>LKNJ01000008.1:0-413271 GCA_002120245.1 Maccullochella peelii
GTCTGAGTTTTTCATGCTTTGTCGTTGGACTGTCTTTGTGGATTACCGTTGTATCTCGTGTTCCTGTGTTTGTGGATGTTCCTGTCTACCTGTCACCACCTACAGTAAGATTAATAAACCTTTAGTTTTGAACTTACAGGTATGTCTGCGTTTGGGTCCTACTCCTACAACCCCGTAACCCCTCACCCTAACCGATACCATCCGATTACCACACATCCTAACATTGTACATAAATAAGGTGACAATGGGCGTCACTGTTTTGGCACAAAATTAGATAAAAGCTTTAAATCCTGCAGCTAGCGCCATTATATAGCACTCTACTCATGTAATCAGGGAATTGCCAAAATTTTAAAAGCCTAAACTTTATTTACATAGTTTATATAACTTTTACTACTTTATCAAACGTCTTCTCCGCACCAGCAATAACAATAAAATATTTTCTTTATGTACCTCATAATTTTCAATAATCTATAACAACTGTCTAATATGATTTCCACTGGTTTCTGCTGACACAGGCAGCATGTTATATTTGCCATATGTTATAAGTAGTCTGTGAAATAACGTAAAGATCTAATCAGTTTTGCATTTCCATAAAGTTTGGGGGACTCACAGGAGACAGATTTTAAAAAGAATCGATGCTTCTCGTACTTTAGAAAGTTTCCTCCAGAGCCACAGAAGACATTACATAACTGTTTTTACAGGCTGAGAAGTTCTCTTCTTGTACTCTTGGTAAACAAACCTTTATGTGTAAAGTGCCACTTTAACTACGTGGGGCAGATTTAAGTGAAAGAAATGAAAAGCGAGAGAGTAAGAGAAGCACACACACACTCTTAGAGCAGACAAAACATTGCGTTCTTAAGCATACACACCTAACATGCAGCAGACCAAACGAACAAGACATACTGGACATATGTTTTTGGCGTTTTATAAAAGCTGACACACACACGCCCAATGGTGGAATCTAACTAATACTTTATGTACATTTTGCTGATACTTTTACTTAAGTAAGGTTTTGAATGCAGGACTTTTACTTGCCATGGAGTATTTTCACAGTGTGGTATTGGTATACTGAACGAAAGGATCTAAATACTCCCACCTCTGCACACGCCCTTCCCTTCCCTGAGTGATCGGTAATCTCTGCCCTCATCTCTCATCTTGTGCTGCTTTGCTTGTTTGGGTTTTGCCAGAAAACGGTGGCTCTGGGTCGCAACAGAGACACAACAAACCGCTGATAGGCGGGAAAAAAGGCACTTGCATAACTTCTGCGTGTTTACCGAACGCTCCCGCATGGCACACAGCAGAATGACGCTCTGATGACCTGAGGTAATGTTGTGAGGACGGTTAAGAAGGATTTACTGTTAAAACTTGTGCAGTTGGACTAATATTTGTGACGGAAAATGAAAATCAGCCCCTTCGGTGTCATATTCCACGCAAGTCAGCATTAAAATGATCTATTATTATTATTATTATTATTATTATTATTATCCTGACGTGCAGAGGAGAGTTTTACAGCCCTGTGGTCTAAAGACTGTTTCAGACCCTCAGAAGAAGGAAAGCCTGGTGAAAACACTCAGTAGAGTTACTTGGAATTTCTTGGCATGAAAATAGTCGGATTTAAAGACTGCGTCCAATAAATCGGCTATCAGCAGCTTCGTCACAAAACCGCTGGTATCAGCAAAGAAAACACATGAATCCTCTTGTTCATTTATCATGTGTGATACCAAACATTTTCTGTTTGGTATCAGGACAAGATATGAGCTGTTTTTTCAGCTGCTCGTCAGAACACAATTTTCAGGGTCTGATAAGTTGTGTGTCTGTCCTTTAATGCATCGTTTCATGCACTAATGACTTCATAGGATGTGAAATAGAATAGAAAGTGAAGACAGGATAAAAAGAAGCACAAAAGATGCTAAATTTTAAAAACTATCACCACCAGGAGCCCTAATAACATTTTCCATAACATTTTAAAATGTTGTTCTTAAGAAAAGCATTTACAAGCGTAATTGCAAATACATAATTGTGAAAAAGTATAAGCCTAATGTGTTTGTGTGTCAGTCTATGCTTAAACTGTATATGTATCTTTTTTAGGTCTTTCTTGAAAAAGAGACCCTGATTTCAATGAGACTACCTGTTTAAATAAAGGATTAAATAAAGACTAGCCACGCAAAAAACTGACTTCCCCAGAATTTTATTCTTGTCAGGCTGTAAAATCATTACCATTACTACTCCTACTAATAATAATAATACTACATAGTCACGTGCACTTGTGTGTAATCCAGTCAACACATTAGGACAAAATGAGTTATGGGTTTAGAGTACCAGTCACAAATTGTTCAATTCTTTAACTAAACAGACATGCAGTCTAATATTTCATATGAGGCCAGTATTGTCCCTTTATATTGGAGCCCAAGCAAATCGGACAAGCCAAAATATTGGATGATATTAGCTTATCACAAAAAAAAAATTATATATATATATATATGCTGCAAAGTATCAAGACATTTCAGTACAGAAATACCAAAGAGATGTTTGAGGTAGTTTATTTTTCAGCTGTAAAATGTCCATTTCAGTGCAAATCTTGGTTGCAATTCTTCAGAAAACAAGAGATCCATACGAAAAATGTTTGTTTTGTTTGGTGTTTATGTAGAAAAATGAAGATTGGCCAGATCAGATATCAGATGTTATCCCTATCAGCCTCAAAAACCCATTATCAGTGAGGATTTACTACTCTAAATACTGATGTAATACTGTTGTTTGTCTGTCTGAAGGTCTTTGCTTATATAAGTTGTAAAGGAAACTCCTTGTTGACTCTCACTTTTCCTGTCGAGCCGCGAAATTTCAGCTCATTTCTGTTTGTGGAGATGGCTGTGATAGGAGCTGGGCTCTGAAACATTTATGGTCGACCTCCAGGAAACACACAGAATCACACCTTTATCAACACACACACACACACATCAACACCATCATTAATCCTCAGTTGAATCAATATCTACATCTCTTGGGTTTGTTATCAGCGGAAAGGCAGCAGTTTATCTGACCAGACAGAGCCAGAAGAACAGAGGAAGCAGGAGAGATAAACCACCAACACCACCCCTCCTACAGTTACTAACACGACTGCCAACACAAAGCGTCATTTAGTCTACAAGTATGATTATAATCTTGATTTCCTTAGAACAAGTGAAAAGCCTGCCCATGATCAAAACAAGTGAAGAAATGTCAGCATGTCAAAACAAGAGTGGTGCATTAGTAACACAGCGTCAAGGCTTAAACTACAAGCTTATTTTCATTGGAAATGTAATTACTAGTAAAGAGTATTGAACATATCCTCCAAGTCATTGCACTCACGTCCTGAACAAGTCATAATGTGCTCTTCACCAAACGTAATGCCAATTACAATACTTGAAGGTATCAAGTATTTTCAAGTCAAAAGGCTCAAGTCCAAGTGAAGTCATTGGTGTTAAAGTCCAAGTTTTCTTTGATTGTGTCAAGTCGAGTCTAAAGTCATCAAATTTGTGAGTCCAAGTCATGTGACTCGAGTCCACACCTATGCAAATCTTAGGTTAATCTTAGGATCTGCATAGGTGCATTTAGTAGTTCTTTCAGAGCTTTCAACAGACTGTGAGAAGCTGAAATCACAGGAAAAGCCTACTAAGTGGACCTCGAGTTAAGATCTTCCTTGTCAAACTACTGTTTATAAGGTCATGAACGAACATTCACGCTCAAGTTGGGACAGTATTTCAATAGTATTTTTATAAATGTAACTTTTATTAAAGTTAGATTATTTAAAGGTAAAGATTTAAAAAGGTACCCTTGTAGAGTTTTTGACCACTAGTGGTGCTTTGGAGCGATGTTTTGACAAGCGGGTTCCTATTGTGTTTGCATCTCGTGCTCTATTAGCGCCCGTACTCGTGCACCTGCACAAACAAGATGCATGTTAGTGCAGAGGGCGATTAATGCAAATGTGCAGTGCATGCAAGCCATAAGAGAAGAAGAAGACGACAAAAAGATGCAGGCTGTGTCCACAATCACTCCCTCATTCACTCATTCAATACTGCCTGTATAATAGACACTAAATAGTTTACTCTGTAGTTAGCAGTAAGTTGAGATTTCCGACATTATTTTGCGTCATGACCAACAGGTGTAGTGTTGCACGACATGTCTGTTTTATAGATGAAATGCAACGAACTGCATTGTGGGAAATAATGTCAACCAGGTCAAGAACTTTCATGTAAGTTCAAGATATTTTAAAGTACTATGTTAGTAAATATTAAGATTTTTATAGTAACCAAATGCACTCTACCACACATAATGAACAGTTGTGCTCCTCTCTTACCACGTGGTTGGTCCGGTCTCTGATGGGCTGGTACCCCGGAGCAGGAACACACTGCTCGGCGTGTCCGTTACAGAAGCAGCTTCCCTTCACTATCAGGTCATAGATGGCAAAGTGCCGGGCGGGAGGAGCTTCGTGTGCGGAGGCCAGGTCTTTGGCCTGGCAGGGACACGGCTGCCGCTTCAGGAGTCGGATTCGGATGTTGGTCACCCTCAGCTGCTGCTGGCCCTCCGCCCCGAACGGATCCAGGGACTCCCACCTTGGGAGGGTACGGTAGATAACCTGTTAGTCAGAGAAAGAGATCTGCTGTCACATTTTATAATTAATCAACTATGGATTTTCCAGGCAGCAAAAGACGCAACAGGAACCTGCAATCAACCTAACAAAGACAGACTTCTGATTTTCAAACTGTAAATTTGATCAAATTCCTTCTAAATTATCCAGCAAGCTTCATTTGTTGATCATTTTGAAGTAAGACATTAGCAGTGTAGTTGCAGAGCCATGCTAGTTTAAACTGTAGTTCATTAAGTTTGTGAGTTTTAAGAGGTGACAAGTCACCGGAGGGGTCCACATTCAAGCTGCCAAACTCAACTGACCCTCAGGAGAGGACAAAAAAAAAACTCTGACCAAAAACTGAGTTTGCAGCATTGACTGGCTTTGCTAAGTTCTGTAACATGTTTCGACATGTTTAACCTGTACGGGCGTTTGCACATACTCTGAGTAGCAACATAAATTAAGGACTTTGATGACCCAAAATAACATTTGACATACCTAACTGCCCACAACATCTTGGTTTCTCCAACCTACGTGATCCTGAAATGTTCTTTTTTTTACCAAGAAGCACCAAAGGGACAAGACATGCAAAAACACTTACTTTTAGTGTGCTCCCGTCAACAGCTACACCTGAAATCAGTATTTAATTTAACCAAATACATAAGAGATTATGAAGCCTTGTGTAAATGAGCATAACTCTGTCCCCCTTTGAGTTTTTGGACTGTTGGATGAATGAAAGCGAGCAGTTAAAGAACTTTTCTTCAGGCTTGTGAAGTCAACTTATCATTTTTAAAACTTTTCGTACCTTTGAAAACTTGAAGTGTTGGATGCAGCCTTGCTTCCCTCCTCTGGAGGATCTTGAGCATTCAGTATAAACTCACACATGCTCAGTTCTCCCTTCAGAAAGGGGGAGTTGTTTTGTTGGGCTTTAGACATGTCTGGTTTTCCCTCCTCTTTGGTTTGCTTTTGCTTTATGTCTTTAATTACATAAAAGAATAATAACACAAAACGAGAAGACGGGACGCTGTTCTCTCTTGCAGCCCCACTTCATGATTTAGAGGGATTAGATGGGTGCATTCAGTGGCACAACCGGGTTCATTGACGCTACTCATGTCACTACATCTGTCATGTTAATGGGGGTTTGTTTTGGTATCGTTTGTGCACTAAACTCTGACCTTACACCCCGCCGTCATTGACTACATCCTCACGTGACCATGAGGGTGCTGGGTGTCCTTAAAAGAGGGCGCCCAACCTTTCTCTCTCTCTCTCTCTCTCTCTCTCTCTCTCGTCACTGGACATCCTTCAAATCGAAGATCTCTTTATAGGCTGCCATCGCCATGGCTACTGCTGCCACTAGCTACCAACACCGCTGCTGTTGTCGGGGTGAAAAAGCTGGTGTCTGCCCCAACTCTCGATGTGAAAGAAATGTGTGTTTGTAGTGTGTCTCTTTGCAAAGTGTGTGTTGTTGTCACTGGCTGTCATTGATATCACTGGATGAGTAGTGTGTGTGTGTGTGTGTGTGTGTGTGTGTGTGTGTGTGTGTGTGTGTGTTTTTATGTGTGTGTGAGAGAGTGTTTTCTTTGGTTGAAACTTCGGTTGAGATACAAGCAAAGCCCCCATGCGGCTTCCTCATTGGCTAGATGACTGGCCAAGAGTGTGATGGGAGGAGCGCTATTAATTTCCCCGTTGTTGGAAAAGGTCACGGGGTCACGGCATTGTGGTCCACAATTAAGGGAACACGACAAATAGGACGAGGGGGCGCCGGTCCGCGGGAGAGCACGGACAGCGTTGCCAGACAAAGACGGGGACGGAGATGCAGCTTCACATAACTCAGGGCCGGACAAAAGGCCTGTGACAGCGCGGTGACACCACAGCAACACCAGCACACACACACAACCACACTGGCATGCACACACACACACACACACATCAGCGTCAGGCATTCCTTCACACAACAAAAATTCAACAAGAGGCCATCTTGGAGCTTTTACGACACAATCATGCCTCATAGTTTTCCTTTAAATGTGGAGACAAAATGTTAGCATTTGCAAATATGCTGATGAGACCCGTGTTTATGTGGATCTGAGCTGTGAATGGATGTAAGTCTGGGGACACCCCAAGAGTCCTTAAGGGGTTTAAGGGCGGCCAAGCAAAATGAAGAAAACTGATCTAGGAATTTATGTGTTCATTTTTAATCTTAGAACATGAAAATGTTGTCAGAACCAGCTGACTGAAATTTACTGGACAGAAATAGTTTTCAAGCAGCCTCCATGAGGAGTATACAGGTAGAAAACAGATTTAATTTATTAATTCATTGATTTCATTTCCCCGCCGAGTCTGCCCAATAGTGAAACAAGAAACGATGGTGAGGGGCATCTCTTGCACGCGTCTCTGAGTCTGTGTGGATTATTACATTTGATAAAATAAGAGTCCTGTTCAGCGAGACAGGCGAGTGATGGAAGTGTGAATAGCCCTTTAAATGTTTCTTTGGATCTCAAACTCTTGAACAAGGACGCACATGTGCGTGAACAAGCATGCGACACATTTTCCTACGATTTCACGCTCTTCCACTGATCTCATCAAGGTGGTAACGTGCAAAAAAAACAAACCCCGCAGCAATGTCCCAACAAAAGACAGGAAAGAGTAAGAATGCTAGATAGCAAATGTTGATAAATGATGCAGGTTTCAAAATAGGTTTTACGTAAATGTTTTATGAGAAAGGAAATGCATTCATTGGGTTTGTCGGGCCTCAAGGTTACACACAGTGTGTTTTGGAGAGAAACACTGACTATAAACATTTATACTGACATTTGTTTGTTTTTTTACAAGACTCCACAGGGAACTTTTAACTGTAATTGAATTGAAGTGCAGAATGAAACACATCTGCTATTTTAATTGTTGTGGAATGTGGAGTCTGAGGACCTTTTGCTCTATGGAGGTTGAAAACAACAGACACACAATGGTGATGTACGTAGTTTTGAAAGTTTTATACCTGCCGTCAAAAATATGCAACAAATTTCAGGCCAAATGAGTCCTGAGGCAGGCGGGTTCACCGAGGGCCGTGTGCCCACTTCAGGCTGCAAAATAAACTAAGTCTGGCTTTAACAGGCGTAATTCCATCAAAGCACTGTGGACTGTAATCTGGTAAACAGGCACAATGGGCATTGATGGAAGGAGAAAGACGGAGAGGGAAACAGAGAGGAGGAGGGGGGAGGTGGGTGGATGTCTAGCCAACAGTACCAACATCCATCAGAGCGACGGCACTTCCTTCCCAGCAGTCTGACGGAGAGCCAACTGTATGTGTGTTATCTGAAAGGGCACGGACATGTGTGTGTGTGTGTGTGTGTGCTGGTTTGCCTCACTCTCTTCCCTAAGGAGGTCAGTCTCTACAACAAACACTCACATTCTTCCAGCCCGGCTGACCTCATAAATAAGACAAGGAGCCCTGCATTCTCCACACACACACACACACCACCTTTTCCCCACATTTCAGGTGAACACGAAAAGCTTTTCAGCGCAAGAGATGACATGCTTTTAGTGTTTTGCAGGAGGAAGAAGAGATAATCGCTCCCAGCAACAAAACGACCCCCAAAAACCTTCTGCTGCCATCTGTTAACAGCAACAGCAACACATCTTTAAATCAAGTTTGCTTTAATATTTAACTATATGTTGTTGATGCAGTTATGTTTTTACTCACACTCATACATACTGCACAGCGTTAGGTTTTGTTGTCAACACCTCGTGCAGGCGATAGACTGTTTAACTCATTATAGGTGATGCACAATCACAACAAAAACACACACAGGAGCAGAAAGAGTGCGAACAGCTGATGAGCAGCAGCTGCTGGTCTGTCAGAGCGCTACTTGACCTCTTTTAACTTCTGGGTCATCAGTTAGAGGGGTTAGAGGGCGAAGGTCGTGCTCCTAGCACAGGTGGCTGAGACGTATGTAAACCAATATGTGAAGCACAGAGACAGAAAAGAAAAGAAGTCGCTATTTTAACACCTTCATGCACAAAAGGTGGAGAGAAAATCATGGAATAAATGCACAAAAGGGAGACTTTTCAGTTTCTTTCTTACATGCACAAGCCCATAAATGCAAGCGCAAACACATATAGAGAAACACAACAGGAGTACACAGATAAAGATTTACGATACAGCACCAGAATAAGGCAGTGACAGGTGTCAGGAATACTTGGAGGGAGTCGTAGCAGGGAGAGCCCGTCACAGTGTGCGTAAACACACATCACACATGAGAGCACTGCAGGGAGTCCAGAGCATGCGCCTCCACACACATCTGCAGAGCAGCTCCCGACACACACTGCTTCAATTAAACATCAATGGACTTCAGGAAGCCCTCTTGTGCTACAGTCAAAGTACGCCTGTTAAACACTCACTCATGCACACACACACACACTCACAGAGTTTCCCCCACCTGGCTGTGCTCTGCTTTCACTCTAACTAACTGCACCGTATGACTCTCGCATGTTGCATGACTTACTGCAGAAAGATGTGAATTTGTTCCAGTAGGAGGGGTAATGAGGGAGAGGGTGCGCTTTTAAATCATTTGATTAGAAAAGCACGAGCGTCTGTCTGTCTGTGTCGTGGTTTACCTTTCATACAGGGTGTGTATGATATGCCATCATTAACAATTCATTCATAGAGGAAGAAGAGGATGCCCTCTTTCTGTCTGTCACCCCCTCCGGCGTTTCACTGCAGTTGTGTATCCGCCCTCCTTTCCACCTGTGTTCATCCGCTTTCTGAGCGTGTTTGGATTGAGAGAAATGGTGGGAATTCAACCAAGACTTGATACAAATCTGATCATTCAAACCACTTCTGGCAGGTAGTCATGAATTGTGAAGAGAAAAGGCAAAGTAATCTGTGTTTTGGTTAAGAGAAACAAGATTTGACTTGTATACTTCACACCGAAACTCTTAAACCTATACTTCATTTTAAGTTATTATTCCTTAACATGTAGTTTATATTATATATTACACATTACTTTTATTTACAACAACTTCTTTCTACTCTCCTCCTGGAGATTTCTCATTGTTTTGTTTTCCCGTTTGAGTTACAGTACTTAAACCAACATTAACTGATTTTTTTGGCCACTTGGGGGCAGCGCAACAAGCTGTACAACCTTTATATACTGTATATTCACCTGATCAAGTTGTTATGTTCAGGATCAAGTTCGCCATAACCCAAATACACAATCACTGTAGTTACACGCGTAAAAACTGATGAAAACAGACTTGAAGTGTAAAAATAGACTTTGACCTACACTCACTACTGTGCCTGAATGCCTCATGTGTAGACACGGTGTAAGCTCAATATTCACTCTCCTTTGGCCTCCACCAACTCCTGAGGGAAATATCTGGCTCTTTAGCTGCTAAATGCGCCACTATGGTCACCAGCTAGTCGCTAACTTTGTCCGTCAGTCGTTTGATGCTGGGCAGTTAGTCTACGTTGGGGTTTTTCAAGTGTTTTTAGAGCTGAAAACAGCTGCTGGGGAGGAGAGCGGTGAGAATGAACCAAAACAGTAAAGTTGCGGGCCGGAAAACCAAAACAATGAGCGTAAAGAAGCTCAAATGCTCCGGGGAACTGCAGAGTCGGGAGATAATGATCTGTAGGTTTGTTGCTATGAGCCACATCTTTGACAGATAATGTAGTCGTTCGATCCAGTGAGATTACGATAATATTGATTAGCGTAGCTTTAACTTGATTTTAACGTCTGATGTATATATAAGAGATATACAGCTCCCTCCTCACCTCTCCACGGTTGCAGGGATGAGCCCCGGAGTATTTGGAAGTGCAGGTGGCCCCGTCCCGGCCCGCGCCCGCCTTTCCCTCCTCCAGCCTGAAGGCGGCGCTGCAGTTGCTGGCGTAGTACTGCAGCATCTTCCACGATCTCCCAAAGTCCTGCGACCGCTCCAGGGTCATTGCAGCAGGCCTCGGCGAGCGAAACACTATGATGAGATGCGTGAAGTAGAACTCCGCCTCCAGGTCCAGCTGCACCGTCTCAGACTCCACCCCTTCAGCCGACTGCCACCAGGTGTTGGGGTGACGGAAGGAAGAGTCGGACATGGCTGCGGCCAGGTGGGACAGGAGAGGCAGGCCGGCGTTGCATTTGGCGCACTTGGCGGCGCCACAGGCCAGGTTGGCGTTGGGGTCGGAGTAGGAGCAGTAGAGCTCGGTGCCGTTGTTGCCGCAGACGGTCTGCGTCAGGACCCGGCGACCCAGGGCTAAGTTACCCATGCGAGGGTTGCAGGCCCGGCTCTCACAGCGAGGGGCCACGCCTGCGCGAAACACCTCCACCGTCAGACCTGGAGGGACAAAGAGTTTACACATGTACTTGGCAAATATGGGCTGAGGTAACATAACTAGAGAAAACAGGAAAAAAAGAGTGAAAGGGTGGGTGTCGGGTGGCACTCACTATACCTGAGTTTAAAGGGTCAGTTCACCCAAATCACACACCTCTAGTGAGATTTAGCCATGCAGATACTCTTTGTCCACATTTTGATACTTCTGTCATCACCCCAAAACAATGAAGTGAATGAAATTTAACTTTAACACAGTACTGAGGCATTAAAACAACATTAGAAATTAATATAATCCATACAGCTCACTGATGGCAGTCTCACTGGGACTATTTCTTTGGTGGGATGAAAGGAGGAAGAAGAAGAAGAAGAAGAAGAGAGAAAGACATCTTAAAACCTGAGCAAATAAAACCAAAACTATATGCATGGCTAGATAGAGGTAAGTAAGAATTGTCCAGATTTTAAAAGGAAGAGCAATAAAAATGCCAGAAAACCTGTCTTAAAGGACATACCTAAACAAAAATGATAATAGAAGAACACTCTTCCGATCTAAACCGATAATTTTGTCTTCTAATAACTGACCGTATTAAACAATAAAATGTCTTAGTTAGTCGGCATTATACGCCCCACTTTGATCCAAGAGATTTAATTCTTTATATTTTCTAAGCAGACACAGCAACAGTATGTGTGAGAGTGAGTGGGTGAAGAGTGACTCAGTATGTGTGTGTGTGTGTACACAAGTGATTTACCTCAATCGGAAATGTTATGCAAAAGATATAATGGAGGCATTGTGCACCTGCCTGCTGCAGACTGCAGCCAGCATGGGCTCTTAACACAGATAAAGTTTGGCAGCTCGGGGAGGATGAGCAGCATTCAGACGCCTTCCAGACGCTTCGCAAACCCCCCCGAGGGCCACAGTGTCATCTTCCAACGTGGATTTATTATCTAAAACCTGGAGCTCCCTTTGTTTATCCATGTCAGAAAGCCCCTCACAGATGGACTCATATTAAACCTCAGAGCCTGAATTAATGAACTTTTGCACTGAGGAACAGTTTCTGGAGGGATGTTTTGTGTTAAACTGGAGTTCATGCTGAATTACATAACTGTCTGTAGGTGGGGAGGTCATGGGAGGAAGACTAAAACCTCTAAACAGAATAATAATTTATTTTCATTCTCCCATTGTGCTAATTAATAGGATGTAATAACTAAGAGAGTATGTTAAAATAAACTTTATTTATGTTTACAGGCACTTGGATGTATCTCATTTGCTAACTACTGGTCTAAATGTAAAGGCAAAGATAAATCACAACTCTTATATTTTTAATACCAAACTTCCATCCAAATCTGCGGCAGTGAACAACAATGAGGCTCAGGCATATTGCCCTATTGTTCTGTGTCTCTTAGAGGTTAATATGGAAACTGGAGTTTAATACATTAGTTTATGATTTGGAATAAACTCTAAACGTTTAATATATGCGGGTTCACGTGTCAGAAATCGTAGAGTAGTGACTCTTGCAGTCTGAGGTTAAATTGGCTAAATATTCAGGCGAGTTCTGCATTGCTGCACTTCTCCCTGAGGGGCAAGAGCACATTGTTGCACCAAATGACAATAACTCTGACAACAGGATGTTTCATGTAAAAAAATAACAATTATAACACACTAACCTGCATCTGATAAGACAGCCAGGATGATTACAAATAAAACCAACATATCTCCTTGTGGCAGGAATAATCCAAAATATGTGAGAAGAGAGAGAGGAAAATCCGCTAAAAAAACAACAACAGACAAGTGCGCAGCTTCAAATCCAGTGTGGACTTTCTCTTTCACTCAGCTGCGATCCAATAAGGCGATAATAACTCATGGAGAAACAGCGTGATCCCGGACGGTGTGTGATGTCCCGCTGAGAGAGGAGAAGAGTAGAGGAGGAGGAGGAGGAGATGAAGGAGTGAACGGGTCTGCCCAGCTCGTCTGCTGCTGCGGGACCTGCAGCGTGTTTCATTTCCCCGCAGTGTGCGCCTGCTGCCCGCTCTGCCCCGCAGATCTATTTCTAAGGAGCGCAGAGAGACTGAGAGCTGGTGTAGTGACCGCAGCAGCTCCGCCTCTCCTCCGCGTTTTTCTTTCTTTCTCGGGCTTAAAGGTACATTTCAGTTTGTGGTTGGAGCCCACAACTAACTAATTACATGTGCTTAAGTACAATTTTGAGGTACGTGTACTTTACTTGAGTATTTCTATTTTCTGCCACTTTAAACTTCTACTCCACCACATCTCAGAGGGAAATATTGTACTTTTTACTGCACTGCAGCCCATTAATTTGATAACTTTAGTTACTTTGCAGATTCAGATTAATAATACATAATATAATCAACAAGTAAATTATGATATTATTATATCAATAATACTTTATTGATCCCAGGGGGGGATTTACACGTTACCCAGCAGTATATAAAAATATATAAATAAATTACAATTAGCTCCACTTTTACCAGCTGCAACATTAAAGTGACACATCAATGCATCAATCATTATAACCCAATGATATAATATAAAATATACTGAAATGGCTAATCCTGCATAATGAGTACTTTTACTTTTGGTACTTTATGTATATTTTGATGCTAATACTTTTGTACTTGAATGCATGACTTTTACTCGTAACAGAGTATTTCTACACTGTGGTATTGCTACTTTTACACCAGGGGGCTCCCAACATGAGGGTCCAGGACCTCCATGGGGGCCTTTTGGAGGAGTTCAGGGAGTCCAGCAAGATACTTGCCAAGAAACAGATACAGAGGATTAAAGGAGTCCAAGAGACAGACCACAAAACCTCTCTGTTTGGCTTATTAAGTAAGTAAAAGTAGCAAACCTACAGTGTAGAAATACTTCAAAATTGTACAAAAGTATTCACATCAAAATATACTAAAAGTACTCTACTATCATGTTATTGGATTATTCTTCTTGATGTTTTATTGTGTATCACTTTAATGTTTCAGCTGGTAAATGTGAAGCTAATTTTAATAATATTCTCTATCTGCTTGGTAGCTTGTGAATTCCCCTCAGAGGATCAATAAAGTTTTATCTTAATCTCTAATACTACATCAAAACGTATTTCTTGATTATATTTTGTATTATTGATCTGAATCTGCAAAGTAACTAAAGCTTTAAAATGAATGTAGTGGAGTAAAAAGTATAAAGTAGCAGAAAATGGAAATACTCCAGTGGAGTACAAGTACCTCAGAATCGTACTTAAGTGCAGTACTCGACACTATTATATTAAAAAGCGAGGGACACCCTGCACAAACCACGTGGAGTCTGATGAAAAGCAGATAAACGAGCTGCTCATATCTCACATTTCTGACTAATTGGCTTTGGATGGAGAAAGTACACACACACACACACACACACACACACACACACACACATACATACAAGTGACGCTGGATGAGCTGCTGACGCACTTTGAATCACGCCGATTGGCTGCTCGGCTGCGGCCTTTGTTGACAACATTGTTGGTGTTCATGCAAAACAAGTGAAATATGCAAGCCAATAAATTGCAAGCTTTTTTTTTTTTTTTTTACAGTTCCAGTTCTGCTCCCAACAATGGCTGCTTAACAGCCCATAAAAAGAAGAGACGGGCAGCATGAAAGCACATGGAAAATTAACTCAGGAGCAATTAAACCACCACAACTTTATGATTATTTGACACTTGTGTTCCAGCCTGCATGAACGATATGAGAGGACAGTGTGCAGGCTGCAGTGTGCCCCCCTGTGCTCAGTTACGGTACAAAAACTGAAGCATTTGTAGGAAACTGATGTTGTAAAACTGTTCTTTTCACTCCGGCCCATTTGGGTCAAGCTCCACTGAACACAGCATGGCTTTCGCTTCTCTGTCTGCTGTGTAATCGGACCATGACCTGCTTTCTGTGCATCTGACCCGTGTCCAATAAGCACTGAGCCAAACGAAACTATCTCACCTGTTCACTCTGTTCTGTCTGTCCTGGTTCAAAGTCTTTGGTCCGACTTTTGTTGTGAGGAAGTTAACTGGAATCTTTCTCAGAGATTTAAACTCTTTTAAACCCAGTCTCTTTATGCTAAGCTAAGCTAACCGCCTGCTGGCTGTAGCTTCATGTAGCGTGCAGACATGAGTGTGGTATCTATCTTCTTATCTAACTCTTGGCAAAGAAAAGCGAATAAGCAAGTTTCCCGAAATGTCGAACTATACCTTTAAGCCATGTTCAGTGTAGCATGTTAGCATGCTAACATTTGCTAATAAACAAAAAGTCCAGCTGAGGCTGAATGGGTATGTCATTAGTTTTGCAGGTATTTGCTCATAAATCAGAGTATTGGACAAATGATGATGGCGCTGGAGGAAAAGTCACAGGATCACCAAAGTTATCACAAATCATCCTGATGAGGACGTGAAGGTCTTCATCTAATTTCATGGCAATCCATCCAATAGTTGTTGAGATAACTCAGTCTGTGGTGGACCAACCGCGATGCAGCCAGCGAGGCCAACAAACTCTCACGCCTCTCACTAAACGCGGACTTTGGCACACAGTTGAGGAGGTTTGTGAGTCCCATGCTTTACACTTCCTGCAGCTCGTCCACGCCACAGGCCCGTTCAGTGTTCAGCTGTCTGAAGACTTCAAAGGGCTGTTTGGCATCAGACTGGAATGATCCTCTTCAACAAAGCCGTCTTCCTCCAAACGATGATACCAACAAAGTAAAGGAGGGTGGGGGCACAGCTGTAAAATTTGTCTAAATGAGACTCAAATTTAAAACCCTGGTTCTTGGCAATAATAAACTGCACAGTATTAATCATTACATTATTTATTCAGCGTAATAAATTAATGCCATGGACAGATTATAAGACAACAGGCCCCTGGACACAGACAGACACCTGTCTTTGTGATCGATTTGTGTCTCTTTGTGTTAATTTCTAGTCTCTTTTAAGTCGTTTTACTTCTCTTTGTGGTTTTTTGCGTCTCTTTATACTCGTTCTTTGTCTCTTTGTGGTCATTTTGTGTTTCTCTGTGGTTGTTTTGCATCTTTTTGTGGTCGTTTTTTGTCTCTTTATGTTCATTTTGCTTCTCTCTGTGGTAAGTTTTCTTCTGTTTATGGTTGTTTCTTGTCTCTTTGTGGATGTTTTCCATCTCTTTGTGGTCGATTTGTGTCTCTTTGTGGTGACTTTTTGACCAGGAGGGGGGTCAGTGCCACCCCTGTGTCCCTGCCCCTGCTCTCAACATACACCCACACACACATTGTTATCATGCCATAACTGACACGGTGACTGACTGATGGATTGGTTAATTACTTGGAGGGCAACTCAAAAGAAGAGGGAAGATAAATAGGTTAAACGATGTAATGACACGAGCATTTCAAACATGCAAAGAAAGCTCCAGTGCAATTTCAGAGGAATTTTCTGACAGAACCAAGCCCTTTACTGTAGGAAGTCAGATGTTAGTTTTATTCAAAGTATCAGGTTTGAACTTGTTAGACGCTTTGGTAACAGTCGAACACTTCAGCGCAGAAAAATGAGTGAAATCTTCAGACTGTTTGTGCCTGGAGAGAAATAGCTGTCCAGACAGAGAGCCAGCACGACCCAGATATGACAGTCATTTCACTTTTTGCTCCTGAACAAGTCAGAGTTTTCGGTCACTGGATAATTCTTTGTTAATGTTCATGTTAAAGTGAAATATTCTATAGAGCAGGTATTGCACATATGGTAAAGTTCAACTCGGGGCAGAGAGAGTGATTGACAGAGATGCTGGATACACAAATGATTTAATTTGCTTTGGACTTACTTTACAATGTTCTTTCAAGCATTTTATTATGATGCAAGAGGGAAAAATACACGTCATGAAGTAATATAAGGACCCTTTAAACTCACAGACTCACTTTAAGTGTTTACTGCTAGAAATTAATCAATTGGTCAATTAATCGATTAGTTAACCGACAGAAAATTATGTGATTTGCTGCTTTTAACTCAATAGTAAACTGAATATTTTTAGGTTTTGAAATCAGAGGTCGAGAAGAGAGGAGGAGGATGGCGACAGCATTTGTGTGTGTGTTTGTTTCTAATTAAACATTATTACTAATTTTAACAAAGTCCATGATAAAAGTATAGACTTAAATAGACAAAAACAATTAAACTTAAATAAAACATGTAGTTTTTCCATTCATTTCTATCACCTCACAAAGTACCTGCAAAAACTTTTTTTTTTGTGGTAGTTCTAAGCTTGAAACTCCTTTTGACAGTGTGTGTGTGTGTGTGTGTGTTTGTGTGTGTGCGTGTGTGTGCGTGTGTGTGCATTACCTGAGGCTGAATACATTGTTTGAAAGCCATAATCAAGACACTGATGAAAAGAATGACAGTTATGAAGAAGTCTAAGGAGACAAATGCATAACAAATACTCAAAACATTTAAAGCTAGCAGGTGTTTCATAAAGGTAGCTCAGTAAAACAACACTTATTGTGAAAAGTCTGTGTTGAATTAACCGTGCAAACTGAACCAGGATCAGTCTGTTTCATAAAGCTGGTTTGGAGCTAATGTGAACAGTCAAGTCTGGTGGTACTTTGTTTTTATGCCACTTTATACTTCTACTCCGCTACAGTTCAAAGGTAAATATGACCTTTGTACTCCATTACAATTATCTGACAGCTTTAGTTACTATTTTATTTATTATTTTATTTTATTTATTATTACATTTGTGCATAAAAAACTAAATAAGGTGCTTAAAAATATGATTTTAAGTACATTATCCTGATTATACTCACATGCTTTTACTCAAGTAAGATTTTAAATGCAGTACTTTTGCTTGTAATGGAGTATTTTTAAGCAAAACACATCTGTCAGTATAAATGACGCGCGGTGCGGTGTAAACGCCGCACCGCTAGGGGGCAGTACGTAAAAACTGAAGACTCCTCAGAGGTCAAAGTGTTGCACTTCCTGCTCGGCGGCAAAGCGTGCGCTGTTTTGCGAAGTGCAAACGTTATTGTGACGAAAAGATACCAAATCTGTTAATTCACAGATATTAATAAGTGGAACAGAAATGGTGAGTACATCTTAGTAATGTTTACTGTCACCTTACTGGATGTTTTGTGGGATTGTTGTCGTTATCACCGCGCAAAGATAGTAGCCTTTTTGCTAGTTAGCATTAGCTACGGTAGCTTCTCATTCATGATTTCGAAGTGAATGGATGAATCCCTCACATTTAAGTTACGCACACAGGGGATGCAATATGTAATGTTAATTTACATAGACAGTAATACGGTGTATTTATTGCGTTCTTTTATTTAGAAGTGAAACTGCCCCGGGCGCCTTTTGTTTGAGTTTGGCCCGATGTCTGGAGAGGAACTCGCACCAAACTCTATTCTAAAAACGTATAATTTAGCTAGCATGTGCTTATCGGCAAACACTACATTTTATACTTCGTGGAACTTGCTTCATACTTCTATGTTCTAAAGGCATTGTTGCTTGTTTGGGTTGCCTGTGCTGTATGGAGCCTCATGTTTGGAAAAAACCCACATCCTCTATGAGCAAAATAGAGAATAAATGGGTTTATAATTACTTATAATGCATTAGGCTCTGTTCTATAGGATGCAGGCTACATCAGCAGCTGCTTTTCAGTTAGGTATACGTTCAACCACAACACAGAAGCAACACATGTAAATATTAACTTAGAATTGGTTTACCTAACGTTATCTTATTTACAACCATACATCAAAACACATCTGCTCTTTAGAGATCTGTTATATTTGAAGTAAGAACTATCTGGTGAAATGTTTAGTGCCGAATTTACTATCATAACATCACATATCAGAAAAGGTCACTAGATGCATGTTTCCATTAGACATATGTCGGTGACATGCTAAGCTACAATTATTTGGCAGATTTTTAAAACTAAATTTGGCATGAGCTTTGCTATTTAGAGAAGAACGACATTCTTTGCGACAATAAGTAATACCTTGGGTAACCCTATGTGATATTGTAAAGTGTGTATAATAACCTGCCTCATCTTTTTCTCTCCATAGAGTTTACCTCTGAACCCAAAGCCATTCCTGAACGGCCTGACGGGCAAGCCAGTGATGGTGAAACTGAAGTGGGGTATGGAGTACAAGGGCTACCTGGTGTCTGTGGATGGGTACATGAATATGCAGGTCAGAACAATTTATTGTATTGTATGCCCTGTTCCTATCCAAATGTTACTTATTAACCCTGATATGTGCCACCCTTGCTTGAACAGGGAGAATATTTTACTTAACTTGTTTTGGGATATTGTGGCATTGTTGATCCACTGGTAAATCAAACATAAAAGTTATCAACACAGCAGTTTGCATTTCTGTTAATTTCACATTTTTGTAGCGTTTTGACTTATTCCTACCTACCTACCTTTTGAATTGTTCACACTTTTAAAGGAAGATGTGCTTTCACCCCCCCTCACACAGTCGCATGTCGGATTTACAAAGTTATCTGAAATAAAATTGTCTCCTCATGTGAAGCCACAAGAGTCACATCACAAACAAAATGTCTGAGTAATCATACATTACAAGTTTCAGAGCTTCTTTTTGTCCTCAATGCCAGCGACTATGCACAGTGCTGGTGAACGTATTTTTCTTTAATAGGAAAAGTATAACAATTGCTTTTGTACACAAAGTTCAGTTGTCGATTGTACAGAGTCGGGAAGAGTTGTCCCTTTTTACAAACGTATAATTTATTGGGTGGAAAGTGTTGTAGTGTCGCACACTCGGTGCATAAAAGAAGATCCTTTATCATATAGTTTTATTGGTTTATTTTTTCTGACTATACGTTCATCTCGCAGTTGCAGCATTCGTTTGTTCTGTAGTAAAAGTTGTGTGTGAAGTTTTTCCATTTTTCATAATTTATTGGGATTTTATCATCCCAAGCGGTACCACTCATATCAGTGGAAGCAAGTCTCCCATCATATTTTTGGGACGTCATTTTTGCCAAATGGGATTCAACCATGCAAATACACCCTTTTGGGTAGCCTCTTGACCTTTTTATATTTGCATGTATTCCTGACAGTTGGCAAACACAGAAGAGTATGTGGATGGAGCATTGGCAGGTCATCTGGGTGAAGTGCTTATCAGGTATGTTATGTTAAACGTCTTTTCAACTTTATTCCATAACTAGTTCAGTAGAGGCTCCTTTGTTAATGACCTTATTTTACTTTTACTACTGACAGGGTTAACAGGGTTTTCTCAAATCAGATTTTTTAGAAATCAGTTATTTTTGGCTAAACAATACAGAGAAAGTTATTTTTATAACAATAAGATTCCTAACTATCGTAACTAATTGGTGTTAATTAACGTGTCATTTTTCAAAGAAAATGGTAGTGGAAGCCGATGAGCACCACATGATCGACGCCTGAGTGCTTCTGTCTTCTTCCCTGCAGCCAGTTATGGCAGTACTGTGTGCGCTAACAGGTGTGTTTCTGGCCCACAGGTGCAATAACGTTTTGTACATCAGAGGCGTAGAAGAAGAGGAAGAAGACGGAGAAATGAGGGAGTGATGTTGGTGAAGAAGACTCCGCTTTTTCTGTCTGAGTGTGATTGTACCTCGTAGCTGAGTTGATGTGTGTTTGTGTTTTCACCATGTGAAACAAATGAACGATTGAGGGGTTTTTTTTGGGTTATTTTTCAAGGAGTTTTGAAAAAGATTTTTTTTTTTTTTACTGTATGTGAGACCAATTTTATGTTGTGACATTGTGATACAGACACAATAAATGATTATACCCTTTCTTAAACCGGATTGTTGTGGTTTTTGCATGTGATATCTAACAAAAGCAGCAATTCTTTAATTATTACTAAAAACTGCAACTACAGAGATG
Organism: Maccullochella peelii; assembly: GCA_002120245.1. Taxonomy (NCBI): domain Eukaryota; kingdom Metazoa; phylum Chordata; class Actinopteri; order Centrarchiformes; family Percichthyidae; genus Maccullochella; species Maccullochella peelii. The sequence goes on from LKNJ01000008.1 coordinate 20,768, forward strand.
GACTCTGATGTCTGTGGCAGAAGCACCGCCCCTCTCTGTGCACTTTAAACTCAGATCTCCAGGACAAATATTTGCCTGTTCCCAAACTAGCTTAAAGCCAGCCACTCTGAAGTTTAGTGTGTCTGCTTTGGATGAATCAAAATGTCCAGTAATTACAGACTACTGGTGAAGAATGCCAAACAGGTGGTTCTGATCTGCAACAATGGAGAGAAGTACATGACCAAACATGGGATGCAAAATGTTTGTGTGATTGAAAATGGGAGCGTAGTGATAGGGAGGTAAGTTTTCTACCAGACATCTACTCCATACCATGTGAGAAGAATGGTATGAACAGTGGGGTCATTAGCAGGTCAAATCATAACTGTACACATTCGTTAAATTTTGTATGACTTGGTGAAGATATGTGGCTGAAATAGCTTTAGTTCGTAGTTCTGTTCCTCTTTGTAAAAGCTAAAGGGAATGTATTTCCTGCAGCACAGGACTCATGTAAAGTAATACACAGTGGAGGCCCCTACAGGCTGTAGTGACTCATTACACCTGAAAACAATTACTGGATGGATGAAAAGTTAAGACACCTTTGCTATTAGTATTTATTTTATTAACACTTTATTTTTCCTTACCTGTCGGGCAAAAAACGTTTACATGTACAAAAATGTATTATTCAAATAATTGCCACGTTTTTGCTTTTACTCTGCTCTTATATTTTCAAAATATTGGTGGATATTTTGATTTCTGGACAGCTACTTTATTTATTACTGTTGCTGTTTACTTACCACTAGTGGAGCAAGAAATGTGTAGTTTGGCCTGAGGGAGAGCCAGGTTTCAAAAAGGTTTATCCTCTCTACGGTGGCCATTTTAGGACATCTCAGGCTCAGCTTTCATTAGTCTAAGCTGTACTTTGTCAGCCTCAACTGCAGGTTCTGTTCCAAGTGAATGTTGACATTAAAGTAACACATTTCTTCATCCAGTGACGGGCTGATTAAAGCTGTGGGGCCTGCAGAAATCATCAGAACACAGTATTCAGAAAGGTCCTTTGATAAAGTGATTGATGCCACAGGAATGTGTGTCCTGCCTGGTGAGTATCAGCTGTGATTTTTACTGTTCAGCTTAGCAGAGGCCTACATGGACTGTCTATACAATTAGATAATATCAGTGATTAGCATTTCAGGAACCTTCTTGTTTCAGGGTTGGTTGACGCGCACACACATCCAGTCTGGGCTGGTGACCGGGTGCATGAATTTGCCATGAAGGTAAATCTTTCTGCCCAATATGTTTTCACCATTTTATTTTAACCTTATTTCCACAACTGCATTTTATGATGAAATGCATGTTGCTCCTGCAGCTGGCAGGCGCCACCTACATGGACGTGCACCGGGCCGGCGGAGGGATCCACTTCACGGTGGAGCACACTCAAGCCGCCAGGTCCTTGGACCTGCTGGCCTCCCTCAGAAGCCGGTTGGTCCGGATGCAGCGAGCAGGTACTACCCTGGTGGAGTGTAAGAGCGGATACGGCCTGGAGCTGCAGACTGAGCTCAAGATGCTGGAGGTGATTGAGGAGGCCAGACGGAGCCTGCCCATCAACATCTCCTCAACCTACTGTGGAGCCCACGCAGTGCCCAAGTATGGACCATCCTCAGAATGATCTCATTTCACATCCTGAAAAATGGATCTTCACCGTGCTTCTCTGTCCTTTATTCAGAGGGAAGACGGTTGCAGAAGCCACACAGGACATCCTGCAGGTTCAGCTGCCACGACTGAAAGAGCAGATGTCCGCCGGGACTCTCAGAGTCGACAACATCGACGTGTTCTGTGAGCAGGGAGTGTTTGACCTCAGCTCTACTCGCTCCATCCTGCAGGCTGGCAAAGACATGGGCCTCAACATCAACTTCCACGGAGATGAGCTTCATCCCATGAACTCTGCTCAGGTATCACTTACTCCTAAAGCTGTGTTTACTGTTTTTTGGCGGAGTAACTCCACAACGAGCTGAAAAACTACCACCTCTGACATATTGTATTACTAATATTTTATCCACCCTATTTATATCAGTGAAGGCTACGTTTTAGAAACGCCTGTCAGTGTATTGCAAAACAGTTCAACACAAGCTACAGCCTCCAAAATGACCTTAAAGTTGGATAAATGGCTTTCTAAAACAGTTTAAACAAAAACTGAACATTATAACCGTAATACAGTTCTCCACTGATTTAGCATAGCACTCCTAAAACACTGTAGGGCTCATGATGGACAGTTTAAAAAAAAAAAAAAAAGGATTAAAATTGATGCAGCAGAACCAGAGATATCGTCTTTTTTAATTCCATGCATTCTTCTTTCTTGTCAAAAGCTGGCGCCTACATACAACCTTTATTTAATTCTTTATTTTTAATCAAATAATCATTTGGGCTATACAGTGTTTCTTCCAGAGCTGAAGATATTCAATTTATAATGATATAAAACTGAGAAAAGCAGCATTTTTGCTTGATAAATGACCTAAATGATTAATCAGTTATTAAAATTGTTGATTCATTTTCTTCTAATTGTTCCAGCACTATACTGCGAGAATACTGATGTGTTAGAATAATACTCTTGTTAACCTGAGTGTGTGTGTGTCAGCTGGGTGCAGAGCTCGGAGCTTTAGCCATCAGTCACCTGGAGGAGGTCACAGACGAGGGGATCGCTGCCATGGCAACAGCACGAACCGCTGCCGTCCTTCTACCGACTACAGCTTATATTCTACGGTACTGTAACATGTACTTTTACTCGAGTACTGTACTTAAGTACAAATCTGAGGAGTATTATGTTTTCATGCCACTTTATACTTCTACTGCTATTGAACTTTTTTACCCTTTTACTTCCCTACATTTATCTGACAGCTTAAATTACTTTACAAGTAACATTTTTGCGTAAAAAACACATGAATTGCTTATAAAATATGATGCTTTGTTATAAATGAAACTACCCAACAGTATGTACAAGTACAGCTGAAACAATTAGTCTCCAGAAATGTGAGGATTTGCTGCTTTTCCTTTTTTTTTCCTTTAATAATTTTAATATTATCTTTAATAATGTTGAGATTTGGACTATTGGTTGGACAAAACAAAGCACTGTGAAAGTGTCACTTTGGGCTCTGGGTAATTGTGACGCCATTTATCACTATTTTCAGATATTTTACAAAACAAACAATCAATCAATTAATTGAGAAACTAATCAGCAGATTAATCCATAATGAAAATAATCATTAGTTGCAGTCTGATACAAAATAAAACTCAACTGTAAAATCCTGCTTTTACATTAAATACATGAATAATAATAATCTGATGATGATGCATTTTTCTGCATTGAGTACTTTTTCCTTTTAATACTTTATGAACATTTTCCTGATTATACTTAAGTAACATTTTGAATGCAGCACTTTTACTTATAACGGAGTATTTTTACAGTATTTTTTGTACTTTTAAACTAAATTGAACTGCTAATGAGAACCACTCACATACCCCTCATAGCTGTGAGTTGTCTAATAATCTGTGTGTGTGTGTGTGTGTGTGTGTGTGTGTGTGTGTTTTCAGGCTGCCCCAGCCTCGGGCGAGAGACATGTTGGAAGCTGGAGTTATTGTTGCCCTCGGCAGCGACTTCAACCCCAATGCCTACTGCTGCTCCATGGTGAGTGCAACCGGACAGGTGTGACGTGAAGAGCTCATCCCTCGTCTCGGTCCTCTATTCATTTGTGTTGTCCTCTCTCTGTCTTGTGTCCCTTCTCAGCCAATAGTCATGCACCTGGCCTGTGTCAATATGAGGATGTCAATGCCCGAGGCTTTGACTGCGGCCACCATCAACGCAGCCTACGCCCTCGGGCGCTCCCACACACACGGGTCCCTGGAGGTCAACAAACATGGAGACCTGCTGGTCCTCAACACCACACGGTAAATCAGGACAGAGAAAGTATTTGAGATTTGCACACACGCTGAAAATCTATCTTGTGTCCTTGTGAAAGGTAGGGATAAAGTAATGATCAGTGAATAGAGAACCGTGTAAGGTTCAAAAAGCTCTGATCCCTCTGTGTAAATACTTACACAAGAGTACAAGAATTCAAGCTTTCATTTGATGCAGTTCACTAACCATCCAATAGAGGGCTTCAAATACCTCCAAACTCCAAAAGCTGATGAGAACACTTTTCACATCAGGTCCAGATGAATTAGATCTAATAAATCAGGAGGAGAACAGCAGTGAGATGATCAAGCTGAGCCTGATCTATGAAGAGCCATTTATCTAAAGCAGTCTGTGTGACTTAAATCTACATGGGCTTTTTCTTTTGATCCCTGTCATGTAAATGATGTCAAGAAAAGTTGCTAAGACCCCAAAAGTTCAAATATTGTCTCCTACATTAAATGGCAGCTTTACAAACCCTAGCTTTGTATTCTAATGGGTTTTCCAAACAATTAAGCAGTTGCATGACACTTTTAACCATTATTTCAGCATGCAGGTTGAATAAGAACACATTCTTAGTGATAGCAGAAACACAGAATGATACACAACTTATTGTTCTGCTGACTGTTTTAAATAACGTGTTTAATAAGACCAACCAAAATGCCACATGCAAATTATGTCTAATATATCATGCTAAATCAACTGATTTGACCGTAGCACCAGCTGTAACTAAAATAAGTAAGTAGTAGTCTGTCTGTATTTTCTGAATTCCTGGTCATTTTAGATACAGCATCAGCTTGTCTAGATGCTTTATTCTTATAAACAACACCTTTATTATTCATTGTTTGATGACTGTGTGTTTTATATGAAATATCTGTGTGTAAAAACAGATCCTCTCCTCTCCGTTTTATTGCAGATGGGAGCATCTGATCTACCAGCTGGGAGGACACCAGGAGCTAATCCGTTACGTTGTCATCAAAGGCAACGTCGTGTTTGATAACGACAGAACCACGGACTTATAGCCAGAGATTCAGACGAGTGAAGGTGCGATTAATAATACGGATAGATAGCTACGGCATGTATTCATCTGAGATTTTAAGGGAGTACTTCGACATTTTTTGGAAATGCGTGTATGCGTCTGGAAACGGGAAAACGGGTAGCTAGCTAGCTTAGCACTGTTTACTTCCTGGAGTCTCTCCGCGGTTGCCAGGCAACCTTACGGCGACGATAAGACAGTATTTATGCTACGCTAAGCTAACCGGCAGCTAGCTGTAGCTTATATTTAACTCATTGGGAACATTTTGGGAAGCCGTACTGCATTTCCTTAAATGTCGAACTGTTTCTTTCCGTCAGTATTAACCCTAAAAATCAGCTGTAGTTGTCACTGAGACTCATTGTGTGTGCTGCTTGTCAAAGAATGTGGCTGAGGCTAACAAATCAGTTACTATCTCAACAGTATAACTCCTCTAGAAAGAAAACATTTTTAGATAAATGTCATGTTAGCTGTTGATTTCAAAATATTTCTCTGTATTCGTCGTTGTTTCTGTAAGGCAGAGCAAAACAAATCTTCTCTTTTGTCAGTAAAATGCATTTTACGTCAAACTAATGAGTTATTCAGTGACTACAGCAAGCAGGATTTTCATCATCACCACAGGAACAAATATTTCACACTTCAGGTGATGAAACAGTTTATTGACTGACGTGATCTGGCCTTTGTTAAAGTTTGAAATGACCTGGTGATCACCCTGCGTTTATCTGTATAATGGAAGAGCTGGTGTTTGACAATCAGAGATAAAACAGAAGAAAACAACAGTAATAAGGTCAATGAGTGAGTAATTATCACCTGAAACAAACTATTCTGACAAGAGTGCTTTTATTGAACATGTTAGTACACAGTGCTTGTTTTATCTAAAGTAATCCATACATTATATTTTCCCACAGGCATGGCTTTTAACAACCAAAAACTCTTCTCAGTGACCAATCCTCATCACATTATAGTGTGATTTTAAAAAGCAAACCATAAGAAAAACTAGCTCAAATGCTATTCACAACAATAAAAATGGGTGGATAGATGAAAAACTGTGAGATAAAAGGCTGTAGTGACACACGATAACTGGCTAACTATTTTTACTGTAAACACGAGGTGAGGGTAACAGATGTGACCGACTGTGCGATTGATATTTTATGTAACCAATATTAACAGTATGACTGCGTTAATCCCCTCAGGCTTCATACTTCTTCCCTGCTCGGTGGATCTGTTGGTAAAGCGTCATCGAGAAAGCCATACCAAGGAGCTGGGAAAACAACAACACGTTAAAAATCAATACACTAGTGCCGTTTCAGAGTTTGTACAAGTGCGACATAAAGAGCTGCTGACCTGTATGACCAACACACACATGGCGATGGTTCCCAGAAGGTGTTTGTTGTCATCCAGCCACTCCTCTACCTTCTCATAGCAACCCTGAAAACACACAGTACACAGTAATTAGGAAGGGGGAAAGAAAAGTGCTGCACTTCAGAAGGTATCCAGTTTAAGGCTGAGACTCCATGACTCTTGCTTTTGTATAACATTATACAGACAAACATTATCGCGTATGTGGACGGATTTCAAAAGGTTAAGACTTTTAAGGCCTTGTTTAATGCCAAATAAAATGTAAAAAATACATTGAAAGTGATTTAAAAGTGCCTTGCTTTTTTATCTTGTGGTGTCTTTTTAGGTGGATTTAGTCTGATGATTTATTACCATATTATCTTTAAACCATCGATAGTTTTTGGGCTCGTGTACCCTCCATCCAGAGCTGTGCTCAACTTGTTCCATAACAGGACAAACAAATATACAACGCATTGTGTGTCGTTTTTCATGTATTTTGACAAAAACGGAAATCCACATGCTTTTCCCGTCGTCTTCAAATCGGCAGTTGGAACAGAAGTTAAACGGAATCCAGAAAACAACTTGTTTTTTGCTTTTATTGTTATATCTATATTATCTGCCCCTACTGCATCTCTACAAACCATTGGCTGTGCTATAGATTGATAGAAAACCATGGCTATCCATCCATCCATTTGTCTGTCGCACAGCCAATGGCTGTGTGTTTGTAGAGATGCAGTAGGGGCAGATAATATAGATTTAACAATAAAAGCAAAAAACAAGTTGTTTTCTGGATTCAGTTTAACTTCTATTCCAACTGTCGATTTGAAGATGACGGGAAAAGCATGTGGATTTCCGTTTTTTTCAAATCACATGTAAAACTGAGGTTTTTGTTATATTATTTTTTTCCTTGTTTAAAAAGGAACAGTTTGACATTTTGGGAAATTTGCTTATTGGCTTTCTTGCCAAAATTTCGATGAGAAGATCGATAACACTATTAATCCACAGCCAGCTTTCCCCCTGCTTTCAGTCTTTATGCTAAGCTAAGCTAATCACCTGCTGGTAGCAGCTTCATATACAGCATACAAACATGAGAATGCTATCAATCACCTCATCTAACCCTCGGCAAGAAAGCAGACAATCGTATTTCCCAAAATACCAAATTGAAGACTTTATAACCACACACACTAACCCGTGTCCAGAAGGTATTGGAGGCGTTGCGTCCACAGCCCTGGTAAAACTGCTGGCAGCAGCGGTCAGGAACCACTTTGTCATGCAGGGCAGCGTACCAGTCGTCGTGGTTGATCACTCCACAACATCGCCACTGGTGCACAGGCAGCAGAGAAGGAAACAGTCAATTCTTTTATAAATTTGCATAACAAACTTTAAGCTGACGTTACAAAGTGCAAGTATGTGTGTGTGTAATATACCTCTCCCTGTATGGTGTTCCATGCATCCCTCAGCCCGGCGTTGTTATCGGTGTTGTACAGTACCAGCCCTTCTTTCAGGTCCTGTCTGGCATTTTCGCTCACCTGGGCAAACAGAGGTGAAGAGGTGGATCATGGGATGTGTGGGCACACTCACCTACAGCAGGAGAGGATCATTAATAAACAAGTCTTACCTTGTCGGTGTAGACAAAGAACAGGATGAGGAGGATAAGTTCGGCCAAGAGGATGATCAACAGAACGATGAAAAACTGAAGAAAATCATAAGAAAAAGAAAAAAAGTGTCAGATTAAAAGGCTTCAACATGAGCAGAAACATGCAGAATACATTAATGTTACATTTATGTTGTAAATATGAGCTTCTTACTTAAAAATACACTTAATTTCAGCTTTTAGATGTAAATTGCGAAAAATAAACATTGGGTTTGGTGGTGGATCCTGGCTCCCCCCCCCATTACCAGCACAATAACACCTGTAGTAAGGTTTAAAAATATAAATTAACTATCTAAGTGTTTAGACTTCACAACTTCTTCAAAGTCACTGATTTTGAGTGTCAAGTTGCAACAACGTTTAAAATTCCAACACAACATAACTAAACAATACACTAAAACTGATATTAAAACAACACCAGCGATGCATGATGGGTATTGTAATATACTCACACTCAACAGCAGGCACTTGTTCTCCTTGATGGCACCCAGGCAACCCAGGAAACCCGTCACCATGACGACGGTGCCGAGGGTGATGATGAGGTTGGCGGCGGAGAACGACGGGAAGGACGGCGAGAGGGTGGCGAAGCTGCCCTGAGACACCGACAGCCACACGCCGACACCCAACAATCCACACCCGCCCAGCTGAAACACACACAGGAAACTCAGAAACTTCCTGCTGATTTATTGATAACGAAACACTTTAATTGGTACGCCGATCTTACTACTGATTCACAGCTAAACAACATTTTCTGACTCGGGGTGTGTGTGTGTGTGTGTGTGTGTGTGTGGGGAATAGTTACCCAGAAGAGCAGGTTGAAGAGGAAGAGCATGTATTTAACGCAGCAGATGCAACCACGAGCCATGATTGAATCGACAGGCACTGCAAGAAATTATTTAAAAAGAAAAACATGAAAAGACAATATTCAAGTTTAATAAAAGGTACAACTGAATGATAAAGTCTCTTTTACTTGTTGTACATTTAAAATCAAAGTTGACTCAATTATATATTTCCAGTTTCAAATACACACTGTGCTTTAACATGTACATATCATCATCATCATCATCATCATCACGGTCGAATATAAATCCTGCACACTGTATATACAGGGTTCGTACAAAGTGTTGAAAGTTTGGAAAATGCTTAATTTTAACCGTTATGTTTTCAAGGTTAGGAATATGCTTGAATTCAAATATACTCCTTGAAAAATACTTACTTTTCAACATAATCTGGTGTTTCCTTTACACAATCACTCATTTAATCCCAAATGATTTTAATATTTAAAATGAAACGATCCCGTTGTCATATTTGTTTGTTGTCTCCTGCCATTTATAGTAACAATTCAAATGTGATGATAAAGAATTTTTGGTTTAGGTACCTTGAAAGTGTTTGAAAAGTGCTTGAATTTTACTCTTAAAAAGCTGTACGAACCCTGTATATAGACATTTATATGCATATACTGTACATAACCACCCACTTCATGTATATAAAGTAATGTATTACATTACCCATTCAATATTTATTCCATTGCATTATTTGTATTTGGTTGCAATTTACAGAAACACTTGACTTTGTATGTTGCTGTTGTTGCTTTTTATATATAATTATACGTACACCTATTTGTTTGAACATAAAAATTCAATGTTTATTTTTACCCATTTTTGTTGTCATTGTTTTTAACTGTATGTCTGTTTCTCTCTTCCTGTAAATTATTCTGTGTGTAACATTGAGAGTAACTTACTCGGCAAATAAAGCTGATTCTGATATTGTTGTTGTCTGTAGTCAGTCAAACTGCAGCATTGTGCAGGAATAAAACAATGAATAAACCTAAACCTTTAGGACAAATATAAACTTTCATGATATAAAATAATGTCATACATCATAATAACTGGCTGAGGTTTTTTTTTTTTTTAAAAGGAAAGGCATAAATTAAAGGTTGTTTTTTTTCATCATCTTTCATCTATTTCAGGTCGTTTGCGTCACCATGACCACAAACCAATCATCATACTGTAGTTCACCAATCTTTTCCTGTTACATCACACTATCTGTAAACATTTTGTTCTCCCTGGAGGCTCACGCTGAAAACCACATCACAACAAGGAGGAGACAAACTCACCACTTCAGCTGGCAGGAGAACGGAGAAGCTCTAGTGGTGAACCTGCGACACACAAGTGAACACACGTTTAAACTGTACTGGATACTGTACACAAGCTTTCACTGAATGTGATGCTTTAGGTTTACAGACAAAGCTATTACTCCCTGTGATCATTTGAACTTTTGTAAGTCTTTTTAAATCTAAATTTGGTTTTGATGGATATGAGACAAAACACAGAACTGGGAAGTGACATTACTCACAAATGTGCAGAAAATGCTTTAAATGCAAGTAGCCACCCAGTACACGATCTAATTTTAAGTGTCTTGATTGTGTCAATAATATTGATAAACACAGAAGAAGGGTTATTTTTTATCAGCATTTATTCTGCTGATTATTTTCTTGATTAATTGATTAGTTGTTTGGCCTATAAAAGGGTCAAAAGGTCCATCAGTATTTTCCAGAGCCCAAGGTGACGTCTTTAAATTGCTTGTTTTATCCAACTAAACAACTAACAGGCCAAAACCCAAAGACACTCAGTTTACAAAAGATATAAAACAGAGAAAATCACCAAAGCCGAGACCAGAAAATGTTTAATCTGTTATCAGAACCGTTCTCTCTTTTTAACATTAACACATAAACAAACATTTTTGATAAGGATCCCTTAAATTTGTTTTTTAAAGAATTGGGATCGAGATATGAACTGAGAAGAGCACTCACAGTAATCCTTATATTGGGCATGTCTGCACAGCAATTTTGTGTTACTTATTAGCCAACATGTACACAGACATTTACAGATACAGGAGTTTAAAATGGAGGAGTTCAGTCCCTTCTGCCATAAATGTACATTTGGATTTGATCCTTGAAGAAAAAAAGTCCTTTATCATCAGGGAAACTGCAGGCTTGTAGCAGTTCCTTTCAGTGTACAGTTCATTTGGATTTTTTCCACATAAATATATTATGTAAAAGCAAATAGAAGAACTTATACTGTTGTAACTTATGTTTTTGTATATGTATGACTGGAAAACGCATGTTTTGTAAAACAGCTGTGTCTTGTAATCTCATGTGGGATGGACCAGATGTTTGGCTTGAAACAGAAATAAAAAACTAACCATAAAAGTTACCATCCTTAGTTTGTATCAGTGGTGGAAGAAGTATTCAGATCTTTTAGTTAAGCAACATACTTAGAAAACCTACAAGGTAAAAATACTCTGTTACAAGTCAAAGTATCTAAGTATTATCAACAAAATATACTTTAAGTACGTCAGTGGAGTAAAAAGTACATTTGCCTCTGAGATGTAGTGAAATAGAAGCATAAAGTTGCATATAATGGAAATACTCAATTAAAGTACTTCCATGCAGTCTAGGAATCTCTTAATAACATTATTTTTTAAAACATTTTAAATTAATTTGCTATCTTAAATAGACTGTTTGATTACTAGTTAGCGTCCCATATAGGGCACATTACTTTATTTAACTTTTATCGCTATTTTCAGACACGCTGGTATCTTCGTCTCGACGTGACGTCACTGGACTGAACTTCAGTTTGCGGTTTTAACAAAAAGTTTTGCGCTAAAAACGGACAAAATAAGCGCGAGCGTCGTTGCTAAATGCGCTAATTTCACACTTTCCCGATAACAAAACGCGTCGGCGTCTAAAAGCACTCCGCTGCGGCTCAGGCCGTGATTGTTTTCATGTCCACGCCGAGGAAATGGGACGAGGGGGAGGAAAAGTAAGAGGGATAGTTTTCCTACCGTTGGCTAAGAACTGGAGCTCATCTTCCGTTTCAGCCGTTAGAACCGTTCACATGCCGACTTCTGCTGCTTTGCCTCGCAGCATCACTCGGTGTGAACACATAAATCCGACGGTTGTAAACTGTGAAAGCGGCTTTGAAGTTTCGTCGATGGAGATGGCTGGAGAAGAGGAGGAGATTTTCCTAAGAGAGGGCGGAGCACAGCGGGGGGCGCAGCCGGAGTGGGGGCGTGACTGTCGGGGCTGGAGAGAAGGACCAGCCGGGCAAAGACCCTGGCTGGGTCAATGTGACCGTTAAAAATAGGCCACATATTTGTCACATATTCTGGCCGAATCACACAGATTTATCCAGAGATCCAAGTCAGTCTCGCAGCTACTTTTACCCAGTGGTCAACTGCGGTACTACAACATAAAATAGTTACAGTCCAGAACATAATTCCCATGGTGGACCCCCATTATGGGGGTCTTGGCCCAGGACTCTTGGGGCCCTAGGTTTACTGCACATCAGTTGGTTTTGGTAATTTGATTAATTTCAAATTTGTTAGTGAATTTGCGCCACTAAAGTACAACTAAGGTCAGTGGTGGAGGAAGAGTTCAGATCCTTTACTAAAGTAAAAGTACTAATACAGCACTGTAAAAATACTCCATTACAAGTAAAAGTCCTGCATTATATATTATATCATTAGATTACTATTACTTATTAATGTAAAAGCAGGTCTTTACTGTTGTAGTTGGTTGAGGTGGAGCTAATTTTTTACTATTTTGTATAGGACTGCAGTTATTGATTATTTCTATTATGGATTAATCTGTCACAAAGTGACACCGTCCAACCAACAGCCCAAACCTCAAAATTATAAAAAAAAATTAAATTATTAAAAGGAAAAGCAGCAAATCTTCACATTTGGGAAGATGGAACCATGAAATGTTTGGTAGTTTAATTTATAACAAAACATATTTTATAAACACAATGGAGGCCATTGAAATATGGCTAACAGGACACCTCCATCTGCCTTAATTTTATTTTTTATACCTGTGCTTTGCCTGCCCACGTCAACATGTCTTACCTGTCACACATACTGTATATAAACTCTAAACACCCACACACAAATCCCAAAGTCAAATAGGACTTTAATAAAGGTTCATCATTATAACATTGATATAAATACATGACTCTGAACAAAAAAACCAAATAAATAAAAATACAAAACATACAAAAAAACCCATTAAAAGCATGTTTCCCTTTCAGTTGCCGCCCTGGAGCATCCATGGCATGAAAGCAGGAGTGTTTCCTGTGTTTTCTGGGGTCGAGGAGGAAAAGCCATTGTCCAGTTTTTTGCCAGCGTCCGAGTGGCAACCATTTTCCAGTGAAAACTGTGGTCTGTATTGGTCCCCCCCCCCCCACCCCCCCGCAATGAAGGGGGGGGAGGGGGTCAAAGGACACATGAGGAGGAGAGCAGTGACACGGTCACTGACTGGCTGTTCCTCCGTTATTTAACTCCTCCCTCTCTCTCTGTTGGCGTCTGTTTATCCCAGCACCCATCGATCAGACTGGGAGGAGTTCAGCTGCACAGACTCGCTGCTCTCTCCATCCTTGTGCTGAAAGATACAGACATTAGAGATGTTATTTGGCAAATCTATTACTACACTACAAAACTCACGTTTGACAAAAGTGTTGCCAGGTTGGGTGGTTTACCGGCCAACAAGGCTACTTTTTGGCCGTGCTAGCAGCGTGGCAACGTCATTCTGTCAGTCCACCACTTTGGTCCAAACTGAAACATCTCAACAACTACTGGATGGACTGCCATGAAATTTCGTACAGACATTTATGGTTCCCAGAGGATGAATCCTAATGACTTTGGTGATCCTCTGACTTTTTCCTCTAGCGCCACCATGAGGTTGAAATGTGTGGTTTTTAGTAAAACATATTGGATGGATTGCCATGAAAGTTGGTTCACACATTGAAAACTTTGGAGATCCTCTGACTTTAAGCCACATCGCCAAACTAACATGAGTGTTAATGTTGCTATAAATGGTTGAAACTTAAAAAAGTTATTTCACATTTCCGATTAGCTTGTTTCAAGCATTTTCTACATTTAAGTGTTTTTTTTTTTTTTATGCCACTGCAAAAACACACCTTTTTCTTTCTGGTATCACTACAAAAAACTGAAGGTTTAAAGCTCTGAGACTAAATGACTTGTTAAAACATGTAAGGAAAGTAGGATTACAACTTAAATGACTATTAAAATCTGGGTGTGGAAACTGAATTTGAGTTAAAGTGAAGACGTGTGAAGTGAAGTCAAGAAGCATGCAGTACATGCTCAGTCAGATACACACCTTGTTAGCGATGGCCCGGAGTTTCCCCAGCAGGGAGGGTTTTTGGGTGTAGACCACGTCGTCGTCAGGTTCCTCCCCTTCAGCCAGGGCACAGCTGTCTGCAGCTGGCAGCTCACACTCCTTGTTGGCAGACATCACCAGACGAGAGTACTTGTACTCCAGCCTGACCACAAACCACAGGGGCACCGTCATCGTGAGACAACATATTATTTGACATAGCCAACATCCAGTGTGTAGGCGTAACCAGAAAAGTGTTAGTCTCAAAATTATTAAGGTGATATAAAAGAAGATGTTACATAAAATTGTGTTAATTCTTTTCTAGCTTTTCCCTAATTTTCCACAATTTGTGAACAACAGGAAACGTATACTTCTTTAAAAACGCCTTCAAATGACACAAGCTAAGGAGAAAAATAACTGGTTTGGTCGCTCACAATTTATCTTTTGAGAAGAAATTACCATAAAGGGTCATAAATAGACTTTTCTTCATTTTAAGAGGTCACAGCCAAAAAGCTGGTGATCCCTATTAAAACCCAAGATTAAAAAGTGAAGTAAAAACATAACTCTAACAATGTTTCTGATATTGTAAATAAATAATGTGTACTTCTTGAAAGAGTCTGAGGCTTAGCCGTCACTGACAAACAGCTGCTGACATCGCTTCCTTTAAATAACAATTCAAGGTGATGTTAATTAGTATGCTGGCCTTGGCTGAGATTGGCAGGTGCCTCTAACCTCTTGTTTTTCTTCCAGAAATAGCAGGTGAGGGAGATGAGCAGCACAGCCACGAAGGCTCCGCCACCAACCCCGACCTTCAGCCATAGAGCGATGGCCTCGCACGGAGAGGAGCTTCTGGGAGGCAGCGACACACCTCTGGTGCACAACTTTGGCTCGTTCCACACATACAGAGTTTCCTGGAGAGAGAGGAGGAGGGTGACAGATGGAGAATTTCAAGCAGAGATTTGGCTTCATTAATCTTCTTTTTCTGAGATTCGTAGCGTGAGAAGCAGGAGGAAGATCTTACAATGTGAAGGAGCGACTTGGGTTCAGGATCAAGATTCAGCGTTAATTTGTCTTCAATTAAGTTTTAGTCATGTATACATGCATCAGTCTTAGTCTGCTTTTAAATGTGAAAAAACAACTTGTCAACACTAGCTGACTAACTGGAAGAATCTTCTCTATTTCACCACCAGCTTTTACTCAACGATAAACAATTTAAGGTTTAATAAATTGTATTTTTATACCGTTTATTCATGCAGTTTGGATTAGTTTTGTTTGTTGTATTATGAAATTAAACCTTCAGAGTGCTTTCATAAAGCACAAAGAAGGTTTTTTGTTGTGTTTTCTTCTGACGGAATTATAATAATTGTCTAAAACTGAATGATGCCGTTAATAATGCAGTAATATCCAGTCAAACTGAATCATTTACATGTGGACACAGCAACAAAATCTAATTTAGGGTTTGAACCAGAATCCTTTTGAATCCCTTCAATAATTGTTATAAATAATTTATATACTGTAGATTATATATTTGCTATCTAGCCAAGTGACAAACTGGGTGGTTTATACATTGCTCTTTAATAATATAATATAAAGTATTTAACCAATTTGTAACTATTGGAACACAACTCTAGTTGGATTAGTCTTAGGTTGGAGTAATGTTAGTGTGTGTGTGTGTGTGTGTGTGTGTGTGTGTTACCTGGGCGCCTCCCTTGCACGCTCCCTCTATCTGGTGGTAGTTGTCCTCGGTGCAGCGCGGGCAGGCACTGGCGCTCTCCCACAGGAAGTGAAACGTACATCCATCACATGTTCCTGCAGGACACGAGCTGCACAAACACACGCAGATAACTTCACACATTTTCTCACATTATCTCATTTCTTATGTTCTGGTACGGCATTTAGTATTTTCATGTTTCATACTATACATTTTAATATCAAACATTTCACACAGTATATTCTACTTAAGGTTAAGGTCCAAAACCTGTATGTGTGCAAAATGGATGTATATTTTCATTCATGTAACATTCATAACTGGTTCACACTCATATTAACTAATCTAACCAAAGTATTAATGAAGAAATTAAAACACAACCTCACACATAGAGTACATTATCACCTACGTGGGTACAGAGAGCTCTCCTCGTTCAGACTTCTCGGGGTTACAGCGAACGGTGATGACTGAACTGCGACCCTGATCACATGAGGCCGTTTCCTGCGTTGACCTGAGAGAAAATAAGGACACAGTTAGGACTTAAACACAACCAAAACATACACACACTCCGCCTCTGTCTGTCACACTGTACCTGTAGAAGAAGTTGATGTCTGGAACATCCTTGGAGTTTTCAGGAAAAAGATCTGGTTTAGCGTTCACGCCATCCAGGACGGAGTCTACTGTTGCTCCTGGAAAGAAACATGGATATAGATATCAAAGCTAACATTTACCAGCTAACGATCAAAGATCCACATACTGCCATTTAACTAGCGTCATACCGATGAAAATCTCTGCAAGGCTGATGGACTGGGAGGAAATGGCCATCCTGAAGCCCCGCCCATCTGCTGGGATGATGGTTGATTGACAGATGAAGCTGTCGACTGAGTTGACAAACTGAGCCGAGTCGCTCTGGTCGTCTTTGCTGGACACGTCGGTGACGTTATCTGTGCAGATAGCAGCTCTCTTCCCCTGTAGCAAGACACGTAAATGCAAACAGCATGGAAATGATCTGTCAGTTGCCATGGTTACGCTTGATGTTTCAGCTTTTTTTAAAAATCATTTTATTACAATGGGGTGACAGGCCTGCATACGAAAAAATTTTATTTCTTTTCCCATTGTGGACAACTCTTCTTAATGGAAATTGTCTGTTTATATTGTAGCTGGAATATTTAATGAAGTCTGGTGGAAATGCAGCCACAATACACAATAAAGTAGTGAAGAAAAGGGAGGTAGTGCTGACAAACGAATGAGAATGATAGCAAGAGTATACTAACAGAGCCACAAAACTGCATTGAAATAGCAACTAATATAATATGGTAACATGTATGCGTCATTTACCTCGTGGCCACACAGGCTAATGTTGAACAGGTGAAGGTACTTTGTGCCTTTGGAGGTGAAGCTCGGCCCGATGGTCATCGAGGCCACATCGCTCAGGGGGCTGAGGTCAAAGGTCAGCGTACGGTTGTTCTCTGTGTGGGAGAAGGAGCAGTCGCTGTAGCACCGAGAGTGTTCCTGAAAGAAAAGGAAATACATGAACTCTCAACTAGCAACATATTAAATAAAATAAATATTATGCGCTTATTTAATTATTGATTTGCAATATCATATTTCTTGAGCAAACATGTTGTGATTTCTGATTTATTGGTCTTAGTAGTCTTTTGTGGCCCCACAAGGACTCCCAACCCCAAGGTAAAAAAAAAAGAAGTAGCACAGAGTCAGATCCGTAATCTTGTTAACTTATCCTTGGATCAGATAGTTCCAGATTTTAATTAAAAACGTGCTAATTTTAGTGCTAACTTTTTTCTTTAGGCAAAGTTCTTGTGCGGCTGCTTGTGTTTAGACAACATTTAACATTTAAATACTTTGGATTCTTTTATTTAATGAAAACAAACGAAGGTTTTTGTAGAAATTTCTTTTATTTTTCTCATAGTAAGGTATCAAAAATGGTATTGTTTTGGTATCAATACCAAAACTCAGGTATCATATCCACATTTGGATCAAAAACCATCAAATGATACCCAGTGCTAACCCAGAGGAGGTCTCTCTACCTTGTTGCTAATACTTCCAGGCCCACAGGCGACACACGCGTCCTGGCCGTAGGTGTGGCGCCCTGCCAGGTGTGTGTTGGGCGGGCACTCCTGGCACCGGTTGGTCTCTCTGTCGATGTAAAAACCAGCAGGGCAGGGAACGCAGGAGGAGCCAGCCCGCTGGGAGTTCTGGGGTACCAGAGCGCAGACCCGACATGCTGACGCCACCCCATCCAGGACATTTGTCACACTGATGGAGTACAGCTTCACCATGTCACTGACATAACGACGCATCTACAAACATACACACACAGAACAAGTACAAGCACTTCCTTGAACTAGCAGTAATGTAGTGATGATTGTCACACAAATTTATACCTTCATACACGCAGAAATGATCTTTCGGTGTTCCATCTAGGAACGGGTATTGCAAACTAGCTTATGTTTTAAATGCTGTTGTGTGTGGTACTGTTTCATACTATAAACATGCTGATGTTTGGCAGGTAATGTTTACCATTTTCACCATCAGTGGTGTATTAGGATCTTGTAGGGAAGAACAAATTAATACTGAGAATGACATGTACAGGCATTAAATTAAAGGGTGTATTGTGTGTTTACTTACGTCCAGAGCATGGTTAGTCCTCTGGAAGGCCCATGTGTATGTGACAGAGGCGTTCCTGGTCATGCTGTGCGAGTACGACTGTTTCCCCTTACTGCCTTCCCAGGACTCCACCACTGTGGTGCTCTTCCTGTTCACATCCTGCAGGGGGCGTCACAGTAAAACAGTTAGATGGGATAACATGGGCTGGATTACTGAACCACAATATGCAGAATACTTTAATAAGCTGGACGATAGTGACACAACCGTGACTATTCTGGCTTGCTGGTAAAATGAGTCACCTAATTACTTCCTTTTGCTGCAAACACACATTAACAAACACAACCAAGCACACACCATCATGAAGTAGAGCTCACAGTCGGCAGAGCAGATGGTCTCAAACACAAAGGTTATCTGGCCAAACTCACTACCGGTCATCCCTGAAAGAGAGGCTGGGACCCTGCCACGAAAAACACAAACACAGGCAGAGATTTTTAACAGGATCCCACAAACATATTCACTGTGTTCACATAGAAATACTGTATTTTTAAAGTGAAACAACAAACAAGAACAACAACCAGATCTCCCTACACAGCTACCAAGAAAGCACACAAACACATACTTACTTGAAGCCAGGCACATGCAGGCTGAGGATGAGATAGTCATTATCTGAACTTCCTGCTCCACTGCGAACATGGTCCCCTGCAACCTCCCATCCTGATGATCAACAGACATGATGCACTCACATTATGTTGATTCCTGATCACAGATCTAAATGATGTTATTTTATTACATTATCCAAAACTGGCTTGGATGTAAGAGGCAACAGGTGTGTGTATATGATGCTTTCAGATGGACAGAAAACATAGTGTGATATGACTGAAAGCTCCAGAACAGCTACTAAATGGACCTTGTGATTAGACTGTTTTCTTTACTGCTGTTTCCAAGATTAAGAATGAACTTTGAACTTATAGTTTTTAGTATGAACTTATAGTTAAAGCAGATAGTAGGTAGTTAGTAGTTAGACGTAATTTTACTTACTTAGTCGTTATTAGTTAGCGAGTTAATTAGTAGGTAATTAGTAGGTAGTCAATTACTTAGACAGCAGATAGTTGGTAGTTAATAGTTAGTTGTAAGGTAGTTTGTTAGTTAGTTAGTTAGTTTATATACAGTTAGTAGACAGTTAATAGATAGTTAGTGACTTAGTGTCTATAGTGGATAGTTAGTTAGTAGCCAGTTAACATGTTGTTAGTTAGTTAGTGTATAGTGGGTAGTTAGTTAGCAGGCAGTTAATATGTAGTTAGTTAGTGACTTAGTTAGTGTATATAGTGGGTAGTTAGTTAGTTAGTAGGCAGTTAATATGTAGTTAGTTGTTTAGTTGGTGGTTAGTAATTAGTTACTTATTATGTAGATTGTAGGTAATTAGTTGTTAGTTACTTAGTTAGTATGTAGATAGTGGGTAGTTTATGGTTGGTTAATTAGTTAGCTAGAACAATACAATTGACAATTGGACAGACATAATGGACAATACATCAAAAACATTACTAACATTACATTACAAACTTTAAAATGTATGTATGTGGTTTTAATATGTGTTACCCTGGGTTGATGTTCTGTGTGGACGTATCTATCTTTTTGAGGTCAATGCACACACTGTGGAAGGTTCCTCCTCGGGGACAATATAGTCTATTACATTTCAACCTGAGTGTAAATTATTTTGTGAGGTGTGAACGTTTCCGTTGTGCCTCAGTAGCACAGGTGTTATTGTGCTCACCATTCATGTCGTCACATTTGGAGTTACCCACGTTGAAACATGAAGTCTTCATGTTGGAAGGCAGCACATTCCACCATTTATACTCGTAACCTAACACTGGCTCTGTACCTGCAGGGCACTCAGTGCACACTGGTGTACACACACACAGACACACACAAAAGCTTCATTTAGATACAACAATGACATTTTCCTCCTTGGTAAAACATTATGTTTGCACAAGAACCATCTTTTCAGGAGTGCATTATCCAGCTGGGTCACCTCTTTTAAACAAATGTCATTCAGCGAGCAGGTTTACCGTAGGTGCCATCTGAGTGGGTTCCAGGTGGGCAGGGCAAACAGGTGGAGTCGTTGCTGTTGTAGTAGCCGGGGTTGCAGGGAGGGCAGGGCTCTCTCTGCCCCGTTGCAGGCAGCTCCACGGCCCCCGTGATGTTCTCCACACAGATTTTTGGCTCCACCCAACGATACAACACCTGCGTCTGTAACCGAGAAAGCCACAGAGGTTGTGATCAGAGGTGGAAAGTGTTTAAGATATACCTGGAGTGATAGAGACTGAGATACATACAAATGGACAATAAAGCTTCAAATACTCAAAAACAAACAATGCCAGCAACAATAGAGGGATGTGTTTCTTTTCTGTTCTTTATCATCACTCTAACTCTGCGCTTTCAGAGATGTAAATCAAAGCAGGCCAAGGTCATGGATGAGTGCCAAGGATGGTGATTTTGGATCAGATGACATGCAAAGCGCTTACTAAGCTATTCATCATTTCCTTTCTCATCACATTGTGTGACGTCTCTAGTTTCTGATACAATGCCCTGAAAGAGCTGACAAAACGTCTTCACTGTAATGCAGACAAAACAGGCAGCATTGTCCTCCTGTATGAATGGGCTAAGGATAAATTAAAAGAGCATCATTTATTATATGTTTGTTTGTTAAGTGTAAATATTAGACCAAATGAAAGGTAAACAGGGATTTTCATGCTCATCACGTATTAAATATCAAACCAATCATGGGCGTTTGTGGTTGTCTTGTATGTGTGTAGTGAAAGGTCTATATATTTACAAGCTGTCTGGTTTCAAATTGGATTATTTTGCTTTATTTGGGTATGTTAACCCAGAAATTCAAATAAAAAAACACAAAACAACTAAATTATCTACTAATTTATCAAATACTACCTTAAAACTTCAGTTGTATTTGTATGTTCTCCTTTAAATTACACAGTATGTGTTTTGCTTATGTGTGTATATACTGTACACTATGTATGCATGTGTGCACGTATATATACTTTATATATATGAAGTATGTGGGTGTATGCATATCTTTTCTTTTGTTCTGTCTGTTTTTATCTTTATTTGTGTTCTGTATTAGACTTTATAGGAAATTAACTAAAAAATATAAATAAAAAAGCATATTTTGGCATTTCTGAGGGATGCATGCGTCTTCTGCACACTAACCAGTGTACGTGTGTGTCCCTAAGATAACTGATATTCGTGGAACTGTGTGAACATGAAGCAATAGAAACAGGGTGTGTCTGTCCTTGTGTGGTAAAAAGGTGAGGATGTGTGTGTGTGTGTATGTGAAATGTGAAACGTGTGGATGCTGCTGACCTTCCCTTCGCTGTCACAGGCTGTGTGGATCTGGAAGTAGTCCTTCTCGGAGCACGGCGGCCTTGCCTTACATTCAGCCCATCCCTCATCTGAGAGAGGAGTCGAAAGCAGAGGAGAAGGAGGCGAGATGATCCAGTTTAGCCAACAATAGAACCACAGCTCTATTATTGAGACAACTAGTTTGAGGGCGTGTTTTAATGACACATCATCACATGATGTTGTTACATGTGTACATACGTGAGTAGTGGTGTTCAGGGCAGCGTGTACAGGAGGACGCGTCCTTTATGGAGAAGGTGTTGCTGGGACAGGGCTGACAGGATGAGGAGCCGGGGGCCGAGCTGAACCAGCCAGGCCGGCACGGAAAACACTCTGATGTGTACGCTACACCTGTGTTGACACAAAGTAGCAGCACAACATGCGCACACACAAAAAGTCATTTTTTACCTTTTGAACTGAAAGAGGTCCTGGTCCAGAAGGCAATTTATATCTTAGAAGAGAGCTCCACTGATTACATCCATCGTGAATGTGAAATTGAGTTATGCTTTACCCTCTATTTCGATGTTCTTGAGCAGCACAGGTTTGACCATCTTCCCTCCCACCAGGATGCCAGTAGTTCTCCAATACAGGATGTTTGTACCAGACTTCAGATTCACCTAAAAACAAAAAAATGACATGGTGAAGCACGCACAAATCATAATACTGTCCCTACTAACACAAGCAGAATCAGATACTCACTGTGTGTGTGTCCCATTCTCCATTACTGGTGACTTTAATCCACTTCTGGTCATCAGTCTGGACCATTTCCTGACACTGCTCGTTCTGGACCTGAACACATTGGCATGATATCTATTAGCTACAAAAAACAATTTTCTAAACAACAGCTGCCGGTCCTGACTCACCCACAAAATCTGCAGATGGATGATATTTTGAATAAAAGAAACTATTAGCTAAAAAAAATCCTCTAAGAATAGTTTGACATTTTGGGAAATACGCTTATTTGCTTTCTTGAGGAGAGTTAGATGAGTAGTTCAATATCACTCCTACATTATGAAGATACTGCCAGCAGCATGTTAGCTTAGTACAAAAACTAGAAATAGGGGGAAACAGCTAGCCAGCTAGTGACAACTTGTCGCTTTACACTTTAAACAAATGAGAGAGTTGACAGGTGGATTTTATTACCTTTGGACAGAAACAGGCTAGCTGTTTCCTACTGTTTCTTTATGCTAAGCTAAGCTAAGAGGCTGCTGGCTGTAGCTTCATATTTAGCTTACAGACATGAAGATTGATATCAGCTTATTTCCCAAAACGTATCACTATTTCTTCAATTTATTCATTTTTCTTTAAGATGGAAAAGCTTCGTAAATAGCATTTAGACAATAAATGCACCCTAAAACTCTTTTAAACTCGCAGTTTGTTAAAGCAGATTTATGCAGATTTCACTGCAACTTTCACAGACTGTTAAGGAAGATCCGGGAGCAAAAAAGTAATAATAAAACCTTATTTATGAACTACAAACAAGGAGGAACATCAGAAGTCAATATTAGCCTGATATATTGGCAGATTAATATATCTTATATTGTAGGAAGTAGTTAGAGGTGCTTACATAAAACTCAAAGAAGATGTTGTTGTCGGGATACTGGTAGGTGAAGGAGACGGAGCCCTGTTTCTCCAGATGGACGGCGTAAACCAAAGACACTGTACACTCATCGCGGTCCGACTCCAGATACACACCCTGTGGCGTCCATGAAGAGCTGCAGCACGGACAAAACACACTCAGCAAAACAGCAAAAAAGAACAATAACTGTATAGTGTATTTTTGGTTGTGTACTCGATTTAATACTTCTGTACTCAACTCCATGTGTATCTGTCTAACCAGTGGGAATGGTAGTGTTTATAGGCGTCTGTGTCACCTGTTACACGCCTGAATGTCCTCCCCATTCAGCCCGGGGTCCAAGAAGCTGGCCACGCTGGTGAAGCCTGCGGGGATGGCGTCCCATTGGTCAAAACGGAGGCCGCTGCCCAGCGAATAGGAGCCTGCCGCACACGGGGTGCACTGCTGCGTGGTCATCTCTAAAAACTTCCCAGCCGGACAGGAGAAAGCTGTGAGACAGTGAGGAAAAGAGGGTCATAATGACATGTGAATACACACACAGATACGAACACACACACCGGCAGCACTTACAGCAGTCTGTTCCTCTGGTTGGAGGTGGAAGGTCTGAGCAGGAGCCCGGATTGAGAGGGATAGCGACCCTCCATCGTGACCCTGTGCTGTCACACTCTGTGTACTGGTAGTTATAGTCTGTCTGCAGAACACACATACAGATACACACAAAGATCAATACACCATCCAATTTGTCCCAAAGTGCAAAACTAATGATGTTCCCATCAGCCTCAGCTGCACTTTGGGTTTAGTGCTAATTAGCAAATGTTAGCATGCTAACACGCTAAACTAAGGTGGTGAACATGGTAAACATTGTACCTGCTGAATATCAGCATGTTAGCATTGTCATTGTGAGAATGTTAGCATGCTGATGTTAGCATTTAGCTCAAAGTACAGCCTCAGAAAGCTGCTAGCATGGCTGTAGACTCTCTTTGGTCTCGTTATCCAACCAGGACATGAATCTGCAAACATATTTTTTTATTTTTTACATCATTATTACCGTTTATCGCACCCTCACCACTACAAATGCAGATACATGCTCAGACACAACAAAACCCTCACTTTTTTTCCCACTCACACACAGCACTGCACACGCGTGACTTGGTGCGAGCATGAAGCTGATTTCATATGAAAACAAAAGCTGGTCATACAAAAGGGAACATTGGAGGGGTGGGAGGGCATCCAGGGTAAAAGTGGTGGCTGACCCTGAACACCACAGCAACCAACCGCTGGAACACTAATGGTCCATTAACAGCATGACAGCAGGTCATCTGTACAGTCACTTCTTTCCAAGGACTGCTGGTTGTGACATTATTATGCATTATTATGTTCATTTGAACTGATTGAACATTCATTTAGAAGACCATTTTGTCCAACGCAACTTATGAGTGCTTTTAAAAAGGTCTGTAGGACCAAGAGGTACATGTCATCATTTAGAGATAGAGATGAGTGTGTTCAGTGTTTCAGTACAAGTGCTGAGTTTTTGTTTTTATTATTTTTTAACCAAATAAAGCTAATACAGATTATAGAGTGGTTTCAACATATTTTATCCCCCCACCCCCAACTTTGAACATGTTTGCTTGGTTTTCTTTCTGTTTTTCTGTTACATTTTATATTCTAATTATAGAACATGTTATTTTTCCTTTTTTTTAAAAAGCACTTCATTTTAGAAAATGAATAAAAGTGAAACTCCTGCACACTGTTTCACTCATTGCTCTTTTATTTCTTATTTATTTAATACAACATTTTGGTCTTCATTGGATATGTCATTTAGACCAAAACATCATATTAAATAAATATCAAATAAACCAGCAGTAAACAAGAAAACACGCAGGAGTTTTTCCACTTTTATTCAAGTTTTGCAGAACTCTGAGACACCTGTCACACACTCGGATATATTTTATTATGATTTTGAGAAAATGCTCTCTAAATACACTTTATTATTTAATAGAGGACAAGTTCGACAGTTTGGGAAATACGCTTATTTGCTTTATTGCCGAAAGTTAGATGAGAAGATTGATATCACTCTCATATCTGTACGGTAAATATGAAGCTACTGCCAAAAGCCAGTTAGCTTAGCTTAGCATAAAGACTGGAAACAGGGGGAAACAGCTAGCCTGTGTCTGAAATTATTATTGCTATTTAATATTATATTTTTTGCCAAAGCGGTATTTAGACGTGGACAAGCAGATTTAATATTGATATTCAATGTCTTGCACTTTCCTCTTCCGCTAATTTCTTTGAATATCTAAATGTCAGAGATCTGTTTTCTACTTTATGCATTTCTTGCAGAATTAAGGCAGCAAAACCCATAAGTAGGGCTTGCTATGTACTTTTAATGCGACGTCCTTTGAGTCCAAAGCCTCACTCTGGCAGATCTCCATCTCCTCCCCCGAACCTGCTGTTCAGCTGGGCAGACAAACCAGCAGAGCGCACAGGCAGCTGGCTGCAGCAGAGCGCTGACATCTTAGCAGCTAATTAAACTGGAACAATCGCAGAAATGACCTGCGACTTGTGTACGGGGGAATTAATGAGAGGCAGAGAGAGATGGTTTGCAGATGCAGGATGTGTATGTATGACTAATCACTTCTCTGCAACAACAAAAATGGCCATTCATGCTGCACCCCCCTCTCCCCCAACACACACACACACACACACACACACACACACACACACAAACATACAAATTGTGGATTGCCACGCGAGAGGCCGACCACTTCATTAACATGTAGTATGGCGACCTGCGCTGAGATTCACCTGCTGTCTCTTTCTGTGTAAATGGACAAACAAGAGGGCTGTGCTAATGTGTTGACAGATTACAAAAAACCCCCAAAAAAACAAGGACATAAGCTAATGTGTTTTGCTGGTCTCCCGGGTGACTCACGCTCTGGTTGTCATGGAGACTGATGAGAAGAAGAGAGAGGGGGGACAGGGGATAAAATTCAACGCCCATGACAAGCCATCCTCTGAGTCAGGAGATTGTAGGACTGGCGGTAAACACTAATGTTTTTGGTCTGCCGATACCTGATATTTTCTATTGAATGTTTGAAGCCAAAAGCTCTTTTAAAACATCCAGAAAATTATAAAAATTCACCTGGAAATTTTATTCTTGTTAGGCTGGAAAAGTGTCTGAACCTGCATTTAAACCCTCACTGGACAGCTAGAAGACTTTGACCAGATTCAACTGTACATATAGTCTTGTTTACAGTAACTGCTTACCGTTTATACTGTACATATCATAACCGGACCCATTCTACTGTACATACTATTAATTGGTTTCTACCCATTAGTTACACTGCTGACATATCATAGCTGCATTAAATTTTCAATATTGTCTTATTGTCAACATCACTACCCGACTGGTCTATTGTTCATTCTGTACATTTGTTTATGTATCTTATGTATATATCTCTATATGGACTTTTGCCATCTGATTAGATGAAAAACTGTATTCTGTTGTACTGATTTTATAGATAAACTTTATTGGCTCCCTGGTGGATATTCACAAGCCTCACAGCAGATAAAATATATAAAGTAGTTAAAATTAGCTCCACCGTTACCAGCTTCAACATTAAAGTGATGTACACATTAATGCATCAATGATTATAATACTAACTTTTAATTATTTTATTTATTTTCTAGCTGGGCTAGCAGTTGGTTAGCTTAGGTTAACATAAAGACTGGAAGAAGTGGGAAAAAAGCTAGTCTGACTCTGTCCGAAGGCAACAAAACCCACCTAATTAACACCTAACATCTTGTTTGTTTAATTCATACAAAACCGAAGTGTAAAAACTACATACAAGCAGTGTCATGGGAAGTTATGTGCTAGCTAGCTAGCTTCTTGGCCGGAAGCAGTGACTTCGGTTGCCAGGCAACCAGTGGTAGAGCCAGGCTTTTTCAGTGGCTTATGCTAAGCTAAGCTAACAGATGCTGGCTGTAGCTTATTATTGAATTATTGTTAGCTTATTTTCTCGTATAACTTTCGGCAAGAAAGCGAATAAGTGTTCCCCAAATTCCTCATAGTTTTTTTACATAAATTGCGGCAAAACGTGAAAATTAATTTAAAACTGAACTAAACAATTTTTTTTTACAATGTATTAAGGGAGATAAATTAAGCTGTAGCCTAATTGCTCTGCTAGGATACCATAACAAAACAAAACAAAAAACAAAACAAAACCATGACCACACTGCTCGGTTCCCTCTCCTCTTCAGCGGGTAATCCTGGCACGGCTGGCCGGCAGAAGGCTGCCCAGAGGAGGGATGGAAGCCAGCAGTCAGCGTCATCTCGTTATGGAGCATGTTTATGGTCAACATCAAGCCGATCAGCGGCGTGAAGAGGACCATGTGTTCAGCCAATATAAATCTGGAAAACGACTTGTAGTAATAGTGTTTTTTTTATTGTGTATTAGGAGAACCCTTTTGGATCTAATCTGGTTGTTCTGCATGCATGCACATTTTCTTGATTTGATCACCGCATTAAAATAGACAGGCCTAAACAATTTCTAGATGAGAATAATGATTAAAAGAGAACCATTAACACTCTGATTTTGGCCTCTTAAAAAGGCTACTACACACTTGTAGTGCTTCAGGATATTAGGAGATAATAATAACAGTAAAGCGCACTCACCTCATCGCACGGCCGCAGGGCTCTGTCTGCGGACGCGGATGGTGTGTGAGCGGTGATGATGAGTAAAAGGCAGCGGGGGAACCAGGAGGCCCACACCTGCTCCCGCATCCTCAGCTCGGATCACAAACAGCCCGCTGTCCGCTGCCTGGAGCCAGAAACATGAAACAGGCCGAGCTGTGAGTGTTTGTGCGGTGGAGTGCCTGTCATTGATGCCTCCTGCCTGCCTGTCTCTCTCATCCACCTCCACCCACACCACCGTCATGACACAGTGTAAAAATTATATTTCCGGTCCTGGCTTTCAAATTAAAACTGTCCTTTTAGCCCTAGAATAGTAAGACTAAAGATTTGAAATAAACGACAAGGCTCTTATACTTTGTTATTATTCTTATTTTCTATTATTCTTATTTATTATTATCTTATTATTTATGATAATTTCTTGTGTTTTAATTAGCACAACTCAATCTTTATTTTTTTATTCTGCAGGCTTTGCAACATGTAATCATTGTTTAAGATAGGCTGTATGAAAATGTAATACTCTTATTTATATTCTTCTTATTCCTCTTAATAACAGTTGTTTTTGTTGCTCAGTACTATTAAACTGGTATGGATTTTTGTCTAATGATAGTTGCTGAAAGGATTAGCTGATTAATCAGTTAGTTCATCCACAGAAAATTAATGGCCAACTATTCTGATCATGAATTCATCGTTTCAAGCAAAATGCCAAACATTTGCTGATCCCAGCTTCAAAAATTGTGAAAATGTAATGCTTTTCTTTATCATATATGATGGTGAATATGTTTGAGTTTTGGACTGTTGGCCAGACAAAATAAGTAATTTGAATAACTCAGCTTAGCTCTGGAAAAATTAAAAAAATTTGCATTTGTCACTATTTTCTGACATTTTACAGATGAATCGATTAATCGATTAAACAAGGGAAAATCCTCAGATTAATCAATAAAGAAAATAATTGCTAATTGCAGCTCTAATCTTCATAACAATTAGTTTCATTCTTTGCATTAGCTGTTTCAGAAGAACTCTTTGTCATATAAAGGATGACTAACACTGACTGAACTCTTCTTCAACAAAACACCAATATCAGACTAACATATCAATATTTTTTATCTCAAACTCTTTGCTTTTATTTTGAAGGCACGTCCGCCTGTCTCAGTCTATTTAATTATTTGTACTTTAACTTCTCTCTCAGCTAAACCTTCAGTCAGATAGTGACGCCACGAGTGTGATAACGCACGTTATCTTGATTGACAGCTGGAGACAGACAACAGGCCTGCTGGCTGCAGAGCTTATAATAACTCTACACTGACAGAGGAGTGTGAGGTCAGAGGCAAGACAATGTAGTTTAGTTTAGTAAAAAGGATGATGATTTTTACAAATCCACGTTCAGATAATATTTAAAAACAATGATATAAGCTCCTACACCCACTGCCATTTGCAACCAAAGCTTCTAAACACACCTATACTGAATGTTTCCATATGTTTAAAATTATTTTTATTTTAGATTTAGAATAGAGGACTCACACCAGTTGTTCTCAAGCTGCAGGTTTTACTGCCTGACTGTGTTCCCATGTAGGAAAATGAGGATTTCAAATGAACATTTAAGACGAGGCAAGGCAAGTTGATTTGTATAGCACCTTTCAAACACAAATGTAATTCAAAGTGATTTACATAAGGCATACAATAACATTTAAAAAGACAATAAGAGCCAAAAGGAAAAAAAGGTCTTTGTTGGATTTTGGACCAGGGCCACTATGGAAACACGGTATGTTAACTTTTAGTTTTTTAATGCTAGTTTAATATATAGTTTATTTTGTATTTCGCTTTATTTTGTATTTCTTGTCTGTTTTATCTCTCTGAACATTTCCACGATGAGGACCATTGATCCATTTACCGGTAGGTGGCAGCAGCAGCACACAACAGATCTGCAAAAATATCCTCACGAAGAAGTATAAAACCCGGAAATGACGTATAGTGCAGAATCAAAACAGTTATAATTTGACAGCTCGACTCAGTCCCGTAAAGCCTTATAAAATGCAATGGAAAAGGTTACTGCCAGTGTCAGGAATAAACTACACTATTTAACCAACGTCTTTAGATACTGGGGCGACATTTTATCGGACTGTCGAGGAATGCTAATCCGAGGAAAAGGTTCTTTTGGCTAGTTTATCTAGTAGCTGCAGCAGCTCTCCTCTATGCAACTAGCTGCTTAGCTTCCCCGGCTAACGAAAGTTGCTCCATGGCGATCTATGGGCTGAACATTACCATATATAGACCGGCCACGGAGCTCCCTCGCCGGTGAAATGTAAACGGTGACTCGCTGAGGAGGCTGACTAAAGGGCAAGCATAAACAAAACTCAGCCTGAAAGAAAAAACGCACACTAGCGCGCTAGCTTCACAATGTCATCTGACCAAATTATTGCCATCGTCATGGATGACAAAATCTACGAGGTGAATAAAAAGAAGCTGATAGAGAAGAGCGACTACTTCCGTGCACTGTACAGCTCTGGCATGAGGGAGTCCACGGAGGACTCTGTGCAGCTGCAGGGGCTCAGTGTCCCCGGCCTGGAGCTGGTCCTGGAGTTCATCAACACCTCCAAGGTCCAGGTTGTTAACGAGACTCTGGAGGACCTGATTGAGACCGCCTCCTTCTTACAGGTCACCTCCATCCTCAAGCTCCTCACCTCGGAGATCCGGCTGGACAACTGCGTGGAGCTGTACAGCCTCTCTGAAGTTTACGGGACTCATGATCTGCGTCATGCTTGCCTCAAATACATGAGCTGCTACTATCACCCCATGCTGAGGCGGCCAGAGTTCAGCAGCCTCCCCTCTGCTGTCAGAGACCAAGTCAGGGAGATGCGTATGAAAGGCACCGCCACCCTGGTAGCCATCGGAGACTTCACCTGTCTGTCCCTGGACGTGCCCGATCAGGATGAATCCTGGTCCATGCTGAGGTATGGAGAGGTGGAGCAGCGCTGGAAGCCGCTCGCAAACAACCTGCCTCCAGATATGATCAACGTCAGAGGGTATGGCTCAGCTGTCCTCGATAACTACCTGTTCATAGTCGGTGGATACAGGATGACGAGTCAGGAGATCTCTGCAGTGCACTGCTACAACCCCTGTAGGAACGAGTGGAACCAAGTGGCTCCACTCAACCAGAAGAGGTAAAACCAGATCTATACATTTCCGCTTAGGCATCAATAGTTGCTGTTATGTTTCACTTACTGCATCCTCTCCTCCATCAGGTCCAACTTCAAGCTGCTGGCAGTGCAAGGGAAGCTGTATGCTGTAGGAGGCCAGTGTCTGGGCACGGTGGAGTGTTACAGCCCAGAACAGGACTGGTGGACCTGTGTGTCCTCGATGCCCGACCCGCTGGCTGAGTTCTCTGCCTGTGAATGCCAGGGGATGATCTACGTCATGGGTGGATACACTGCAAGAGGTTGGTATAACTCAAGGTTAAAACGCCACCGGTGCATTTCCATGCAGTGAGCAACTTGTGCACTGGCTGCTCTCCAGTCAACATGAAAACAATAATGGCCTCTTGCCTCTGTGTCCTGCAGACTGTTGCGAAGTCTTGTTGCCTGAGGATAAAAGCTGTCTTTGAAATAAGTGGTGTGTGCCTTGATGCTACATGTTGGATGTCTGCTCAACAATTTTGTGGAGTCGCTTCTGGGCAAATAGGAATTAACCAGCGTTTTTGTAGACTTGCCGAACCTCGTTGGGCATCTAATTTAGCTGTTTTTAAAGTCACGCTGGATGGAAAAATAGGTGTTTTGTCATCTTTTTTGTTAATTTTCCATGTCATATGACTAATCTGCATGTCAAAGTGTTCTTGAGCAAGGCACTGAACCTCAAGCTGCTCCCGCTGAGCAGGCCAGCACTTTGCATGGCAGCTCCATCACCATCAGTGTTTGTGTGTGGGTGAATGGGATGCATTGTGAAGTGTTTTGTCATGTTCTCGGATTTAAAGTGCTGCATAAGGGTAGTCCATTTACAGGAGCATTTACTTATTTAGTAAGAAATATCGAAACATATTTGTGTATGTCCCATGTCTTTTATCTTTTACATCCTGAAAAGTATAAAGAGGAGGATGACACACAAGATGATTAAAAGGATAAGAAAAAAACATTTACTTAAACAAAATTAGGTCAATTTTTTTCTGACTTTTCAAATTTTTGCTTCTTTCTTGTGAAATACTGCATACCTGTTTGGGGCCACTAAAATCATTCAGATGAAACAGTCTGAGGAGGAAAAATCACGTTTTTGTCGAACTGCCCATCAATCATGTCACTGAGGCCACTGCCTGTAATTAATGTTCACAAGTTCAGAACTCGCTGCTCTAAATCAAAAATGTCTAAAATTTCTATCAAGGAAACTTGATTTTAAGGGGGTTAGGGAACTACTAACGATGATCATAATTTATTTTATATTGTTTGTAACACATCTTTGGATGCACTGGGACACATCGTCAGTGATGTAACCTGGGTGTAACCGGGTGTTTTGGGTCTTTCAACATCAGACGCCCTCACCCAGGCAACCCTACCAGGGTTGATCAAGCCCTGGCTTGTGTCCCAGTAGCACTTACTCTCCACACCTCGCTCAGTTTGATCCACAGCCATGTGGAGGATCTTTCTACTGCCTCAGTGGCACTGTTGATGGCTTCTGTTTTCATATCCCCGGTCATTCCCAGGACACTGAGCACTTTGCTGAGTTTGTTGTTTAGATATAAATGTATATATGCAGGAAATGCCATTTACATTTTGTTTTTTGGTTGAAGAACCTGTGATTTCATTGTGTACCCCCCACTTCTACAGCCTTGGTGCTTCCACATGTTTGTGAGAAAGAAATGAGTTTTGTCAGTCTTGCTTCTTTGAGTTTAACATGTTTTTTTTCTGTGTCTGACAGACAGGAACACAAATGTCCTCTGCTACTGCCCCACCTCTGACACCTGGACGGTGTTTCGGTCCTGTTCAGCGCACATCCGCAAACAGCAGATGCTCTCGGTGGAGGACACTATCTACCTGGTGGGTGGCTACACCCACGAGCTGGAGGTGGGCCGGCGGCAGCGGCGTCCCAGCCAGACGGAGGACGTGTTGACGGTGCAGTCCTACAACGTCACCACGGGGGAGTGGATCCAGCTGAAGGAGAACACGTCCAAGTCGGGCCTGAACCTGACGTGCACGCTGCACAACGACGGCATTTACATCATGAGCCGGGATGTCAGCCTGCCCACCAGCCTGGAGCACCGCGTCTTTCTCAAGTACAACATCTTCTCTGACGCCTGGGAGGCCTTCAGGCGCTTCCCGGCTCTGGGACAGAACATGCTGCTCTGTTCGCTTTACCTCCCCAACGTGCTGTGATTGACAGGGCTGATGTGAAAGAGTTCAGTGAACACTAACAGATAGCCCATGCAGCATTAATATAGGCCAGTGTGTGGCTTGCTTGTTCTTGCACAGAATGGAGCTCTGTGGCATTAGTTGGAACGGTCTGGTTGCCAGGTTGAACGCCTCGTGACCATTGTGCCTCCAAAAAAACCAAACAAAGACGCACTACATTGTACATACTGCTGTGGATGCAAATACAAAAGCTGCAATGACAAGTATGAAAGTGATGAAGCGGCATGGCCCGTAGGTCAACAGCATCATAGCAGCTAGCCCCGGTTTGTGCCTCTCATGTATTAACAGTTAAGTTACATTCAAGTCACAGTGGTAATCCTCCGTTTCTCTGAGAAATAACTTGGGGAAACAGGTTAAAAACCTATTTTATTGTGCAGCAGACAGAAAATTTCTAGTCTTTTAGGATTCTGGAAATATCTTCAGAGCAGCAGTGAGTATTATTTAACGACCTTGTGGGTTTTTCAAACGTCGTTGGGTAATTAATTTCCAGAGAAATGGATGGTTACCTCTGTCTAATGTAATGCTAATACATGAGAGGCACAACGTGGGGCTACATAACAGCATGCTTTTAAATCTATGGGGCCACAATATTCCTGATGTTTACACTCCAAATATGGCATTGGCGTACGTGTTTATCCACAATTCACTACAAACCTTAAAAAAATCTCAGAAAAGAAACACATTTCCTGTCTTTATGTACTGTACATAGCAGATAATCATGAAAGATGGCTTTGGTTTTACACTGCCAGTTTTATGAGACTTAGAGGTTCCTTGAAAGTTATTGTGTGGGCTCAGAGGGAGCTTAATGTGTTGTTATGTATACTTGCACAGTCTTATTTTCCAGAGATACACTAAGCAAAGCTTAAAGCGCAATTCCATGAAACTAACGATGCACATGTGCCTTCTGCAACCTCAGTTAATATGAACTTGATACAAAAAAAAAAAAAGCACAAAATGCAAGACTTTGTTACATTGCCAGCAACTGACCAAAACTGCTGTGTTTTAGTTTCTCTCTGCTAAAGCAGATTTTGTTTTCATGAAGGTACTTCTCAGTTCCTTGATTAAATATTGGGGGTGTGCAGATATGAGAAATGAGTCTCTAAGCAAAATTTATTTATGAAACTCTTCAAAAAGTTTTGGGTAAATGCAGCACTTAATGTTTGATTTGGTGGATTTCAGATTCTCTCTGCATTACTTATGTTTGACAGTTTGGAAATTTAGGTAATGATAATAAAGATGATGTTCAGGGGCCTGTTTTGCTGTTTGTCATTTAATTTGCCGGCTTATATTGTGTCATTTCTCATTTTTTCGCTTGTTTGTTCTTATTTCCATTCAAAATTATAATCTGTGATGTGACATCTTCCCACAATATCTTCCTTGTAATTGACCCATGTGACGAGTACTCAACCCTGGAGTAAGTCCTGCCTCTGTAGGTCACTCTGCTTCGTTCCTTCCCAGAAAAGCTTGGCACAAATAACCCAAGCGATCTCCAGACCCCCGGAGAACCATGCTGAATCTCCACATAATGATGCCCCCTGTAGGAGTTGAGAAATGCTTTGGATTGAATCCTCTGCTCCTGATTTTTCTGGCGTGTGCAGTCGTCCTGTGATCCTGCAGTAGAGGTTAGGGAGGCTTAGGGACAAACTCTGTAGGTTGTTGGGTTTCAAAGTTTCCTTTGTGTGTATGGGCAAGTCCCAAAGCTTTTCCCCATTTGTGGACTAATCAGACAAAAATGTAGTAAAAAGGTTGTCAGACAAGTCAAAAGCATAACTGAGTAAATAAATTAATAATATTGTTAGTTAAATAATTAAAATGGAATGTAAAAAAATAAAAAGCGTTATACTTTTCCTGTTATTGTTCATTAGCTCCTTATTTTTGTTTTGTGTAGAAGCTGTATGAAGACCATTTGACAGTTAAAATTTAAAATGTATTTAACGGTTGGTTCACCAAAGTAGCTTATGTCTTGTGGTGTCTTGCCATGCAGATAGTTTCCATTTAAAAGCCTTTAAACAGCCATGATTCACCCACGATTTATTGGGGATGGAGGTAGAAATCTCAGAGACAGATATCTCAGAATAAAACCAGAGCTATCTGCATGGCTATATACCACTAGAGATAAGTGAGAAAACGTCATTTGAGTGACCTTACCCTTTAAATTACTACAAATAATCCCCAGAACAGAGAAGAAACTAAGAAAACAAGAAAAAAATCAGCCAACATTTTCCACTATTTAATCTGCCAGTTAGTCTTTTGATTAATCAATTAATCCTTTAGTCCCTCAAATGTATGAAAACAGTAAAAGAAAAAGTCACAAAATAGTATAAAATTCCCGTCACGATGTCCCAGAGCCCATGATGACTTTTTAAAATAGCGTATTTTGTCTGACCAACAGTCCATTTACAGTTATATAAAAGAGGAAAGACAGAAAATCCTCAATCCTCAAAACCAGAGAAACTGACTTAAACGATCAACTACCAAAAATGTTGTTGATTCCAATAAATTCCATCCCACATATGACCAAAATCATCAAATATGCCCTAACATATTTCTCTTTCAGGTATATTTATAGTGTGGTCAGCATTGAATATTTTCCAAGACAGCTGAAACGAAGATTACATCATCTATAAATCTCTCGTGGTGTGGCTGTCACATGTCCATGTCTGCTGTGAAATCTCTGATCTCTGATTTGAATGATCACAAACTGACTGACTTCACACCTCCAGAGCTGCTTGTGTCCCTCTGTGGATATAAAATGCCGCCCGAATTCAGCATGTTTGACAGAATTTGAATACTGATGCGTCTCAGGCAGAACAAAAACTCCAAGACAAAACAGAAAAGAGGCGACCAGCAGGGGGCAGCACATGCTTTTTAAACATTAAATACGCCTATCTCAGCAGGCATACAGGATTTTCCACTTCACCTTCACAAGGACTCCCTCCTTTAAATAAATATTATATTTTCTAAAGGAAATCTTCCATTTTAGCTCTTTCTTTTGATATTAGCCTGCATTTTCTAAAAAAAACGACCCCCCTTAAATGCTATGAAAGATGAACAAACTTTATTGTATCACATGAAACCTGCCGCACCTGTAGGTTGAATCATCACTGCTGTATAGCCTAAATGTGTTATCATGTAGAGGTCATGAACACGGATGGATGTGATATTTTTAGCTTCTGTTGGTGTGGAGAGACGGATGGATGCTAGAAAACGGGTTCTTTAATTCACGGCGACAGCTACAGGGGAGGCAGAGGAAGTCAATTGTTACCATCAGTGGCCCAGATTGATCCTCTGTGTGGGGTCAGATCGCAGTGATCTCTCTCACACCTCCAGCACAGCGGGGGCCGCCGAGGCCAATCACTGCTCAAAGGACTAATACTGCAAACTGTATTGGGTTTTAGAAACAAGATACAGAGTGACACACTGTGTGTGTCACTTTTAAGACTATTTGATGTAGAGAATCTGATGTTATATTGTAGATTTATAGTGGTGTGCATATGTTTGATATACAGTATAAAGAGTCTTTTTCTTTGTGTTTCCCCCGGGTGAGAGTCAACTGAGAAAATGTGCTCTGTATTTGGAGGTGGGCATGCGTCTGTGTCGACTGACTGTGTGACGGAAAGAGGAGGATTCAGAGGGGAGAGAGAGAGAGAGAGAGAGAGAGAGAGAATACTGAAAGCAAAGATAGAGTGTAAGAGAGAGAGAGGGAGAGAGATCCAAGGACAGACGGCACTGAGGGGAGGGGAAAACACACTCTCTCAGTCACACCTACCCCACAGCCCAACACAGCCTCTAAGAGACAGAACAGATCTTGACATTGTGAGGAAGATGCATGTCTACATCAAAGGAACATCCAGGACAGCACAATAGCTCCTAAAGCTGCTGAGACAGATACATGCCAAGGACTACAAACAGAGAGAGACAGAGCACAGCAAGCCCAGAGGGAAGTACAGTAGCATTTCAGAGAGGGCAACAACCAGGTGGAAGAGGCAACATTTGGAGGTTTATTCTGGACCTAAACAGCCGTTTGGGGTTTCTCTTCCTCTCTGCACACGGACATCCACTCTGTCTCCCACTGCTGCTGCGAGGTTATAGTCTCCGTGCTTCTGTGCACAGAACCAGAAAAGACTGCTTTATAGTCCGAGACCATGAGTGAGGCGAAGAAAGGTGAGCTAGCCATCCGGGATAAAGCCATCCTGCACCAGCAGAGACGTCTGAAGCAGGCCACCCAGTTCACACACAAGGACTCAGCTGACCTCCTGCCCCTGGACGGGCTGAAGAGACTGGGCACCTCCAAAGACTTGGTGAGTGGACTTTTAGAGAATCTAAATGAGCGCTTGAGACAATTGGTTCATGATTAACTTGATTGGAGAGGCTGTTATGTGTGTTGCCGGGTGCTTAGCAGTTGTTAAAGGTTGAGTTTGAGTGGAAGTAGGAGCCAAAATTGTACAGTATCCAGTAGCATGTCTGACAACATTTAAGAGAAATAGTACAAGGTGGAAAGTCACATTTAAAAGGGTTTTGGCATTGCACTGCAAAAAAGATGAATTGAATCGATGCAGCATAACTAGAGATATTGTATTTTTTATTCCACACATTCTCCTTCCTTGTCAAAACCTGTCGCCTACATTACCCATAATACAACACGACTGCCAACAATTCGGTCGGAAATTCGGGTGTGTTATGCTAATAGCGGCTAATGTAGCCTCGAGCTGCTAGCCTGCAACAGAGATGAGGAGCGGGCTGCAGAGGTCTGGCGAACTCCACGCCAAGTGACCTCAAGTGACATCACTTGAGGCAATTTATCAGACTTCACACAGCTCCCTCTGGAGCCACAAAAGGCTTCATGCAACTTTCTTTACATACAGTAAGCAGCAGTACTCCCCGACTTTGATGTGTAAAATCGGTGGAGCTCCCCTCATTGCGACTTTGTCAGCCATTATTCTCCTATTTATTTTCATTATCAATTAATCTGCCGATTATAGGCTTGATTAACGGATTGATCATTTAGTCTATAAATGGTCAGAAATTAGTGACGTTTACGATAAAACAGAGAAAAGCTGCAAATCTTCACATTGATTTTTTTTGTCATTTTTGCCTAAAAACGAATTAAACTCTGTTGATTCGAAATTCTCTGTTGATCGACTAATTGATTAATCGACTAATCGTTTTGGCTCTACAGAGGACAGGTGCATCTTTGCAGTCAATTGTCAATTTTAATGTAAATTTCATGCATAAGGAGCTTTTTCACTCCTAATACATGAGCATGACCACCATTTCCTGTAAGCACTAATACACTACTTACTGTGTGTCAAGAACTGCCTTGAAAAAGAAATTCATCATAGAAAGGGTCATGAAAGATTCAGAGGAGTCTCTTACAGTAGTCAAATATAGAGAGATGTCATTATACATTCAGGAACACACATATTTTAGGGATGACATAGGATGAAAGACAGCCCTGCATATAAAGTGAGACCTCTTCCTCTTCCTCCAGAAGCCTCCTAAACCGAAGCAGCTAAACAATCTGGAGGAACTCCTTGTAATAAGCTAAAGAATTTATTACTCCACCTCCTCTGTGACATAGTTCTGGTTTGATGGCGGCTTCCCAGATTCCCCAGAGCTCTCCAGGAACCTCGACACAATCACTCTGGCACTGAGAAGCAGCACTAGCAGTGCTCAGTGCTCTGCGAATATCACACTGTGACGCGTTTATGTCTGCCAAATTTTAATACCAACATTTGCTGCTAGAAAACCACTCCACCTCCCCTTCTCTTCTTCTTTGACTGAGTCACGATAGTCAATGAGTCAATGATAGATATGTTTTCTCTCTCTTCCCTCCTTTATCAACCCTGTGCTCCTGAGGTGACATGTAATTTAAAACTGGAAGTGCGGCAATAATAAGTAGTTATTTAACGTATAAATACCAATTTCTCTGTTGTACGTTTTTAACCGATGGCAATGTCATTCCACCACATTGGTCCAGACTGAAATGTCTTAACAAGTATTGGATTTATTGCCATGAAAACTGGCACAGACTTTCATGATTCCTAGAGGATGAATCTTAGTGACTTTGGCATTTGTGGTTTTGAGTGAAATATCTCAACAAATAATGGATGGATTGCCATAAAATTTGATATGGACATTTATGGTCCCCTCAGGGTGAACTGTAATAACTTTGTTGATCCCTTAAGGTCAAAATTTAAATTTGTCCAATACTTTGCTTTATGACCAAATAACTGCAAAGCTAATTGCATTCCTCACAGCCTCAGTTGCACTTTGTGTTTAGTGCTGATTAGCAGATGTTTGCATGCTAACACGCTAATTGTCATTGTGAGCATGTTAGCATGCTGATGTTAGCGTTTAGCTTAAAGCGCATCTGTACAACCTCACAGAGCCGCCGTCTTTTTAGAATTATTATTATTATCACTCCATAAATCATCCCATTGGGCTGAAACTGCTCGCTGTTTAACTGATTAGACGATCAAGAAAAAAGTAATAAACAACATTTTTGTTTGTTTATTGTTTAAGTTATTTATCAAGTAAATATGTCAAACAGTTGCTGATTCTATCTTCTGCAAATGATTAGCTCAGTCATCCTGTTTAGTGCTAATTAGCAAATGTTAGCCTGCTAGCCGTAGTTTAGCATCCTAAAACATAATACTTTACACGCACAAGTTATTATCTCTGGAAACTTTGAGAACTTTTTCTGCTATATATGGGTTTTTTTTCACTGCATTTAGCATGCTGATGTTAGCATTTAGCTCAAAACACTAAGTAGCCTACAGCCTCACAGAGCTGCAAGCATGGCTGTAGACTCTTCTTATTCCTGTAATGACAGCCAGAGTTTCTTAGGCAGTCCAACACACACATATAAACACTATTAAAGATAAGAGTGAAAAAACAATCTACGTCAAGATGAGATTCCCCAAAACTCTATTTGATTCAAGGAGCGTAATGTACAACACGTTCATTGGCAGCCTGTGATCCAGCATCTCCTGCATGGGCCTGAAAACGCTCTCATCATAACACCAATTATCTTCTACTTTAAGACAGAATGAAGCTCGTCTGAGTGGTTATCTAAAACCCAATCTAAGGCGCAGATGTGGCCACGAGGAGCCCGACACGATTTGCATGGCATACTTGTTTAAGTGATTTTTAATGTCAGAATAGTTTTGGGAACTGGAGGGAAATTGCCAGCAGTCTTTCGCCATGCCTGTATCTCTTCTCTGCAGCCAGCTACATTGCTCAGGCTCTGAATAGACATGGGCGGACTAAATGAAAAGAAAGCATGATGTGTTTCTGAGGTGGCTTACATGCCAAACCCTCACAGACAAAAGATGAGATCATCTGGATAAGGCTGTCAGATCCATTTGTTTGCCTGTAGGCTGTCTGACTCCAAATCAGTCTCTGTTTTTTCGATTTTCCAGTTAGATCCTAGTTTTATTATCGAATTACAACACTGCTGAAGAATTACTATTTTCTTTTTGGCTTGTGGCCTCAATGATCTTTGACAATAAATTATCATTTGTCCCTTTTCTGGAAAATCTATATGATTGATTACTGGAGAAGCCTGGTATTTGTTAATTGAGATGAAGAGGACATTATATTAGTTGTCCAAAAGGCAGAATGAAGTTGTTTTGGAAATCTAGACTTCGTACTTCTTTGTTTTATATAATTTTAAATTGAATATGTTTGGGATTTTGGACTGTCGTCAGACAAAACAAGCTATTTGAAAATGTCACTTTGAACTCTGGGAAATTATCATGGGCGTTTTTCTCTTTTTTCTGACGTTTTATAGGCTAAACAAGCATTATCAAATTATGGGAAGATCAAGTTAGTTGCATCCATATCTACGTTCCTGCCAAGATCCACTCTCGTGTCAGTACACTAAGTAGAGCCAGGAAACAGTTAGCTTAGCTTAGCTTGACTGGAAACAGGGGGAAACAGCTAGCCTGGATCTGTCCAAAAGTAACAAAATCAGCCTACCAACCACCTCTAAAGCTCACTCATTAACATGTTGTATCTTGTTTGTTTAATACGTACATAAAAATGACAATTTGTGGTTGTACAGCAAGTTACATGCTGTAACTATTTCTTAGCACGACAGCTGGGAGCAGTGACTTCTATGATTTTGTCGTCACCGTGAGTTTAGCGCTGCACAGAAGTGCTGATTGATAAACTCTTCGTCAAGAAATAGTTACACCACCTCTAAAACCAAAAATGGTCCTTTTTGTCAATTTTTGCTGTTGGTTCTTTTTGGAGAGAGCCAAGCTAGCTATTTTTGCCTATTTCCAGTCTATGCTAAGCTAAGCTAATAGCCTCCTGGCTCCAGCTCCATACTTAACACAGAGACATGAGAGTGGTATCAACCTACTCATCTAACTCTAGGCAAGAAAGCAAATAAGTGTGTTTCCCAATATGTCTAGCTAATCAGCAAATCATTCTAGGTTTTTATGCCTTTATGCCACACGCAGACATTTTAGCTGTAACCTTGTCTTTCTCCCTCTTAATTTCTGCTAGCTGGCCAGTCCTGTCCAGTGTGTAATTCAGCAGCACAGCCCTGTTATGTAAGAGTGAATTTGTTTTGCTGCTCTTTAGCCTGAGGTCCTCTCACTCTCAGCAGCAGCAGCAGCAGCACCATCACTCCAGCCATGTTGTGCTGCGGAGTAAGGGGAGCAGTGAGCATGAAAATGACAAAATCCACCGCTCAAACGCAACAGCGATGGAGGGAAAGGAAAGACACGACTGGAGATAGGGGTCAAGGAGGATGCACGGTTTAGTGGGGCTCGTTTATGTAACACAATGTAGGGCTTTGAGTAGATACATGGGTGTAAAATGTAAGAAGAGTAAACAGGAGAGAAAAGAGAGTATATATGTGTGTGTTTGGGGGATTGGGTTAAAAACATCTGAGCCTTTTTACATTAACACCTGAGCTCAGCATGGACCAAGTTATTGTGTAACCACTGTGTAATCTCACCGTTTTCCTACTGTACACACTCAAACATTTGCTCCCCAAAGCTGTGCCAAAACGAGGGAGAGGAAAGATGAAAGCAGCAAGGTTGGTATATGCAGCAAAATTACACCAATACCATCAATACCATCATTTCTGTGTTGAAGCTTCCTACATATATATATTTTTTTATCTTCTTTCCATTTTCATCCCATTGTTGTTTATTCATTCATTCATTAGTCTTGTCAGGTTAGAAAAGCCTTTTGTAAAGCATTTTGGTCATTAAACTCATACAAATTCAATTATTTTGGCAGGTTGCTCTTCAACAAAAGTTGAGCTTAATGCTGGCTTTAACGGGTCAGTTCACCCAAATGACAAAAAACTCAACAACAAAACAACCAAAAACCCCACAAACATATTTTCACTTACCTCTAGTGGTGTCTGGCCATGCAGATAGTTTTGAGCTGGAAACAGCAGTTGACAAAACAGCTGTTTCCAGTCTTTATGCTAAGCTAACTAGTTGCTGGCTGTAGCTTAATATTTAACAGAGAGATATCACAATGGTATCAATCTTCTCATCTAACTCTCTGCAGGAAAGCGAATAAGTGTATTTCCCAAAATGTTGAGCTCTTCCTTTATCAGCTAATTTGTATACTGAAGAGTTTTTAGTGTCACTGTCATAATCAAACTAAAATTCTTTCCAATTTTGTCAACTTATATGGTTTTAAAATGAGTAAAATGTAAAAGTAAGACATACATATTGGTTTCAGAAAGCTTCAACACAAAAATAGTGTCCTTTAAAATCTCATGATGGTGTCATTTTGCTGCACACACCTAACCTGCTGCTGCAAAGCCTTCCTCTTCTTCTCCCTGCAGCTTAACTGTCTGTTTGCTCATGTCCCTCTCTACCAGATAAGTGAGGCTGAAACCTGTGTGTGTGTGTGTGTGTGTGTGTGAAAGCCTGTCTAATCAAGAGACTGGAGTCTCCAGGACTTCAGAGGATGATCAAAAGCTACAGAACTGGGCTTGAATGTAGAACTGTGGCATAGAAGGAACTGAAAAAAGCGAGCAGTACCTTTGCTGTGTGCAATAAATTCAACTTCAACAAGTCCTGATTTACTGAACGTTATGTCCAAAAATAGCCTGTTAGCCATTTAAAAGGCATTTCTAAAATGTAGTTAAACCAGTGTGGAGAGGTGCTGTGCTTTCATCAGACCAGAATTTTGTGAACTTGGCGATCTCCTGTCCTTTCAAACAGTCATAAATTTGCACGAGCAGATGGTGTACACAGTACATCTCATCCTGGAACAGGTTTTTATATTCATATGCATCCTGATTCACTCTCTTCAAACTCAATTGTTTATGATTTTCCCCAGAAGGCAAAGTAGCACTTCAAAGTGAAGTGCAAACACGACAATGTCACTCAGTGTGATCGCCGGGCTCTCGGGAGTTTGCCTCTTCCTGCGCCTGTTCTTCTCCAAAACAAACCGTGTTTAATCGGTTAAATCAGATGCAGGCTTTATTATTAGCGCCCGGGACAATTAGGTGGGCTGGAGAGAGGTTAATGTGAACCCGTCTCTCTCTGTGTCATCTGGAGCTGTGGATGGGCGGCAACACTCTCCCTCAGCTGCTCCCCTCAGTGCTGTGTAGGAAGACAGGAGGCTAAAAATACCCGACAAAAACGGCAAAACAACCCCAACAACAGAGGAGGAGAGAGACAGAGACAGGAAGCGAAGAGAAGAAGGCTTTGTTCATTTGTTGGGTATGG
This sequence comes from Maccullochella peelii, assembly GCA_002120245.1. Taxonomy (NCBI): domain Eukaryota; kingdom Metazoa; phylum Chordata; class Actinopteri; order Centrarchiformes; family Percichthyidae; genus Maccullochella; species Maccullochella peelii. The sequence continues at coordinate 65,008 of LKNJ01000008.1, forward strand.
CCATGTGTGACACGCGACACCTCAGCCTCCAAGGTGGCTCCCAGTGTAATCTAATCGTGTTTCTACTTATCATAACTGAAAGCAAAAGGTCGAAATTCCTGGAAATAGATATGTGGAGGCAATATCTGAATCATAAATATGATAATTCACATGCAGGTGAGCATTTACAAAGCAGTTTCTTGGAGGAAAGATAGGTGATTAGGTTTGCAACTAGTGATTATTTTTAATACTGATTCATTTTTGATGATTGACTAATCGTTTAGTCTATAAAATTATGTCTTCAAATAGCTTGTTTTGTACGAACAACAGTCTAAAACCCAAAGATATTCAATTTACATAAACAAAACAGCAAATGTTTTGGCATTTTCGCTTGATAAAAAAAATACATTATGCTGTTTTTTTTAAAGATATTCGACATTTTGGAAAATACACTTATTCGCTTTCTTGCAGAGTTAGTCTCAGCAGTCTAGCTTAACATTTGGACAGAGCCAGGCTAGCTGTTTCCCCCTGCTTCCAGTCTTCATGCTAAGCTAAGCTAACCGGCTGATGTGCTGTAGCTTCATACTGAACGGACAGATAGAGGTATCGATCTTCTCATCTAACTCTCAGCAGGAAAGCGAATAAGTGTATTTCCAAAATGTCAAATGAAGACAATGGTTTATGCTTTAACAAACATTTACTTCATCTAGTAATGAGCCCTTTAAATTATCATGAAAGGTAAATGATGTGATGACTAAAAAGGAGGTCTCTTGATGGACTAATTGATTAATCAACTAATTTCTTCAGCACTAATGAAATTAGATTAAAAAAACATCAGGATAAACTGGAAAATGAGCAGAGGAATAGAGGAAAATCTTCATTCGAGGAATGAATTAACTATTTATTAATTATAAAAATTGTTGTTGATTAATTTTCTGTTGATCAACTAATCGATTAATCAACTAATCATTCAGCATTACAACATAAATCCTCTCTAATGGGATCAAATCAAATAAAAACAAGGCCCTCGGCCCTCAGTTTGATCATACTGACCAAAGTACATTTTATTTAATGGAGTTTTGGATGAAAATTATATTTCATGCATGGATTTTAGGATTTAGTGAAGAGACAGAAAGCGATGTATGAAAAAAAAAAGGAAAGAGAAAACGGACAGAGATGTAAAACAAGAATGAAGACGAAGCGGAGGGGCAGGCAGGCAGCAGATGTAAAGCTGCTCCTGATCGGTGCCACAGGAAGTCAGCCGCTGGAGACCTCCATCAGAATGAGAAAGAGGGCATTAGAAAGCTCACGTGACTGGCTGGATGAGAGAGAGGAGCCTGCTGCAGTCAGATAATTAGTCCACATGGAAATTAGCCTCTAATCTGACTCACAGAGGGATAAATACAGAGAAAAAGAAACTGAGGAAAAGAGACAGACAGACAGGAGGAGGAGGAGGAGGAGGAGGAGGAGGAGGAAGAGGAGCGCTGGCGTCACTTTCTGACTGGCAGAGCTCTGGTTTGGACTGGTTAGTGTTCAGGGGTCACCGCAGGACTCACATCAGCATAAACAGCAACAGACCACGTATGAATAGACCAGAGTCTGTCAGACAGATGACCAGTTTTAGCCTGAATTTTGACCACTTTGCCAGACCAGACATTGAATGTGTTTACAGGCGCACTAGTATCCTGGTTGTGGTCTGGCTTTTGGAGTAATGAAAGCAAGTAAAGTACATCATATCCTAAATAAGTTCAAAACCAGACTCAAGTCTCATTAATTCTCTTTTCAAAAGCTGACAAACAAGCACAAATAAGTGGAAGTTAAGCTAATATTTAAAGGATCATGCTGATGTTATTCTTTATTTTCTCTTATTTCCAAAACCAAGAATGTGTTTGTCCGACTCTAAATACTTTCTGACTTCCCTACCCTGTCTGTGGTGGAAGCCTTGAGGGACCGCTAAGACCTGCAAGGTATGGGTCACATGACACTTTCAATAGCATACTTTTTGTAAGCCTTGCTAGCTTGTCTGCTTGTCCTGTAAGAAACACAACTGTCCTTGGAAAACTAGTAAAACTCTCTACTGTAAAGGTGATACATGATACATTTGTTAATCAACCTGCCATTTTTCTATTTATTTTTGACAAAGCAACACCTTATCACTGTGATTCAAATGTAATCAATGTAAAAAATGTCAAATGTAAAAACTACGAGAGAAACAAACAATCTAAAGAAAGGCTTGAAGCAAGCAAACACCCTTCATGAATATTCATGCAAACACAATTTAACATTTAAAGATCCCTTTTATATAAGTTACAACTCACTCAGTATTAAATCAATACCATTAATTCTGGTGAAAGCTTTCTTCAGCTGCCACAATATCTATGACACATTGTACAATCAGGAGTGATGAATGGTCAAAATAATATCGTCCAAAATCACTCTGCATGCTGTGAAAAATGAACAGATTACAGCTCAGTGATGCCAAATTCACCTCAGCAGCTTCAACAATAACTGTCATTCACTGTCAAATGTAGCGTAACAGCAGGGTGCATTGTGTATAATAGATAAACTCTTTATGGGACTATGCTGCCTGCTGTCTTCATTAGATTTCATGGCAGGAAATCCACGAGGAGGCCAAATGATTGATGCCAATTCACATATTCTCAGCCTGTTGACAAGCAGTCAGTAGAACGAGGTGAGAAATCTGTTGAAACCTCGAGAACGTGTATCACATGACAGTTAATTAAGAGACTAATCAATCTTTTGTCTTATTTCAATGTGATCCTCTAAGTTTTGGAACTACATTCCCCATGATGCTTTGGGGGATGTAAACAGAAAGGATGATGTTGCCATAGATTCAGTGCTGTGGCCTACAGCTTGGGGCCCCGATTTTTTTATATATGTATATGTTAATATTTTGGCAAATTGGACTATTAATAGTATGCCGAATTTGCTATTAGTAGTTCCTGTTTGCAAAGTATCAATGGATACACAAACAACTATCACTGGATTATTCTGATGCTGAAGAAAACTTAAAAATGTGATGATTCTGGAGTTATAAGTTCTATGATTTCTAAGCAGATTTATGGACGTTTCGCGATGGAAATTGGAGATGATATCCTCGGAAAGTGTAAGTCACACTGAGTCTAAAAATATGTGTATCATGTCTGTGTGTTCAGATTTGACTCGTGCAAATTGCGGCAATCAGGCGCTAAGGGTTTTACAGTACCTTAATTGCCTCCATTTTAATTCTCTTCACACAGTATCTTTGCCTCACGTCTCTCCCTTCAACTCTCTCACCTCACTGTTCAAAAACCTGTGCACTATATTAAAAAGCAGACAAAGATCAAGTGCACCCTGTAAAGAGTAAGATTGCCAATTCACCCCTGAACTGCAAAACAGAACATGTGGCAACACTGAATGCCGCCTGCTAGCAGCTTGATGTTGCTATCACGATTTGCTCGCGAGCTGACCCCGGAGCAGTTAGGGATCAGCAAAAAACAGACGCCAACCATCAGAGTACACAGGGAGAGGCACAATGAGAACAATGACTTAAATTACATTGTGTTCATTGTCTATCAGATTCAATCTTTGCTTCCCTGCAGTGTCATGAGAGCACAGAGGAGGAAAAACATCTCTCAGAGAAAAAAAGCCTCAGTCAAACTCCTCCCTCCCCCTTCTTCTCCAAACTGTTGACATGATTTCCTTCCCTCTTATCCCTTGCCTAGTGAATAAAAACATTGTGGTAAGCCACCAGACTTGATAAGCAATTTCATTAAAATTATTTTTTCCACGCTTTTGCTGTTTCACACGCTAGCAGATGCGTATATAAACCTTGATCTGTCGCTGTTTGCAACCCCCTTCACAAGCTGTTTTTTAAATTCGCAAAAGAGGATAATCACTGTTATTAAATGTGTGATTTAGCCAGTGAGCGCCCAGGTGGGAAAGAGGTCAGTTGATATGCAGAATATTGTTAGAACAAACACACAGAGAGAAAAAACTGTCAGGCCAGAGGAAGAGGCAATGTCGAGGGCAACAACAATAGAAAATAAATTCAGTCTGGTCTAAAGTGGAGCTGATTAGTTTGGATGTTGAGGAGCTCAACATGACAGCTCCTATTTCAGGAGAGCTCCTGCAGAGAGGAGGAGATTTCTTTTAGGATTAGGATTACTCTTATTTTATATTAAAAATATGGTCTTGATTTCTATTGGTTGCAGTAAAAGACATAAGGAGAGGAGAGGAGAGGAGATGAGAAACGATGTGAGGAGAGGAAAAGGAAAGAGAGGTGAGGGGAAGGAAATGTAAGGAAAGAAAAGGAATAAAAAGGAAAAACGAAAGGCAGTGGAAGGAGGAGAGGAGAAATGAGAAAAGAAAAAGGGAAAGGGAAGAAGATAGGACATAATGGAATGAAACAAAAGGAAAGCAGAGGAAAAGAAATGAGGAAAGGATACGAGGAAAAGAGAGAAGAAATAAGGAAAGGAAAGGAAATAGAGGGTAATGGAAGGAAACGCGGAAGGGAAAATAGAAATAGGAAAGGTAAGAAAATAAAGGAAGCTAGGTGAAAAGAAGATATGAGAAGAGAAGGGGAGGAGAGGAGACATGAAAAAGGAAAGGAAACCAGGAGAGGAGAGGAGGAGAGGAGAGGAAAGAAAGGGAACGGAAAAGAATGAAGGGTAATGGAAGGAGAGGAGAGGAGAAATGAGGAAAGGAAAGAAGGAGAGGTGAAGAGAAGAAATGAGAAGAGGAGGAGAGGAGAAATAAAGTAAAGAAAGGAAACCAGGAGAGGAGAGGAGAGGAGAGGCCATCAACAGTTTATTAACCAGCTAGCTGCTCAGCCACAGCTGGAGCTCGGAGAGGAATGAATGGGCTAAAATGAACTCTGACACGGGTGGTGATTATTAGCTTGAAGTGTCGTTGTTTTGGGCAGGAAGCCGAGGGGATTAACGGAGAGAGGCCTATAAATAGCAAGAAATCTACTACAGAAACCCAATATTAAGTATTTAATTTTTTTTATAGGCAGCCAAAAATGACTCCTCTGTGATCTGTTGAGATGCCTGATTGAGCTGCAGATCCACAGGTGGATGTCTGTGTTATAAAGCTGTTGGTCTCTTAGGCCCTGATGCCCCATTTTTCTCTTTCCATATTTCTCTGTCTCCTTGCCACTTGCCAGCCCGCGGAATCACCCTCGTCTTCATTGAAATTCTGGTCAGGAATACTTTAACAGCAGAATCTAGCATTGTTGTGCGCATGTTAATCAGAGCAGAACATCAAATAATGACCAGTAATGTGGAGGAAAAAAAACAGGGAAGAGAATAGCAGGGTGTATCTTTTCTATCCTGTTTTGTCTGCATAAGCTTTCTCTGGCCACACAATCACGGCTGCTGGAAGGAGTTCCCTCACGGACAAAAGAGGGTCGGCATTTGTAATCAACCAATGCCTTCGTGATAGCAGACAACGCCAACACATTCACCCAGAATGTATCATCTAAAAACAAATCACACATCCAGTATTTTTCACAGAGCTCTCAGGCTATCATGCTCTAAGACACGGGGAATCTCCTCACAAGGTGGCCCATAATGTGCACATCTGATGGGGCTCAAAGGCCATTGACAAGAATGAGCCAGGAAGAGCTGTCAAGTTTCAACAGCGATGCTTTAAAGGGTTGTTTTCTCCAATAGGAACATTGTGAAGTGGACACACAAACCAATTTATGTAAAAGTGTAGTGACTGTAGGCCTGCAGGTGGAGGTGGAGGGAGGCAACAGGGTGTAGAAATCCAAGGCTGAGTAGCATGTGAAAGCAACAGGCAGCCAGATGGGGATGTCCTTTGTGAGACTGGCACTCATTCAAGATACTGACTTTATGGCTCTACAGATGCCAACGTTGGCTGGTAGGTCAGTCAGTTGTTCCAACACTTTGGTCCAGAGGAAGAGTTTCCATGATATTTGGTCTCATTATTTTGAATCATATTGAGTTTTGTGATCTCTTGACTGACAAACAGTTCAAAATGCCCTCTTCCAACACTTCAGGATACCTCTAAAACTAATGACTGAATTTCCTTTAGTATCATGCTAACACACGTTGTCTGATAAAGAAATGTAAATTATATCCACTGAATGGTCGCCCTTTACAAAGCAGCTTTCTTTAAACGGCGGCTGTGGTACAGAGGATAGTGCGGTTGTCCATTAACCCCAGAGTTGGTGGTTCGATCCCGGCTCCTCCTGTCCCCTAAGTTGCCCCTGGTGGAGGCCAGCTGTGTCCCCATTGGTGTGTGTGAGTGTGTGATTGGGTGAATTACACTACTGTTAAAAAGCTTAGATTACTGTACAGTGCTTTGGGAACCGTTTCAATGGTTGAAAAGCGCTATATAAGTAAAAGTCTGTTTACCATTTAAACCTGCAATAACTTATTCTTTTGGCCACTTGGGGGCAGCGACAAGAAGCTGTAAACAAAACATTGACATATCATCACCTTTTAAGCTATCATGGCAAACTTGTTAGCAAACAGTTCCTTATTTATGTCCAATATTCACTCTCCTTTTAGCTCTGTTTTTGGTTTCCACACTAACTCCTGAGAGAAATAAAAGGCTCTTTAGCTGCTAAATGCTCAGCTATGTTCACAAGATAGTTGCTAACTTTGTTTGTATGACATTTGGTGCTGGACAGCAAATTAACAGATGCTTTTTTTGGAGGTTTTTTTAATGAAAACAGCTGGAAACTACGCTGATGAACAGTGAGAGCAAACCAAAACAGTAAAGTAGCAGGCCGTAGTTATGTGATCCATTGTTAATATAAAAATATTGATTATAGCCACTTTAAAGCATTAAATCTGGGTTGCGGAAGAGCTATCTTATTCATTGTTCCTCGTCTAGTTGTAACAGTGCTTATCCCTAACAAAGGTTATCCTGAGAAAAGATAATTTGGATATTTTAGAAGTAGAACACTAGACTACAACCAGCCTCTCCTCCACCTTTAGCTACTGTAGCACAGACTGCAATCTCTCAGCCTTTCTTCTTCTAAATAAACAGTTAAGGACCAGATGCACTGCTCTATTCTCGACTATCTGAAGCTTATGCAGATGCTTTTTTGCTTCTCTTGGCCATATCGTAAAGGCAATAGTCCAGATGTAACAAAACCAAAGTGTTTAAAAGCTGTTTTAATGTGCTTGGAGATAGAAAAGTGAATAATACATTCATACAAGTTGATATCGGCCCCTTTTTAGTATTTTGTCTTTATGGTGAGTACAAGTCTCACTAAGGGTTAGCTTGAATTGTGAGGAGAGCTAAAATTATTTCATGATACATGTTGGTTCATCTGAACATGCCTTAAAGATCCTGGTGATTTTACTGTTCAAAAGACCTTGAAAGGAAAACAAATGCTTTGTGTTTTATTAATGCAGGGACTCTGCTGGTGTTGGGTAACCTGCTCTTTTCAAAGCGTGCTGCCTGAAAGTCTCTACCCAGACTCTGTGCTGATGAACAGCAATGTGATTAGAGTGCATGTGCGATGTGAACAGGCAGCTTAAATATAATTTACTTTTTTATATGAGCCACAAAGAACAGCCCGTCACTGGCCATGCGTTGTTTTGAAACAGTGGAAATCTGCCATGAATCAAAATCATTGTATTGAATATATACAGCAAATTTGTAACATACATGTTGTAGCTTACAGAGTGATGTTGTACTGTATAAATATAGTCTGAAAGAGTGTTTCTGTAGCCATAAAGAACACTTTGTCAAAGCATTGTCTTTTTAAAGTGCTTTGTGCATTTAACTCAACAGAGTGTGCAACTGCTTTTGTCTATTGAAAGACACCAGGTGACACAAGAAAAGTGTGCGTTAGCAAAAACACATGGCCACCAGGCTTGTGGCGCAAAAAGAAAAAAATGTACCAGAAATCTTTTTATGTCTCCTGACAGTGATGACCTGAAAGCGTTAAGTCATCCCTTGAATTGGCTTTCATGACATGATAATGTGACCTTCATTTCAGGTAGTCTGGAAAGTAGTTTTCTTCACTGAAGCTAAAGTTAGCTATTTAAATGTCTGTGTATTTTTTTTTGTGTGTGGGGGGAGGAGGAGGAGGAGGAGGAGGTGGTGGTGGAGAAGGCTCTGAAATGCCACGGCTAATGCTACGCTTGCTTTTTCTGTGTGACTCATCTAGTAATAATTTTTGGTGACGGTCAGGCAATTTCAATTTGCATTCAAAACTGAGAAGAACCTAATGCCAAAACCACAGGCAATTAGCTATACATAACGTAGCGTCTCTCAATAACAGCTCTATGGAAGAGCTTCACTAGCAGACGTCGATGGTGGACGCTCGTTAAGAATAGGTACCCTTAGTTAAAAAAAAAAGTTCCCAGATTACCTTGTTATTCCCTGACATATTGTACATGTATGTACAGGTACGTACTGTACTGGTACACCAAAAACTACACTGTAAATTGGGAAGAATTACGCTGTGGGCCGTAATCTAAAGCCAATTTCTTTGTTTGTGTGGAGGTTCCCAAGTCTGAACGCTGTATTTACTCTCAGGGCTGGTGTTTGAATTTGAATAATAAGGACAAAGTAAACGAGCAGGTCTGCAGAGCATGGAAATGCAGTATTTGGGGATGACAATCGTGTGCAAGAGTCGTTAATTTGAGGGTGTGAATTAGTCATTTGTAATACAATCTACTGCTAATAATTAATGTACACAAATGATCTCTTTCCCAGCTCAATCAATGCGAATGTCAATTATGTCATTACTGTTGTGGGGAGTTATGCTGACATGTCCCTTGAACACAACGACCTACATACCTGTTTTTAAGATTAAAGGTAGCTCACGTTACAAGCTATCTGTGACATACTCTGTTGAGATAACAATACTATAAGTATTTATCTTTTCACCTTGCAAAGGGGGGTAAGACATGCAGAGCATCACCTATCCTCTGACATACACTGAATTAACTTACTACACAACAGTTGCCACCTCACATTGTTCAACTCTATTTAATAATCCTGGATTTGATGTGACTTTTAGTGTCCCATGGTCTCAGTGTTACAGAGATTTTTCACTCTGTAAAGGCTCATATTCGGGGGGAAACGCTGAATAGCATTCAAGAATTGTAAAGTTAAGCGTAAGTGTAGGGCTGCACCTAATAATTACTTGCATTATTGATGAATGTGCTGATTATTTTCTCGATTAATCGGTTAATCGTTTGGTCTAACAACATCAGAAAAAAGTGAAAAACATCCATCCCAGTTTCTTAGACTCCAAGGTGACGTCTTCAAATGTCTTGTTTAGTCCGACTTACAGTCCAATACCCAAAGATATTCAATGTACTATAATGTAAGGTCAAGAAAAGCAGTAGAGTCTCACATTTGAGAACCTGTAACCATCAATTTTTGGGCATTTTTGCTTGAGCAAGCATCCAACTGTATTTCTATAAACATCAGTATCAGCCTTCCCAAAACCCTTTATTGAACACATACTATTTTTTGGTGTAAAATTGTACATCTGAGCTTTCATCAGAGCCGAACTAACCTTCTATTTCTACTTGTTGCTAACCTGCCATCTGACATCCATTTCTCTTATGTCTCTCCCTCTAGCAACCTCACAGCATCGTCCAGCGGCGCCTGCTGGAGGGAAACATCACGCGCCTGCGAGGGGAGGGCCGGGACCCCAGCAGCAGGGTTCGCTCCCCGCTGGCCGACACCAAGGACGGACCCGCCGACGCCGAGGAGAGGAGCGAGAGCACAGCCGACGACTCCACAGAGGAGAGGGAGTCTCTGGAGGAGAGTGAGAGGAGCCTACGGTCGGACGAAGAGGACGACAGCAGCGAAGCCGGAGCCAGACAGACAGCTGAGAAGACAGAGGGCACGGAGACCTCGACCCTCCTCACAGCTCTGGTTATTCAATGCAAGGTACTGCACTGTGTAAAATGTACTATGCCTGTTTCTCCTCGCTCACATTCAATGCTTTGACACTTTCTACTATTGTATAAAAACTGAAAACAAGAGAGGATACAAAGACAGCATCATTCTGCTCCCATGACTCATTACTTAAAGCCCACTCTTCATTTATTCTCCCTTTTCAACACACCACAAAGCTTGGAAAGCCCCCTCTGCTGTCTGGTTGGATCAGAACAACAGATAACTGAGTCATGGTGACCCAAAGTCCAACCTGGTTAACAAGTCCACATGGGTCCAGAATGGATTAAATGTAGGTTACAGGGGGTAACAAGTGCACAAGGGCTTGAAATGAACAAATAAGACACTTTAGTGAACTGAGTTTTGTTTACCTAAACAGAACCCAACAATCGGTATCATATGAAGGAATCTACTTAAGGGACAAAGGTATCAGGTTTAGCCTGGTTTTACTGTACGTTGAGCTTGCTGTAGGTTTGTTCACAGTGTGAACTAGAGTGCCGGAGTGCATTAGCACCTCCTGCAAAGACGACAGCACAGCAATATGTAAACATCAATGGTTGTGCACTAGCAAGCTGACACTTCTCTAGCCCCTCATTTCCTGTCAGTTCTCTACTAGCTATCAGTAAAGGCTAAAATACTTTTTATTTAGGATAAGAGTTAAGATAAGGGGCAATCAAGCATTTTAGTTTTAAAAAGTTGGGAGACTCACAAGAAACAAATTCAAAAAAGGATAGTCAAAATGTAAGCAGATATGCACTGGCTCTTAATCCCTAGTTTGGGTCAAGCACTAGTTCCTACATTTCCCATAATGCAGCTCAATAGTGTTTTTGTTGGACCCTCCCTGCCTGGTAAAAGCCCACATCTTTCAAACTCCACATCCCAAGTTTGTAACACACACACACACACACACGTGCTTTCTGATAAAAATCTTAAGCCACAAACCCAATCTGACATAACCCTGATGACATCATGGCCACAGAATACAACATGTTTTACTGATGACAACTAGTCAGCAGTCTATCCGTGCTGTAGGGTAAGACTGTGTAGCATTTTAAACAGCCCTATTTAGTAGACAAAACAAAGTATAAAACTGCACCATTATGCATGCAGTGACTCAGTGTTCATGCTTTTATTAACCATCTTTTCTTACAATTTGTCTGAAACACATTAGGCATTAATGGCTGTCTGGTTTCACATGGAGATGCTCCCTGTGGTCCCCGATCTAACACACACTCAACAAACCAATGACTAATGTATGCAGAAAGGCCACATGAGTGATTCAGTCTGTCCTCAAGCTGATTTTTCATATCTAGCCACCAGAGAAGGATGATACTTGATATTATAACACAATGTCGGCTAATACAGTGATGTTTTATATGAAGTTCTGACAGAAAACAACAACAGACGTCCATTATAGAATAACTGACATTACATAACAGGTACAGAGAGCAGGTCCTTTCCCTCACACATATGAGTTTTACTCTTAAAAATAATAATAATAATAAAAATTAATAATACATTTCTACTTTGTTAACATGCTCTCATATAATATACAGATTTTAAAACAGCTGTTTCATGCTGAAAAGATTAAAGAGTTGATTTGTTGATCAACAGAAAATTTGTGTCAAAAAATGTGCTGCTTTTCTAAAGTTTTATATAATTATAATTGAATACATTTAGGGTTTGGACTATTGATAAGATACAATGATTAATCTGAAGATCTCAGCTTGGAATTGGGGAACTTGTGATGGACATTTTTGACATTTTATAGACTAAACTATTAAGTGATTAATCAAAACAATAATAAAAAGATGAATAAATAATGAAAATAAGTTGCTTCTTTTATTGAATTCCCTATTAAATCTAATCAAGGACAAAGATAGCAGATACATAGGTGCCAATATTAAATACTTAACCTATACCCTGGGGCTAAAGAGCTAACATTTTGGCATTCTGAATTCTGATTAGAGAGATTATAGCCATGTATGACACCAAGGGCGGATCCATTTTTTATCCTTTGAAAGAAATCAATACAGTGATCAAACAACTGCTAGTCCCTGTAGTGTTACAACTATGTAGCACAGCTTCTGCGTGTGTGAGTGTATTTAAAATTAGTAGTCCACTTTTCTGGTAGATTCAGCGTTTTCCCCTATTACTCATTGTGCTTTGCTCGGTTTTATCATCAACTTATTAAATGCAAATTGTTCCTCGGTTTACTCATTCGGCAGCTATTTTTAAACTTCAGGGGGAGAGAGGGGAGAGAGGGATTTCTGCACCGCCGGGACTGAGACAAAAGAGCCGGTTTGTGGGCCTGCTGATAAGCCGGTGTGGCTGTGAGGACAAAGGGGGCTCAGCTCAGTCTGTACAGAGTGTGAGGGATCAGAACAAGGCTCATGGAAACTGAACATGTTTATTTCCAAAGGGGGAAATATCCTCGGGTCAAGTGGATAAGGTATTGATTTATGACGAGGATGGCGGGGAGAGAAAGATATACAGACACGTTCTCGGGAACCAGGATGTGTGCTGGACAGTAAAAACCACAGTAGATGTTATAAAACAGACTTATAAAGGGGTCTCATCATAACATTTAAAAATGTGCTCATTTGTTTTACGTAAAAGAAGAGAAAAAGAAGAAAGAAAAGAAGAAAAAAAGTTTTCAAATGATATTGTGATCAATGAAAAGAGTAACGCCTGCATACAGACTCCAAACTACAAATCTATTTAAATGCACAATGTTTTGATCCAAACTGGATCTTTGTCAGCTTAAACTGTTTAACAAAATGGTCACCACAACCATATATATGTATATATATGATAACAAGTGTGGTTAACTATCCAACCTGTGATAAATATCTCAAAATGAAAACCCAATCAGTACACGAATCCCAAAGACTGGTACTACAGAGACAGTAATCACGTATATTAAACATATCTCAACAAAATACATCAACAAGACCAAGAGTCTACAGCCATGCTAGAGGCTCTATGAGGCTTTACAGAGGTGCTGTTGCTAACATGCTCACAGTGACAATACTAACATGCTGTTTTTTAAGCAGGTATAATGTTCCCAATCTTAGTTTAACGTGTTAGCATGCTCACATTTGCTAATTAGGAATAAACACAAAGTACAATGTCATTAGTTTTTGTAAGTATTTGGTCATAAACCAAAGTATTGGACAAAGTTAAATTTTGACCTGATGATGGCGCTAGAGAAAATGTCAGGGATCATCAAAGTCAGTAGGATTCATCCTCTGGGGACCATGAAGCTCTGTTCAAAGTTTCATGGCAATCAATCCAATTGTTGGTGTGCGATATTTCAGTCTGGCCCAAAGTGATGGATGGACTGACATTGTCATGCCTAGAGCCATGCAGCTAGCATGACAAACAATATTCAGTCACATGAAAGGAAACACTGAAATATTATACATGACAAAAATCACACCCATGCATTTGTCTGTTATCATACACTAACATTAATATATGTTATTGTTTAGACTATGGACAGCTATCAACTAGAAGCTATAAGAAATACATTTTAATGTCTCTTTTCGGGGCTCTAACATGCTCAGTGTCAATATATTATATCTCAAGGACACTGTATGCTACGTTGGTTCTGGGTGCAAGTATATATCACCTGTTTTTGGCTAATCTGGTATCGTGGTTTGGAGTCAGTGTGCAGGATTGACTTTTTCTCATTTTCAGTGTTTAATATGATTGCATTTTCAAAAATCCACTCAGCCAGTATTAGCTTCCTTATAATATTTGTATTTGTAGCTTGTCAAGGTCCAGTATTTGTTTGACAGCTCTGCGTGTGAGGACCTTGTTCCATAAATATAAATTACCAAGAACATTACTGTTTCCTGAACAGCAGTTTATCTGAAAGCAAAATTGTATAAAAATAACAACGAAAGCTGGGATCTATTTGCATTTGGTTGTGGAAAAACATCTAATTCATACATGGTCTTTATACATGGTCTGATACACAGTTTACAGTGTGGGGGTGGTGCCAGCATACTGCTTATCTCACATGCATGCAAAGCTACCATATGTCCTGAATACCTTCTTCATTCTACCATTAATTCTTTTTTTCCCCACAAACATCTTCCTACTTGTGCACAGGTTGCATGACATCAGGTAAGAGGATGCTGAAGAGAAAAAGGCCATTACAGACAACAGTTCCCATAAACCATTACAATCTGCTGCACTATAGACTTTCTTCTGCTTCCCGTGAAATGTGTCTTTGTGACATGAAGTGCCCTGCAGGCAACAGAGCAACTGTGAGATGCAGAAGAAGAGAAATGTCAGGGGAAATTAGGACAAGCTAGCATTACTACATTACTACTGTAAACATCTAGCTTGAATGATGGAAAAAAGGAAAAAAAGTGAAAGATTAAAGGAACAGTCAATTTGTAAATACACTGATTTGCTCTGTTTGCAGTGAGTTAGATGTAACTCTCACATCTGTGTGTTAAACATGAAGTTACATCCAGGAGACGCTTAGCTTAGCATAAAGACAAGAAGAAGGGGAAAATCGTATGCCGGTTTTACACTTCAGTTTTTGTACACATTAAACAATATATAACATGCTGAGTAGTGAGCTTTAGAGGTGCTGGTTTGGGTAGTTTTGAACAGAACCAGGCTAGCTGTTTCCCCCTTTTTCCAGTCTTTCAACTAAGCTAAGCTAAGCTAAATGTCTCCTGGCTGGCTTCATATTTGACAGACAGACATGAGAGTGGTATCAATCTTCTCATCTAACTCTGGACAATAAAAAGTGAATAATTGTATTTATCAAAATGTCAAACTACCACTTAAAACCTGTAATAACTGATTTTTTGGCCACTTTGGGGCAGCGGAAACAAGCTGATATGACAAACTTGTTAGCGCGCAGTTGCCTATATACATATCCTCCAGATACGGAGCAGCATTAGCATTAATTTGGAGTCGTGTTTGTGTTTACCTGATGAATGTAAGTCCAATAATCACTCTCTTTTAACTCTGTTTTTGGTCTCTACCAACTCCTGAGGGAAATATCTGGCTCTTTAGCTGCTAAATGATCCACATGTTCACCAGCTAGTCGCTAACTGTGTCTGTCTGCTGTTTGGTGCTGGGTAGTTAGCGTAGAGTGGGGCTTTTAGAGCTTTATCACTGCCTTTTGCAGAAAACTACGCTATTAGAGTGTTAAGAGTGAACTAAAACAGTAAAGTTGGTGGCCAGAAAGACAAAGCAGAGCAGAGTGAGAATTTCTGTGGGTTTGTCAGTACAAGCTACTCCTTTTTGTCATTTGAACCATCGTATTATAAAAATATTGCTTATAGCTGCTTTAAAGATAGAAATAATCATTAACTCTGCAATTCAGTGAGTTTTCAGTTTTTAAAACGAATCATGTGATGTGTCATAGCTCACTTTCCTCTTCCGTGTGGAGTTGTTTGGTTGACTAATAAGTTAAATGCACATAAGACTCACTTGGTTAATATTTTATGCTTTAGTGGTGTTTTTGAGATCATTAACTCTGAAAAATCAAAGTGCACTCAACAAACTGAGGAATCAGCATCTTGTCAGGAAATAGAGTCAACAACATGAACTTAACAGATCAATTAATAATCCCAAAAACAACACATGTGATCAGTAATGGTGCACAGAATGCCCCTGTTGGTGTATGATTATTAACTGTGCTGTTGAACCAAACGCCTGCAGCATTTTACAGGAGAGTAGTGATTTAAGATGCCAACACTGACTCAATACAGATCAAGTTACAAACACAAAATAACATTTGACTCAAAAAAACAAGGGCTGGCTTGGAAACACTGCACCAATGGGAGATTTGTTTTGTTTGTGGCAAGTTGATTAACAGTCGACTTGGACTTTATTTTTCAGTTTGGCAGATTCACAAGCATGTGGCAGCCCAATGGATTTGTTCAAAAGAAAAGAGATCAGTGGATTTCAAAGGCTCCCCAGAGTTGTGTTAATGTACTGTTGTGACTGGCTGTTTCCTTGCATGCGGCGATGCCAGATTGAAGTGGAAAATCACACAAAATCCCCCCTCTGTCTTCCCCACAGTGCTGCGAGACTGAAGTCAAGGCATCCATCAGCACTGGCAGCCAACATAACCACATCTCCACCTCCTGCTGTGAGAGGCTGGGGTAAGAAACAAGAAACCTGCTCTAAACTGCAAACCCTTACAACATATACATTACCTGCCGTCTTTTAAAACCTTTAAAGCCGTTTACAGAGTGCTTTGACAATCAAATCAATCAAAAGCAAATACTGAACACTGATAAGAAAGAGTAAAAGGAAAACCAAGAAAAGTCTAAAGATAACAGGATAGGAATAGAAGGTAAAGAATTAAACATTAAAAGAATTGGCTAAAAGCATAAGCTTTAAGGAGAGATTTAATATTGAATTAAGCTCTTCAGGCAGGTTCTTAAAGACCAGACATCTCCTTCATCTTTATGAAAAGACATTAAAATGCCAAATAAAGCTCAGTCTTTAGATCAGAGTCTGGGCACTAGTGTAAGAGGATGTGACATTTACTCATATTAATTTCAGATCAGCTCTAAAGGTAACAGGCAAACAGTAAAAGCTGCTCAAATTGGCCATGGTGTACACTCTACTGTTTGCCTTCAAAATGTTAGATAATAAAATCTCAGCTGCACAAACATTTGATTGACATTTTAATAAAACGCTGATGAAATTCATCACAGAGTGACAAATAATGAGGAAATCTATTTCTGGGAGATGGCTACTTATTTGAACCACTGAAGATATTGTTTTGTGTCACTGTGTGTATCTGTGTGCGTATTATTAGGCTGGTGCCCAGTCATGACAGTTCACCATGTGGTATGAGCAGCTCAGTGATGGGTCTGCAGCTGCAGCTGGGCAGACAGACGGTCCAGTGTTCAGCCTATGTCAAAGGTAAGAATATTAGGTGACACTGTCTAACTAACAGTGCTGATCCGGGGAAATAAAGTAAAACTATTTGAATGATTTGGATCTTTTAGTTAATATGAGTCTACAGCCACTCTAGCAGCTCTGTGAGGCTGTACTTAGCTAAACGCTAATGTCAGCATGCTAACAATAACAATGTGAATGTGCTGATGTTTAGCAGATGTAATGTTTACCATGTTCATCATCTTAGTTTAGCAAGTTAGCATGCTAACAGTCGCTAATAGGCACTAAACACAAAGTACAGCTGAGGCTGATGGGGATGTCATTAGTTACATCCTAACATGCCCTCTTAAAGCACCCAGGCAGAAATTACCACCAAATAAAAGGACAGCTAGGTTGACAAGAATATGTTAAAGCAGAAATTAACAATATTTTCACACAAATAAATGTCTCTTTTGCTGATATTTTCCACTTTAAATTGCCAATGCAACACAATGATGTTAAATGCACTCTTTATAAAAGTTTTTACATCTGCTGTACTAAGAGAGTGCCAGGTCCCTTCTTTTGAGGGAAAAATACCCTGGTGCAGAAAAAGAACAAGTGGGAAGATAAGTATCACAAACAGTAATTGTGGCTGAACAGACAAAGAAGGAGCCAAACTTCATAAACAGCAAATCCAAGTACTGAAGACACTGTTTACTGAGGTATTTTGTGTGATTGATCTTGTTTTTACAGATTCTTATGACATATTTTGGTGATAAGTGGTCATCGGTGCCATGTGTTACAGTCACTGCAGGCACTGGTCCAAAGACACACAACATCAGATGCAGATAATAAACAAAAGTGGTCCTAAAGAAGGAGAGGAAAAAGTACAGATGCACATCATCTGTGTCCCTCTGGAAGGGGGTTTATTTTTGTCATGAAGAAGGTTGCTTTCCTTTTAAGGACACTTGCATTCAGCTGACCAATCTTTCTGTTTTGCAAGAGCAAACACTTTCATGAATAGGTACTAGAGATGTGCCGGTTTACCAGTTTTACTATATAACGTGGTGAAAAATCATCATTACCACAACTATCGCCGCACAGCAACCTGCCTTCAATAGTAGCTTTAATTTGAATAGCTACAAGAAAGCCACAGCAGGACTACTCAGCTACTCTGGCCAAGACTTGCTATGCTAACATTAGCAAGCCGACCTACTGAAGCGCAGCTAGTTTATGGGTGTTAAGTTGTACATTAAACGAAGCAGAGAGCAGATGGTCCACAGTTCATCACGATTATGTTCTGTTCTGTTTTCAGTCTTTTAAAAATGATTTTAACCATTAACACCCAAAAGAAATCAGAATAAAAACACGAATGAGTGCATAGAATAAAAAACTAAAGTAATTTCCAGTCTTAAAGTTTTAACTTTTTTGTTTATGTTGTTTTTAGTGTAGTTGACGTTTGTTCTTTTGTCCAACAAAGCTGCAGCATACAGTTCGCTGTTTGTTAGGTTTGATAAAATCCAAGGTAAATATGGTGTAAAGTAATTTTACTATGTTTCAGCTCTAACAGTAGTATTTCAGGAAGGTTTGATGAATATCGTTATACCGTGATATTTTTGGCAACAATAATTGCAGCAGGGACATCCACAAGCTGAAGATCAACTCTACAAAAACATTTATTTGTTCCATCATTGGGAAGACTGGAAATGTATTTAAAAGAAATAATTATACATTTTGGGGAAAATACGCTTATTTTTTGCAGAGAGTTCTCTCACATATGAAATATGAAGCTACAGGGAGCAAGGGGAAACAAATGGTAACAAACCTCTAAAGCTCACTCATTAACACATTTGATATAGCAAACAAAACAGATATAACGTGTTAATGAGTGAGCTTTAGGGGTGCTATGTGCATGTCTGCTAAGCTTCATATTTACTGTACAGACATGAAAGTGGTATCAAACTTCTCATCTAACTCTCCGCAGGAAACTGAATGAATGTATTTCCAAAAAATGTCAAACCATTCCTTCAAAGTCAAATCTTATCTCCAGAGCCCCAAATCATAAAATTATAGAAATATTATTGTGTCCTCCTCACTTCAAAAACGCTCTTATCTCCTTTGAAGATTTATCCTGAACTTCTCCTTGTTTCGAGGACATTTGGTCCTAACAAAGATAAAAGAACAAGACCACACACACAATTATTTATGTTGCAATTCTTGTCTGCAACTACTCCTCAATCTCTCCCCACCACTGAATAACGATTCAGTCCCTAAGCCCAGCGCCTGACTCTTTCACGGACATTAAATTCTCACCTGGCTCCAAAACTCATAGGCACCCTCACAAGTAAATACGCTTATCAACACTCATTAACTCAAGAATGAATAATTTAGTTGTGTTGATGATTTAACCTGGATTCAGGTTAATGTATGCATGTTCAGGTGTTAATGAACGGCAATCGCATGTCCTACCCCTCTCCCCTTATCTTTCCTTTCTTCTTTCACTTTCAGAGGACGAGGCGTTTGAGCTGTGCCTGGGTCTTCAGACTCTGCTGGAACTTAAAGTAAGGTTCTCATTTGCTTTGCTAATATTTGGTGTGCCTTATCATGTTTCTTTTTTAAAGAACCAACTGCCTGAAATTGTCACGACTTTAAATAAGCAAATGGGAAGAAGAAGAAGAAGAAGAAGAAGAAGAAGAAGAAGAAGAAAAATGAATGCTAGTAGAAAAATGAACATTTCAGGGGGAAAGATGGAGGCACAAGCACAAATTCTTAAAAAGAGATGTACTGGATGTGGTGTTATCTATAGGGGAAAGGCTGGGTGGTGTTATTTTAGTGGCACAGCTATCTGCTAGATGCCCACTGTGCACGTAAAGCCCAGATAAGAGCGAATTGGGGACATCCTGCGAAGTGGGATTTTGAAAATGCAATTTAAACCCCATTAAAAGACTATCTGGCCATCTGAAGGTGCTGTTTTGTTTTATGTCAGTATTACATGTGCTGCATCTGGTTAATATCTTCCTAAAAATCTAATTAGAGTGGGAGTTGAGGATATGAAAGGAACATGAGCTCTAATTTTGTAAATTAGCCCTTAAGGACTTTGTAATGTAAGATGAACATTTCACTCCAGTGCTTTGTGTTCTTTCGCTTTCTCTGCAAATTTTCATAAACAATATCGTAATTAATTAAGATTAATGGGGTAAACTATAATAGGGTTTATTGAAATGTTGTTTAACACAGAGACTGCAAAAGCAATATTCATTCCTACTTTCTACTGAAGGACTTGTCAGAGATACTAAACATCACCTTCATGTTAAACCTTTGTATTTGTAGAATGTTTAGGTGGTTAAAGCAGCTTCCAGCCTAGTTCCAGCATCTCAAATGTGAAGATTTGCTGCTCTTTTTTTGTTTTATGTTTTAGTAAACTGAATATTTTTGGGATTTGGACCGTTGCTCAGACAAGACAGACGATTTAAAGACATCACCTTAAGCTTTAGGAAATAATTTTTCACTGTTTTCTGACTTTATTGACCAAACGATTAATCGAGAAAATAATTGTCAAATGTAAAGTAAGAAATTTACACACATAAATCTACACATAGTGGTTTTAAGTAATTTTATGTAATTAGTGAGAATTATATCATATATAGAATATGTATATAAACTAACTATAACTATCTAACTATTCGTCATCTTTGGGAGCAAAATATCAGTTATTTGGCTGTCCTGTTGACCTAGAAATAATCTTAAATCTCAATGGAACCGACACTTCCAGGAAAATTAAACCAACAATTAAGGATTTGGGTGAACAATGCAGAGGTTATGTGAGAACATTTTACACTCTAGAAACTATTACGTTCCATCAGCAAATTGCTTGTTTTGTCCATCCAACAGTCCAAAACCCAAAGATGTTCAGTTTACAATATAAAACAGAGAAACACATAAAATCATCACATTTACGAAGCTTAAAAAAAGAGAAAATTTGGTGTTTTTTCTTAATGAATACTAAAGTTTGATTAGCAAAATTGTTTTGTTTATTAAACTTCTGTCCACTGACTGATCGTTTCACCTCTACAAATGATAAACATAAAGAAGTCACTTGGTTGGTTCACAAGCTAAAAACAAACAGCAATATCTACTTCAACTATGTATGATATTAACTGAGTGATTTTCCCTTCTCAGATTGTTAACTTTGAGTAATTTAAGAGGCCTGAAGGGGTAAAACGATCTCGTATTCCACAAAAAAATATGAATAATCTAGAAACGCCTGAAAAAAAGAAACATAATTTTGCGTTGCATAATACATTTTTAGTGTATCCTATCAACCTTGCGACCTCTTTTTACTTATGTAATACTAATTATGTTTCACTATGTGTGTCCTCCTCTCACAGTGCTGCCTGGACCTGAGCAATCGGGTCCTCAAGCTGCAGGGCTGCGGCGAGGAACTGCCCTTCCTGAACCCTTCGACCGACAGCCAGTGCCAACACGACACCAACGAGAACCTGTGAGCCCGACCACTTTCCTCGAATCTCGACTCTGGTTGCAGCAACGTGGCGCGATGCCGTTTGTGTCTGGACCGTCCGATCACAGTGTCTCACACAACTGCCAGAACATGGATGAGCATTCACCACCGTTGATCTTGAGTTTACATCATTGTGTTTGTAGAATTAAGACATACACTATGATTATCTCTCATATTAAATTAGTCTAGTTTACAGAGCGGATGAAAGCCGATCCGATCTCTGTGAGTCTTAATCATTCTTTATGATTATAATGTAAATTCAAACCAATTCCTTTGTTGAGCTGCTTGGGTGCACTGATGCTCTCTAAAAGGGAAAACCATTCTAATCATTTAAAGTGAACTTTAGTGGAATATTATGTGATTTGGCTGTACAAAAATTACTTTAAATCATCAAGTAAATGAAAAAAAAGTTTTCATTGTAAACCTAAATCATTTCAGTTTAGATGGTGTTAAAGGAATAGTTTTATATTTTGGGACACACGCTAGTTTTTCTTACCAAGTCAACACGCTCATGTCTGTATGGTAAATATGAAGCTACACCCAGCAGCCAGTTAGCTTAGCTTAGCATAAAGACAGGAAACAGGAGCTGGACATTTCAACCATTTAACTTATATTTCAACCCGTGAGCCCCATTATCCATTACTTCTATTACTATTTCAACAATTTATCTGATACATTGAGCTATGTCCTCTGTTTATCCATTACCTTTAGTTTAATATTTCAACTGTTCATTCATTACTTTTAGCTATTTCCACTTTTTTATCCATTACTTTTGTCTAACAGTTTCAACTGTTTATCTATAACTTTTAGCTAACTGTTTGCTCGCTACTGTTAGCTAACTATCTCAACTGTTTATTCATACTTTCAGCTACCTATTTCAACCATTTATTTATTACTTTTAGCTATCTTTTTCAAACATTTATCCATAGCCATTTCACCATTTATACATTCATTTTAGCTAACTATTTCAACCATTTATTACTTTTTTGACTTCTCTGCTCGCCTGCTAACTGGTTTTCACACACTCTCAATCACTGAATTAAACACACAAGACATAAGTGTTAATTAGTGAGCTTTAGAGGTGGTGGTAGGTGGATTTTGTTACCTTTGGACAGAGCCAGGTAAGCTGTTTCACTAACATCTCCTTACATTTACAGACAGTTATAAGAGTGGTATCGATACTTTGAACTTACTCTTGTGTATTTCCCGAAATGTCAAACTATTCCTTTAAGAATCAACATGATTCACCTAAAAATTGTCAGTACTCAGGATGCTAAAAGGAAGGCTTTGAGAAGCCTTGAAGTTTTTTGAAGTCTTGTGTAAGTAGGTTTGGATCAGGCTACCTCCTTAAGAGACAAGGATGGGTTCTCATCTCGAATTTTAAAGGAGATCTGAGGAAGTTTCTGATGTACTTATATTCAGCTTCGTAAAGTCCCTTTGCTCTTTCTTTTCCCCATCAGAGGACAGATGTGGTTAAGTTTTCCAGGAGCACACTTCCAGTCTGCCACGACAGCCTAGACTAAATTACAGTAGTTCCCTATAAATCCCTTCTAATAAAAATAGACTTCAGGCCAGCCAGAAAACCATATTTGAGTCAGACTACAGAAATATCAAAACATTCCATCTGCATGACTTAAAGTTCTGCCTTTGTATAAGTCTGCATGTTTGTGTACTAGTCTGATTGTGTCACGTTGAAAGTCTGAAGGGGGCTGTATGTCTGTTTATGTGTGCATGTGTGTGCGTTAGGAGTCCATGCAGGGTTTTTCTGCCTTTTGTTTCACATGGGAAAAAGTGGAATAGGTCCTATCTTCCCCCAAACCGGTCCACCGAGCTCTGGTCACAACAAGCTGCCAAAAGCCGACCCCAGCTGCCTTCCCTCTCTGCCTCTATCAGGAGATTTTCATTACTCGGCTGAGGCTGCACTCTGTGCCAAGGCCCCTCTTCAAGCTCATCTTCCTCTTAATTCAGAGGACTGGTCTTCTTTGTGTATTTGACACTTTTATTCACTTTGACGCCTCATGTTTGCTGATTTGCCTGTCACAAAACAAAGAAAAGAACTCCCCACTACAGTGCCACCTGCCTCTCTCGTCTCTCAGTGTTTTCATGGTGTGGAGAATCAAGAACTGCCTCAGATCATGCTCTGCTTCAATAAAACCTGAGCCGTGCCGTGCTTTTGATTGTGCTACAGTATCCATCTAACCTGTTCTCGGAGGATTGGCAGTGTTTTGTTTCTCTTTGATGTACTAGTGACCTTCCTATGCCGTATGAGAGGAATCGATGTATGACAGAAATTTATTTTTGGTGTTTCTCTTCTTCTGAACAGTATTTTCTCTGCCTAATAAAATATGTATTCTGGCTAGCTACGTTTGTATTCGTAATTTTAATATTAACTGCCACAGCACGGAGGAGTGATGGGCCTATTTGGAAATGCAGAGCAACATTATGTGAAAGGGCAGTCGTTTAAAATCTCTAATCTCCGTCTGTCTGAATAATGTGAATCACCAGACTGGATGTGGGAGAGCTCCACTAGAAGACAGCCACAGCAGCAGTTTCCTAGTTTTACTGGACCTCACATTGATTCCCATGGTCTGTACTCGCCAAGCATCCCTGTACGTGCCCTTCACTGGTTCATCCTGCTATATAAAGAACCTTGTCATGTCAGAACAGAGACAGCAGATGTTCCCACAGTACCAAGGGGCTTCGATAGTTGACCCCTCTGACCATTGAAGGTTCCCATCTCGCTGTATTGCCCTTCTTCCATGACACAAATAGAAGACAGTCCAAATCAGGTCTGTTTGTGAAATTAAATCAATCAACAGAAAATTGATCTGCGACTATTTTGATAACTGATTAACAAAAATGCTTTTAAAACATTTGCAAATATTATATAAGTATATATAAGTAATTGCTGTTTTTCTCCATTTTATATCATTTTAAATTAATTTTTTTTTCTCCCCCTATTTTCTAACAGTTTATAGACTTAATGAGTAATCAAGCAATATAAAAAATAATCAACAGATTAACTGATAATAAATAATGTTTGTTGAAGCCCTAATTCAGGCTTTCTGGCAATGCAAGGTCTGCCTGTTGCTGTCTTGTTTATTTCTTATTGTTCTGGGAATTTACCAGGTCCAAATGTGAGACTCAAGTCAAATTTATCCTAAGGGAGACAATTAAGGCAAATCTAATCTAATATCTAAAAAAAGACTTGCTTTCAAGAGTAGAAATACAAAAACTTGACTCAAGTCTAGCCCTGTGCTGTATGTATTAGAGACGCCACCATGACAAGCACACAAAAAACAATATTACATGGCAAAACTAATGAGATCACATGGTAAATCCAGAGGTGTACAGCTAAAGAAATGTCTATAGCAGAAGTCCTCCACTTCCATTATATTTTGTTCAGGGACACATCTGCATTAGATTGGTTTTTCATTTCTGTTTTGACATGGCTGTTTCCCCACAAAATAGCAAACTACATTCTTCTTGTCAGAGCTGTCAGGTGATGCTATTTTCTGTTGCACTCCGTGTGACAGCTCCCTGCACCGGTAAGCCAGGGAACACGGGGGGAAAGAACATTACATGGAACATGAAATTACAACAAACCTTGTTAGAGAAGATCCCCCTCAATACACCCCCTCCCTTGTTTTCAGTCACTTTGCACACCACATCCTGTTATCACTGGAGCAGGTAACGCCTCTGCTTGGAAAGTACCATTAGTCAAGTGTTCATACAGAAAACACACTCTGGTCATACTTTTCCACTTTGTACTGGTGTCTTTAGACAAATGTATAGCGAGATGCTTTGTCTCAAAACCACAGACTCACCACAGATCACTTCACAACGCTGGTCATGAACAGGAACAAGAGAAACGGTATGTGTTGACTTTTTGATCTTTAAGTTGAGCTTTAGGCAGCAGTGAATGCTTGACTCTGTCTGTGCAGTAGAGGTGTTGCATAAAGCAACGTGTCTCATCCTCCCATACAGTATGCATGAAGAGGCTATTCTCATTTAGAGGGCAGATCTTGACTGGAGATTACAGCAGAGGGCACACACTGATGCTGCAGAAGGGAATGAGTAATATAAGTCTCCATTCAGAGGACTAAAAGCACACAGTAACATGGTGCTCTCCCCAAGCTTTCAGAACCCACGAGGCATGAATTCTCTGAGGTTACACAGTACAATGTCTGTGTGCTTATCCACCCATCTAATTGTATTTATGGATAACTATTGGTGAGCAAGGTCAGGCGTAGCAGTAGAACGTGGAACTGCCCTCACAATAAAACAACTAAACATTTAATGAGTTACAGTTATTGTAGTCGCGTCTCTGCTTCCAACAGTAATTGCAGAGTCATGATTAAACAGATAATGCACTCATCTTTAGCTATCCTTTCAAGGTTGCGCATTTAAATGAGTCAGTTTGGTGTATATTTTTCTTACTGTCAAAAAACCGTTAGTCTGTTCCTCAGTATTTTATGAATTCCCTACCCATCGGATCCTACTGAAGGCGGAAATCTTTACAAACTGCTCACAAATATATTGTTTCGTTTTTTTAAAGGCTCAACAATGAAAACAGCTGGACACTGTAGGTTTTTGCAATAGTTATTTAAACAGGAATAGTGCTTTTGTTGTGGACTATTTTCAGCAGTGGATTAATAGACATTAAAGAAACATGTCACCCAGTGGCTCGCTGACGTGTTCGCAATAGTTTTTTTAAACAATAATGAAGCTCTATGGCACCGGGGAATAAGATACACCAGGCTTTGGCTACACAGACAATACTTGTTGGTGGTCAATTCATTGTTGGTTTGTTAATTTCTTTCATGGGATTTGTTAAAAACGAGAAAACAATTAACAGACAAATCAATTTTTGAGTCTACAGTCATGCAGTTCTGCACTGTGAGGTTGTACTTTGAGCTAAATGCTAACATCAGCATGCTAACATGCTCACAATAACATTTTGATGTTAAGCAGGTATAAGATTTACCATGTTCACCATTTTAATTTTGTGTGTTAACAGGCTAACATTTGCTGATTAGCACTATCAACACAAAGTGCAGCTGAGGATGATGGGAATGTTATCAGTTTTGTAAGTATTTGGTCATAAACGACAACATGACACATAAAAATTTCAACCTGCTGCTGGCGCTAGATGAAAAGTCACCACAGTGATTACAATTCATCCTGAGGGGAGCATGAATATGTGTCATAAATATCATGGCAATCCATCCAATATTTGTTAAGATATATGATCTCTTGTGCTATGCTGCTAGCATGGCTAAAATTGAGATTTTAAGTCTGCATATAAAACTCTTCTTCGCACTGTACTTTTTGAATTTCTTTTCTACTTCACATGATTAGAAGCTGTGGAAGGCTAGTGTGGGCAGAAGGACCTTGCCTTTGTCACATACCTTTGATATAAGCTTAGCTCACTCCTCCATCCAGACCCTCATCACAGCCTGTTTATTTACTTTGCCTGTCACCAGAAATAGCTTTCTGTCTCTTTCTGTCCTTCATCTCTATCAATAGCATCTCCTCCCTCTTTGCTTCACTCCCTCCATCTGGTGAAGGCTTGCACACACAGTGCAGCCCTGCAGGCTCGATGAACTGTGGGAGTGACCCACAAGCCTTGACCCCAGGGAGAGTGAGGTAGAGATATTGTGAGGGGAATATTGATCAGACCAGGTTATGTAACGCAGTGGGAGATCCTCCAGAGAGGGTTTTAAACAAGGCAATGAAAACATTTAAGCCTGGAAAGAATCACAATTATGATTAACATGCAGAGAGAGAAATGTTTATCATTTTAGGCTGTAGGGAATACGGGCAGAAAAAGACGAATGCCACGTCCATGTCATGTCGGAGTTACCGTAATTACTGAACAATTTTCGATTCAAATTCAATTGCAAATACATTCACATCAGCATCCAAGCTGTAATTATGACTAAGCTGCGATTATATTACATTACACAGAACATAATATGTTTACATGCATATGCATGCATGATTTAGCATTTTAGGGTGTTAGTTTTGCAACATTAGCAAGCATGCAAACATTTTTAGCATTGTTTAGCATGCTAACATTAGCGTGTTTGTTAAGCATTTAGCAGTGTAACATGCTAGCACATGCTGGCACATGGTATGTTAACGTTAATTTCAAAGTACAGCTGCTGACGGGGAATTCAGGCATTAGTTTTAGAGGTATATTTGGTCACATCCTGAAGTGTTGGACAGGTAAAGCTTGTGAACTGTTGGAGGCCACTATGATACAAAGTAAATACATATTAAGAGGCAGAGAGTAGATGGCAGGAACCTCCGCAGAAACCTAGCAGACGCTATTCGTAATACTCCATCCTTACTGCATCTTAAAAAAGGCACTCCAATATAAATCCCACACGCAGAAAAATGATTTGGGATTAATTAAAACATTATTTTCCTATTCAGCCTCGCATGGACAACCTTAATCTTAAAGTGACACACAGAGTTAAAAAGAAGCACTAGCTGGTCACATTTGAGGCGTATTGTTCCACTGACCAAAACACTGGTAAGGATTTTTAATTGCATCCATAAAATGTATATAAAAACCAAACACTTGCAGACTACTCTGTATAATCAAGCAGCCAGTCAGTTTGAAATCCTTTCTGCATCTGCTGAGATAAAACCACTGGCTATTAAAACTGCCTGTTGTGCTGTTCATCCTGCAGCTATCCCCCATCGAGCATGAGGGGACGATGAAATGCCGCAGAATTAAGCCCCCCCCCCCCTTTTGGAGGCTGGGGGTCCAGCTGTCTGTCTGTCAGGATCAGATCCATGTTACCACACCCACATCCCACTGTGCCACCAGGACCAAGCATGGGCACTGGGCAAAAGCTGAAGAGGGGGATGCTAATGTAAACTGGCAGGAGTTGTGCCTCAAAATATAATGTAATTCAATGTAGAAACACCAGTGGTGGAAAAAGTAACAAGATCCTTTACATAAGTACAAGTACCAATACAACAATGTAAAAATACTACATTACAAGCAAAAGTCCTACATTCAAAATCCTACGTAAGTAAAAGTATAGAAGTAATGTCAGCAAAATATTAAAAAAGGTTTAGCAGAAAAATGGCCACTGTGATTGATATATTATTATATATGACATTATTAGATCATAAATACGAATGCAACAATGTGTAAGTAGAGTTTTATTACTGGCCGAGTTGGAACTATAGTCTTCAAGTTCAGTGGTTTCCCAACCTATGGTTCAGGCTAACTCCAAAGGGTCACAAGATAAATCTGAGGGGTCGTGAGTTGATTAATTGGGTTGGAGCCACAAAGTGTGAGTAGGGAGGAGGTCTGGGCAGATGGATGGGTCAACAAACTGTTTTAAGACGGGAGGCCATTGTTCATTTCCTTCTTCCAACCGACAGCCAACGTGGATTTCTTTTAACCATGACCACAATTGTCCCCTAACCTTTACAAAATAGTAATTGTAACCCAAACCAAGATGTTTTTCTAGCCTAACCTTTTCCTTAATCTAACCAAGGTGTTATTAGTGCCTAAACCTAACCACACCTTGACCATAGCGGTGTAAGATCAAACCGGTTGACAGGGGCATCAGATCAGAATTGTATGTCGTTCTAGAGGGCATGGACCAACAACATATTTTGTCGTTTAATTTGGAGTAAGTGTTAAAATGAATCATCATTCTAGAGGAGACATCTCCTTTTTGTAAGAGATAAAAACTTCAATATTTACCTCTGAAATATAGTGAAGTATAAGTATAAAGTAACATAAAATGGATATACTTAAGTAAAGAACAAGTACCTCAAACTTATACTTAAGTGCAGTACTTGAGTAAATGTACTCAGTCACTTTCCACCCGTCCTCAACACAAGCAGAACATTATGAGCTTCACAAAGCTCCAGCAGGATTTGTTGCATTGAACTACACTAGACTCTCGGGTGTTCTTGTCATTTTCTCAAAACGAGCTTTAGCTAAAAACCCTGATTCACATTCTTTCAAAGCCTGAGCATAATTATCCTCATGTATTCAAGCACAGCCATCCCTGCCATCTGTGATTCATCAGCATTGTGTTCAAGGTGTACGAGACATGTAAATGGATAGCGTCTCTGTGAGTGAATGAATCACCGTCGTAGCCCACTTCAACATGGATTGTGGTAATCAAACACAATACAGTAGCTGCATATATTCGTCTTAAATCATATTCAGTATATTCAGGTATATGGATGAGACAATGGGTCAAAAAGTCTTTTGATTGACGAGGATTATAAGTAAGTTGTTACATAAGTGGCAGGCAATGACAAGAGCTGTTAAGCTTTTTGAAATGCTAAGAAAGAAAACTTCAGTGCTTCTTTTCCTCCCTCATTTAGGCACACAGGACCAAAGAATTCAAGGATTCAAAGCTTTATTTGCCATATACACGGGTAATATGTGTAGTGAAATACAAGACTAGTGTGAAAAATAAGGACGAGATATGAAGGATAACAATTCAAGATAAAAAAATTATATTATGTATATTACGTATCATGTACATATGCCACAAGTGCAAATATGCAATGTGAAAAGGATTCGCTGGAGACAATGTGCAGGAGATATTTCTGTTTCTGAATCCTAGGGATAAGTATTATTTGAACTTTTTCAATATTGGTGCCAATACGATACACAAGTTTTGGAACTACTAACACAACAATACTTGATACCTTAGTTTTGGCACTATAAACATGTTTAAAGCCATTTTTTACATTAACAAAATAAACCAAACTGCTTAATGCATAGTATTAAAAGAGAAATTTGCCTCAATAAACTATAGTGTAAAGTTAGAAAAGTTCCCTGATTTAGATCAGAAAATATAAACAAGCCTAAGAATCTGACTTTTTGACAATTTTCAGTAGTAAATGGTTAAATGTTTGTCTGAACTCAACAAGGATGAAAGTTCAGTATATCCAGAAAGCCTCCCTTTGTTGCTTCTCAAAGTAACCTCCCACGTTTAGTTTCAAAAAGCAATTACATAGTTATTTTGGAAATCTAGACTTTAACATTTACTCCATAAGTCATCCAAATGATCCCTATAACTCATGACCCAAGAATAGGAACCAAAGTAATAGGGGCTGTGTGCCATTTTTCTACTTAAAATATGCTCTGGTACCATGATAACCTTTTAACTCTGTAGAGAAGTGAATACAAAAATGCTACAAAAATGGATCCACACTGTATAACAACGAACTCTCTAGAGGCAATATCCCGTGTGGGCCAACTTCCAAATGGCAATACCGCTGCTGAAAAAGGGCAATTTGGGCTTCGGTTATAGTACACACACACACACACACACAAATACACTAGGTCAGTTAGATCAGGACAAGGCCGTTACCCCCGTGTGGTCATGTCCCAGGGTCAGATGTCTGAGATGTGTTTTATGTCCAGCCTGCATGCTCGGGGAAAATATCGGAGCAAAAGTCACAGTCACACAGGATTCATCACGGGATGGCTGACATTTTCTCTGGGAAACCTGAATGGAAATCAGGAGACGGGTGGTTGAAACACAACCGAGTCCAAACCAACAGACCTTAAATCCATGTATAACAGATAGGATCCATAAGATCAACAGCACAATGTATCAGCCTGCTCCTGCTTGACCATTAATGGTCATAAACACAAATCAGTATGAGCTCAGTGCGCAGGAATGTTCAACACAAGGACAAACTGCAGCTGAACAGTGGATGTGTTGATTTGGAGATACAACAGTTTAACTAATCATGAGTCATCTAGCAATGTAAATGACTACTTGAGATATACACACTCAAACATATCATTATCATAACAAATCATAATGTCACCTATGGCCAAAAGTATGTGGACACCCACTTTTGTTTACTTTTTTCAGGGGCTGCTTTTCATGGTTTGTGCTGGACCTCTTGGTCCTAATTAATTAATTAAATCCTAATGCTACATTGCATACAATAATGTTTTTTAGACCAGTGCTTCCCAACCTTCTTTGTCTGATGTGTCAGATGAGCTCAAGTACCCCTTCTCATCAACACCACCCATCATGTTCCAGATGTGTTTGTTTGAGGGTTGCGACTTATTTATTATTTTCATCATTGATTAATCTGCAGATTATTTTCTCCATTAATCAATTAATTAGTTTGTCTATAAAATGTCAGAATATGCTGAAAAATGCAGATCTTAATTTCTTGAAGCTCAAGGTGAGAAATCAAATGTCTTGTTTTGCCCGACCAACAGTCCAAACCCCAAAAATATTAATTTTACAATCATACAAAACAGAGAAAAGCAGCAAATACTCCCATTTGAGCAGCTTTAACTACAGAATGATCGATGTGTTTGCTCGAAAAATTAATTATTAATCTGTCAATCGACTAATCAATTCAGCTCTAGTTTGTTTAAATTTATTTAAACTAGATGTTTTTAATGTTCAGGGTTCGTAGAGCTTTTTAAGAGTAAAATTCAAGCACTTTCAAGGAACCTAAACGAGAAATGTCCAGACTCTGCTTTTATCATTGCATCTAAGTTACTATAAATGCCAGGAGACAGTCTTGATTACTAGTTTTTACCCACTCTCAATCGCAGCACATGGTGTTAAGGTCTTAAAACTGACTCGGGTTGGTTTATTTGGCTTATTGTAACTAAAGCACATGTGGGAGCAAATCCCTGCAGGCAGGTTCTAAAATCTGGTGGAACGACTGAAACCAGAAGAAAGGAGGCTGTCAGAGCAGCAGATTAGTGCACATGGTTTTGGAATAACATGCTCAACAATCATATATGGGCGTAATGTTCAAGAGTCCATAAAAAGTACTTTTGGCCACAACTTACACTAGCTATTACTTGACAGTTAAATTGTGATTAGGAGGATTTCACTTTTAAGTCTGACAAAAACAAGTGAAGGCAAACACGGCCAAACAAGTTGATCAGTGAAGCTCTGAGAGCCGGGACACGACCCTATAGGCAAAGCCTTCCCCCTGGCACGTCTCTAAAGGGCAAAAACACGGGAGAGATGAGGCCTACCAGGACACCTGAGCCTGCATTTACCCCTAGGAACACAAACACCCTCGCTTACACGGACACAAACACATACACACAACTCATTTATATTGCATGAGAAAGCGAGAGGCAGTGTACATAGGTGGTTATAGGATCCTCCCATTGGGAACAGTGGGTGGTTCCCCCAACACTTCCAATCGTCACACCCTGCAGGCAATTCGCTGCTCAGCTGACAAACAACACTGCCGTTTTGCTGCAATGTTAATCTGATTATGTAACAAATGTTGTATTATGTAATATCTGTAGCGCTTTATGTCTCTGAGACGATGCACTAGATAAAAGAAGAGACTGAAGGGGATGAAAAGGAACTCACTAGGTTTGATCGGAGAGCCCTTTGCATCAGTTTGTCAGCGCCGACTGACAGCGGCACAATGCTTCTGCTGAGCTGCCTCACTCACAATCTCACACACTCACAGGCGAAAACAGCAGGTTAAACAGTATAGCATTTCCCCTGCATTGTGCCTCATGCTTTCATCCCCTCTCAACCTTGTGGAAAGCAACCTGGGCGGACAGAGGCCGTGTGTACATCTGAGATTACAGCCAGCTAGAAACCTGAACCTGACACAAATAAGACCAGCAGCCCAGGAGACAGACGTTCAGTGTTTATTAACAGAGTATTTACATTCAGGGGGCAAAAACAGAGACAGCTGTGTGTTGATTTCTAGGTCTGTGAATCGTTGTAGAGAACATTTTCCACCAGTGCTCTCACTGCTGCTGGGTCCTCAGTATCTATGGAGGGAAAACACACATATGACAATGACCACTGACACTGACACTGTGTGTGAACAGATAAACATTATGAGGACTTTCTTAACAGTTAAAACTTCTTCTTCTTCTTTGGAAGAAAGTCAAACTATATCCAAATATAAGTACAGGGTGAGCACTCACAAATTTTCTCATTACATTTTTCTTTTCACCCACGCTAGCAGCTCTAGGGATGGAAACTATTGGATGGATAGCCAGGAAATTGTGTACAGACATTCACGTCCCCCTCGAGACAAATTCAGATAACTTTGGTGACCTAACCACTGACTTTTCAGGGCAAAATTGTATTTTGTCCAATACTTTGGTTTATGACCAAATACGTGCTAATGAGATTCCCATCAGCCTCAGCTGTACTTTGTGTTTACTGCTAATGTTAGCATGCTAACACGCTAAACTAAGATGGTGAACATAGTACCTGCTTAGCATCAGCATGTTAGCATGGCTGACGACTCTTAGTCTTGTTATTAAACCGTTGGCAGTCCCCAAAACACACACGCATGCACGTACACTTCCAACAGTTTAATATACAGAAACATGTAAGTGCTCTCCCTATACTTATATGTGAATATAATACTTTTACTACTTAGCTGGTCGCACCTGAAAGCATTTCAGAGACTTAAATATATAAATATAAATATATAAAGGTTAATTAATTAAGATCAACTACATCTCCCCTCTCCACAGACAACAGTATAGCACGAGTGCTGCACTGTATCATGCCAATTTTGGTACAATGCACATTTGGAGCCATAGATTTCCAAGCCAGCTTATACAAAATGTTTAGCATGACCGTGCCCACCTTCCCCCGTGCTGTATTGTTTATCAGGTTCAACTGATTAACCCAAATATATGTTGTTAATATGACGGCAACAGAAGATGCTACTTTCAGAAGTGACCCTTGTTTAGAATTTATTTGTCCTTACGTTCCTGTTCTTCACCTAATAAGTACTTTTACTTTTAATACTTTAAGTACATTTTGCTCATAGTACTTTTACTTAAGTAACACTTTTCAGTAAGACTTTTACATGTAGTAGAATATTTTTACATTGTGGTATTTACTTAAGTAATGAATGCAAATACTTCCGTCACCACTGCTAATTTCTACCTGCTTTTCTTTTGACATCTGGTGTAACAAAGTATTTCTTACCTTTCACTGCTCAACGCTCTAACTTCTTCTGCGACACGCTACTCTCTCAAGTTGAAAAATTAGCTGATTGAACTTTTCAATCACAAATTAAAACCACCGGCCACGTAGGAGGAACAGCCTATATTTAGAAACCTTCCCATGTTGTGATGGAGAACTGATGGACTCTCCATCATCACCCTTCAGCTAAAGGGCGGTTATTAAGGTGAATGAACAGCAGGGAAGAGCCTGAGAGCTGCTGCTGACATTTCTAGGAGGTCAGGGCGAGGCAGCTAACGCAGCTTTCATTTTTATCATTTCCTTTTTTTACTTTCAGTGTTTGCCGTTCTGTGTATTTAATGTCTAAATGTTTTAGTAAAACTGTATATGAAATTAAATGCACCTCAAGCTATTTTTGATGGCACTTTAGTTGCCAGAGACAGAGATTTGACATGTTAAGTTAACATACAAAGCCAAATATCCCCTCCTCCACACTCTACATATCACATATTTTCACACTTTTATTTTTCCCCAGCTGTCTCCATCTCTTTGTCCCTAGGCTGCTACATCAGACATTTTCCACACTGGGTTAGGTAACACGCCTGCAAAATCACAGTCAAAAGAAACACAACAGGCCCAGAGGTTGAATTATTAACACAGGCAGCAGGAAGCTACGCTAACACCACCACCAGGCTTCAGAAAAATCAGCTGGAACCTGCATTTTCATCTGCAATCATAATGCTCCAGCAAGTACTGCTAATCATGTGTTTGTGTGTCATCATCATTTTTTCCTCACTTAATAGGTTTCCACTCATTTCACAGTGCTTCTCTGACATTAAGCGGTTGACTAGCTCATCCATGCAGACCGAAAAGCACGGACTAATTTGTACTTTAATCAGATTCATCCTCTCCTGTAAAAACATTTCATATATGACACGCATGGAGGCTGAAAATGCAAAAGGACAGAGGCGAGATTAATGTTCTAACAAAAAGGAAATTAATAAGCATATTTAACAGGAACTAAATAATCATTGTGCACATTCACAATGATTAACCAAGTTATTGACTTAGTTAAACATTGTGTTTGTCAGGAGGATTGTGTTTTGGAAAGACCCTGGACGGCAGAGACACAGTTTTCCAGAGAGAAGAGGGTAAAAAGATAAAGAAAAAGAAAAAAAGAGTCAGAGAGCAGTATCCTCGGCTTCTGTGGTCTGTGTGCTTGTGGATTACAGTCTCTCTAAAAAAAACTTCAGTCTTTTCAGCCCAGTTAACAGACAGGCCACAGATTTATATACATTTGGATTTAGAAACGTAAACATTGGCTTTGAGGCTTCCTGGATGAATTTCCTTCCTGTACATGTGTGTAGATGTGTATGTAGTTCATTTTGTATGGTGAAGCCAGACAATGTTTTTTTTAATACTAAACCTCTCTTACTTTTTCTATGAGCCTTGTTCGTACGAGCGTTACAAGTCAGATTCAACAAACTTGGATTGGAAAAATTGAATTTTTGACCTGATGATGGCGCTACAGGAAAGGTCAGGGGGTCACCAAAGTTGGAAAGACAGACTAGTTTTACATGACTCTTAATTTGGTTCATACCTGATAAAAAATCTTAAGTATGAGAACATTTGTGAATATAAAAAGTGTTAAATCACTCATATGTGCCCCTTAAGAAAGAATCTGTTTGTACGAGTTGTTCTTGCATGAGGCCCATTAAACTTGCCAGCAGGCAGTTTCTTGTTGGCAGTAAATTCTGTTATGTGGGGATCATTTTTCTCTTCCCTCCTCATTAGTATTCAGGTCAGAGTCCGAGTGTTACAACTGGAAGGCAGACAAGTTGACTATAAATGGTCACAGTTGGTTTCTTGTCCAATTACAGCAACAAACAGAGGAGATGTCGGTTTGAATTTGATGAAGGATGCTCTAATCAGAACTGAATCCGCTTCCTAATTACTGGATCTGAGTTGCTGGTGTACTTACCAACTCCCAGCATTTTCAGGCGGCTCTTAAACTCCGGTTTCTCCTCCAGGACCCGTAACATGTTAGTGGACTCCATGCGCTCCAGCTCCACCTTCCAGTACACGTAGATTTTGTGACTGAAGCTCACATACACCAGACAGGGGCTGTTCTTACCCTCCTTACATGTATACTGGCCTGCAACCACACACACAAAACACAAAGAACACTCAACATAAACATATTACAGGTAGTTTTTACTCAATATGTGGCGAGCAGTGCTGTGATATAGTGTGTTATGTGAATCCCAATGAACACATCGGCAATCCTCTGCTGCCTGGCTGCTAATATGTCTCTGTAGCAGAGCCAGCATCCACACAAACAGAGAAACCAATCTAATCTGCCTTAATGATCACACAGGGCAGGCAGAGAGTAGAGTGGATGGGATGGAAGGGGTTGACTGTTGACAAAAAAACAAACAAACCCCAAATGGAATCAGGCAGATCAAACAAAGTCTCTTGTCTCTTTCTCTAATCCACTTGCTACTGTACATGTCATATTAGCTCCCTCAAATAAAGCGTGGCTTGTTCAAACACTGCAGAAAGACTTGAAAGGGCGGACAGAGAAAGCAGGAGGAAGAGCAAAGACTGGGTGAACCCGAAAGCTCAATGTTGCCACCTACTGGTGCCATGAGATGGTTGAAACTCTAGCCATGTGTTTACTCACACGATCCAAAGCAGAGGTTACCAACCCCTGAGCCGCGGAAAGGTATCAGGCCTCGGAACATTTGCTACCGGGCCATGATGAAACAATATGATTCAGCAAAAATAAAATAAATAAATAAATAAAGCTGAATAATAGTGATATAATTGATATAATAAAGGCTATTAAAGGCTATCTTTTGCAGTAATCCCCTTGAACTTGGTGCAGTTAGTGCTGCATTTTTCCTCACTCTGTGTAACCCCCCCGAACAACAATACATTACATTTTAATTAAAGTAGGACATCAGTGCACATGGTAGCAGCAGCAGTACAGGAAATCTGTGTGAGGACACCATCTGAGTGTTGCAGAGAGGTCTATCTGGTTTTTGTAAGTAACTTTTATGAAATGCAAACAAAGTTAAGCCTGCAATAACAATATAATATATAAAACTAATAATTTTTTGGCTCTTTAGCTGCTAAATGCTCCACTATGTTCACCAGCTAGTCGCTAACTGTGTCTGTCTGCTGTTTGAAACTCACTATAAAGCTTCGTAAAGATGCATTGTTATCATAAAAATATGGATTATAGCTGCTTTAAGTTTCGGCTTCTTGTTTCGTTTTTGTGCTCCCCCACTCTCTCTTGTGAGCTCTCTTTTCTCTCTATCCATCATTTTCTAACTCCTATCAAAGCTTATTTGTGTGTTGGGAGGATAAATAGAAAGTCCCACTTGAACCTAAACTTACATGATTAGTGGGCGTGCATGCGAACCCATATTGTCACTGTCAACAGAAATGTGATCGGCGGTGCAAAAAAGGTTGGGAACCAAAGTACAAGAGGAAAATCTGACCTGATATATAAGATAATTTGGGGTCAAGTATGAGGTCCCTCACCCGCACAGAAAGCGTTGACGTTCTCATCGAACTGAAACCGCACTACAGTCCGATTGTGGTCAATGATGTAGGTTTGACCGTCCCAGGCGCACGCTACCACCTCCTCTCTGCCGTCTCCCTGGAAGCAAACACACACATCCTCGCCATGATTTTCAAAACAAACACAACCTCTCCACTTTGCTGGAAATATTAATATGGTTCTGAAATTACTGGCCGGAAATAATCATTAATTTAGCCCAGCATAAATACACACAAACTCACAGTAACGTCGAGCTTCTGCAGCGCAAAGAGCTGATGATCCACCTGGACGGACCACAACAGCTGCTCTGAGCTGTCCATCAGCTTCAGAGTGCCTGTAACATTTGAAGGCAAAAATAGATGTAAGTATACTATTAAAGTACAGTTCTGTGTGTTTTATATGTTACTGCTATTAGAAATAAAGAACACATCAAACCACAATAAATGCTTTCTGGCAAACACTGATTGTGAGAAGTTTGCTTTTAATGGCTCCTTTGACACTTTTTTGTGTCCATGTGTGGCTGACTTTTTAATCAAAAGGAAAACAGCAACAATGAAAAGATACAAATCTATTATAAGGAAGCAAAATGATTCCAACAAAAGGGCAACAGCAGAATTAATTCAACCCTGAGTTCAGTCCAAACTGTAAACATTTTCTTGCCAACGAGGTGAGAAAATCAGTGCTGCTCTGAGGACTTCCACACCGTGGTGTCCTTGATAAATAATTTCTAAAATGATAACCAGAACTGAAATGCAGTCAGGAATAGTTTCTCTTAATGTTTCTTGGGTATAATTCTATAACCTCTAATGTTATTTCTTTTCTCTATGTTGGCTTATCGAGGTGCCAACAAGAGGGAGACTGTGAGGATAAAATGTTGGCAGCCGGAAGCTTTCGGTGATGATAATCCCACTGGATCTTCTCTTGTTTAAATATTGATGGACTCTCCAGCTGCTCTGAGATCTGTTTGCCAGTTATCTGCTGCTGCCAGGAGGATCCTCTACATTGGCCACTGATGTATGCTGGAGGGGTTTCCACTCCACCACTACTTCAAATACATGTGGCTCACCAGACATACGGCCCTTTTTACCTTGCTATTCTAATACCTTGTGTTGACTGATTTGATAAGAGTGCTTTCACATCTGCACTCCGGACTAAGGAAAAAAATTAAAAATGTTTGCGTTTTGTTCTGGTCCAGGTTGTGTTCACACTGAGGAGTAAAGGAGTAAAGTCATGCAGACTGACGAGTAACTCACTGATTGGACAGTTTTGATGACTGTCACCCTGCATCATCAGCACTACATGGGAAAAATGACTGTGCATTATGTGTTTATTCATCTTCTCTGGTGTCACAAAAAGCTCACAAAAAAATAACTGATGATGAGATTATATTATATCTATTGGTGCAGCTGGATCTTATATCATAAATAGTGACAAACTAAAAGTACATTTGTACATAGGAGTACACAGAGGACACAAGCTCAACACAATGTGTTTAAAATTTATGACTCACCATCTAAAGTACAGAGAGCGAACAGACCACATTTAGAAGATTCTTCTTTTGAGCCTGTTAAAAAACAGAGATCCTCTATCAACATTTATGAACCAAAATCTTTTGGATCTTATGGTTACATCCCTTTTTCATAAGATATAACTTCTGAGTTACTTACATAAAAAGTAAAGAAAAATACAGATGACTAATTGCTATAAGTTTTACTCTGTTTGGTACCTTTGCTTATGCTGCCAATAAGATGAGTGGAAACATTCTTGTTGTGTATCCGCCCAGTGGTCAGATGGAGAACTACATCTCTGGAAGGTCCCTCACTGTGAGCAAAGAAATCAAAGCACATTCAGTGTAACCAATCACAGTTTTTTTTATGTCTACACGTCTAGAACTGTTGTTTGTAACGGTGTCTACCTCCCAGGGGTGGCAGGGCCCTCTTCTCCAGAGCCGTTGGAGTCCTGTTGTGTCCAGGAACACAGCAGGATAGCGTAGCCGCAGCCTGGCTGAGACACCATCAGCTCTGGTAAACCTTCTGGACCTGGGTTCACTGACAAACTGTCCACCTGCACCACAGGCATAATCATTCAATTTTGATTAATAAGCTTACATATCCGGGTACAGGATGACTTTATTTCTCTGTGTTGCTCATGAAAAGCCACTTAACGTTTGTGACTATCCAAGAAGGCTCAGCAATAGACAACATAAATGTGTCGAATGAAAGCATGATGAGATCACACCATCATCATGTGCCCTGACTGTACCATGTGTGGTATGTGTGCCAGAATAAAACCAAACTCTGTGAAGCCCCTTTAAAGACCTCACATTTTCCGTTAACTTATGTTGAGATAATAAATTAATGTAGGCTACTGCTGTCATTCAGTTTGTAACAAACAAAAAAAAAAAACATTGTCAGGGGCTTCTGAAGTGCTGAAGGGAAGTGTACCTGCCCCTCCAGAAGCCATTTCTTCAGCAGAACCAGCTGTCCAGATCCCAGGTCAGAAGTGTCAGACGGCTCCTCCCAGCGGAAAGCTCGCACCACTCGGTCTGTGTAGCCCACCACCAGCTCGCAGCGGCCATCACCATCTACAGTGCAGGCATGAAGTCAAATTCAAAAGCACAATACACAGCATGCATGTATAATGTGTAAGAAAGAAAAGCCAGGATTTACCGATATCACTAATGAGGATGACTTTGGTGTTGGCAGGAATATGTTGGGTGAAGAGGGGCTTCTGGTCATCAAATGACATGAATTCATGCTGACTGGATGATTCTGCTTTACTTGCAGTGGCAGCTGTCAAGTCAAAGAGGTGAAACCAGCCCTCTGCACCAACAGCTACCACAAAGTTCTGTCAAACAGGAAAAAAACAAACACAAGACACGCACAACGTTGGGAACATGGCCACCAAAATACTCATGATAGGCTGCTGCCGATCATTTTTCATTTTATAACTTACCTTTCCTTTGTTGCAGACGTCTCCAACTGCGACGCAGGTCAGCTGGCAAACCAAGACACATTATATGAGTCAGAGAAACAAATTCACTCTATGAAATGATGTGCATTTCCCCAAGTATCCTGATTTCTGTACTGACCATGCCCACACAGGTTCTTGTGATCCAGGGTTTGGAGTCATCATTCTTGTACACAAGCAGCTTTCCACTGGTGTCCCCCACAACCAGCTCGTTCAACTACAGTGAAGACAGACAGACAGACAGACAGCACATTTACTTTGCTATAATAACCATCACTGTTTAACCTCTGTGAAAAATAATCTGAGAAGTGATAATCATGGTTTAGGTCCTCAAATTTTGCTTTTACAGGCTTTGTCTGACTAACTTATCTTCTGGTTGCTAAACAACGGAGGACTATTATCAAGTGTGTTAGCAAGAAGACAGAAACAATATCAAGAAAACACTGCATGCACACTGAATGAATGCTCCCAAAACAACACAAGTACAGCTATGACATTACATCTTCATCGGGTATTAACATTTTTAAAGTTGACTTAAGTTATCTCAATTACCGAGTCGTTGTCTGCATCTCCCAGACAGATAGCATGAGGAAACAGAGTTCCTGTAAAATCCAAGCTGACACGTTGAACGTAGTTCAAGGACCGCATAGTGACTAACGTTAGCTAACTATATTTTAAAACCGCTAAGTCACCTTAAACATTTGGGCAGCTGCTCTTATCATTAGTAAGGGCAAAGCTAGCTTAGCTAACGTTAGCTCTCATAGGCTAAGGAGTTAAAATTAACGGTAGCCTCGCCTAAACATCGTGATATAAGATCTCCTTATTACCTAACTGTAATAAATGCCTTAAAACGAATCGTTGAATTTTAAGCCTATATTTCTGTATTTTTATGGTTAATAGCTGTATAGTTGCTAGCTCGGTTAACACACGCGCTTCTTCCTAGTAAACAAAAGCACGTGACCTTAGAAAGTACGGAAGCTCAGTAGAAGCAAACATTATCTATTTCGCAAACTTTACTACTGTTCTAGTATTTTTGGTGGTCAGGTGTGTTATTACACGCTTTCCTATAAAAGCGTGTGGTACATATAAAATACACATATAAAAAATATATATTTAACACCTGGGTTTTCAAAAAGTTTGATTTTCACTGTTGTGTTATCTAATAGGGGATGTCATGTCACATACAAATACCTTTATTTTTACTCCTGACACTGATATTTATCACTCTTTCTGTGTGACTTTAGGGTGTAACAACTTCACAGCACTTTGTTTTCTTTTCTTTTTCTTCTTCCATGTTGTATTTACTCTTCTACCCCTAGCATATCTTTACTATTATTATTTGTTTTTTCAGTTTTGCAAAAAAGGGGGAAATGTTCTATTTTACTCCTGTTGTCCCCTAGAGGGCGCTGTTCAATCACAACTTTTCATGTCAGACAGAAAACAACACAGGCAAGAGTGAGGAGGTGTTCACGTAAACATCACAGAGGAGGCAGAAGTCCATTACAGGAATAGTTATTTT
This sequence comes from Maccullochella peelii, assembly GCA_002120245.1. Classification (NCBI taxonomy): domain Eukaryota; kingdom Metazoa; phylum Chordata; class Actinopteri; order Centrarchiformes; family Percichthyidae; genus Maccullochella; species Maccullochella peelii. The sequence goes on from LKNJ01000008.1 coordinate 107,277, forward strand.
AAAAATGCCATTGAGCTCATTGTAACAGGGTGGGTGAAATGTATGTTTTGTTTTGTTTTTCCCCTCTCCTGTCTTCCTCCATTTATTTCTTCTCACTTTATTATATTTTCTTCTTATCTTGCATTTCTGGGTTATAAACATACAGCATGCTTGTGCCCCTCTGTATGAATAGTATGAAAAAAACTAATAAAAAGTTACAATTTACTTTTAATATAATTCTTGTCCCTGTATGGTTATAGTTTTAGAGGATACAGACCTATAATGCATTTCCATGTGCTGAAATGTTAACATCATGAACTCAAGTTTGTGCATCATTTTGAGAAAATCTCATGTTTTATACACAAAATGTACTAAAGATTCATTAAACCCAGTCAGAGTATTCATTTATAACCTTTTTGCTACAGTATTCATGAAAGTAGGCTATTTGCACATGTGTATGTTGTATGATAAAAAAAAGTAACTGCTTTAAAATAATGCTCCAAGGCTAAACATTAGTCTTTAAATCCATCGCTATTGGTGCACCTGCTGAAAGACAACAAAACAAGAAGAACTGTTTTTAATGACAAACAAATTAGATTATCCCGTACAGCACACACAAAGATGGTATGGATGATATGGGTGCTTATGAGTTTTTGTTTTATTGTCTCCACACAGCGAACTCCTTAAAGAAAAGAGAAGAGAGAAATACAGAGAGCGGTTTAAAGGGGAACTCGGGCGCCCAGATGTCATATTAATTATTACACTCGGCTATGACTGGAAAGCCCCTCAAGAAAAATGAGCGCCCTCCCAGCCTCTGGAAGACCAGCAGCAGCAGCAGCAGAGAGAGAAAGTCCTCACAAAGCGCTAATTGGACTCTGGAAGCACACTGACAGGGCATGGATAGGTTTCAGAAAGCCTGGCGATGGCGAAGGGGTGCAGGGGGAGGCTGAATAGAACCCACGCTTCTTTTCTAAACTCTCTTGCTGCGCCTGAAAAAAAGGAGAGAGAGAGAATAAGGGGGAGAGAAAGAAAAGAAAGTATTGGTGGTGGTGGTGGGGCTGGGCTGGGGGTTCCTCAATGCAAGCTTGATTTTGAATGCCACTGCCAACGCAGAAAAATTGCACAATTTATTACAATCCCCTCTTCAGGACGCGCATGCATGGACGCACGCACACAGAAATAAAGAAACAGGGAAGGGGAGGGGCAGTGGACAGAGGTTATCTGCACGCACACACACACACACACGCACACAGAAATTAATTGTACGAGTGGAAAGATACACAGACGCGGATAGAGAAGAACTCCATGCGCAAAAGCTTATAAATTACGCACAAACTTATCCGAACAATCCTAATGTAGTTTTCCATGTGTGTTTTATTGCACATGCACGCGCAAACACACACGCACGCACACACACACACACACACACACACACAAACAGAGAGGGTGTTACAGTTTGGTCTTGGTTTTGTTCCGCGCTGAAAGACGTGTTTTATTATTCTGCACTTTTCAAAGCGACAATAATCGACAGAACTCAGCGCGTCCACGCTACTGTAACCATACCGGGTGTATCAAATCATACACAAAGCCTCCTCCCAAACAGCTTCTTAGGGCCCCTCCGCAGATTTGCGCCCCTCCGTTCCGCCTGTGCGAGGCTGATGATCTGCTCTAATCAAAGTGGAAAATTCGGCCTCTGATGCACAATGGTCCCTCAAATGAGCGGCATTCAGACGCGTCTGTAATGTTAACAATAAAACTAGACTGTGTTTGAGTTGAAACCCCAGCGAGCAACTGATTTGCACGCAGAGCTCTCAGATGCACTCCAGCATGAGGAGTGATGGATGCTGTAAATCTGGCAAATCTGGAAGCACCACAGTTTGGTCCAGAGCTGTGAAGAGATGTAGGAACAACAGATATTTTATTTCTTATTTTGAATGATATTTTCATGTTAAAGCCCTATGACTCTAGAGAACTGGAATTACTTTAATTAAGCAAAACAATTCATTGTCTGTCCTTCAAAAACACAAACTCTGAAACACTTTCCCATCCTTCTCTTTTAAACAATCAGACTCGATTTGAAAATACACCGGAGTGTGATTGTTTTTGTCACCTGTTGAAATTAGACTTTGGTGTATTTTCTGAACCCATCCGCAGACCCATCTTAACTTCAGAAAACGTTCACATGAGACATGAGGTTTCAGGACAGCATATATAAGACTGATATACTTCGTCAAAGTTATGATTTATTCATTAAAATATCCCTAAATGGCCAAATGTGAGCGTTTTTCTTGACATTTGGTCTCGAAAATAATCACAAAACTCGGAAATATAGCCTAATGAAAGTTGCAAAACCAACTGATTTTTATTCACTCATAAAAATGAACAGCGTGTTTGCTTCAGAACAAAACACTGTGCTTTAGTTAAAGTGATTTAGTTTTTACTGTTGATAATATGCTGACACTGCTGTGAACATCTTGCCCTAAACGGCACTCCTCTGTGTTGGAAACTTTCCCCTCTGCTCTGCCGCACACCTAACTGACACCCGTGATAGATAGAAAGAAAAAAAAAACTCACCACTGACTGTTTGTTTAGTGCTTCAAGTGGCACGCGTCCGGCGCGCGCAACGCACCGGCACCGGGGCAGGAGCTCAAGGTGAATCCACGCGACCGGAGGGCGTGGCCAGTCCCCCATCCAAACGTATTGAAAAGCAGTGGCTTCTTTCCCCGAGGACTCAGAGCAGCTTTGAGGAGCGCGCGAGGCAGCAGCCCAGCGGACTGCCCCCACTGAAACAAGTGCGCGTCAAGCAGCCACACCACGTGAACTGCACGAGCGGGACGCACCGCCTCGAGACTTGGTGATTCTTTATAAGTTTGTGTTTCTTACTGGGAATGGACCTCACAGCCAAGATGGAAATTAACGTCTGCCAGCAGCAGCTGATGCCGCCCGCTTGTTTCTTTTCCGCCGCGGCGGCGCAGAGCATCCAGCTGAGCCCCAGCGGCAGCAGCCAGAGCAGCGGGAAGTCGGTGTCCAAGCAGCCCAAGAGGCAGCGCTCTTCCTCTCCGGAGCTGCTGCGGTGCAAGCGGAGGCTGAATTTCGCGGGTTTCGGCTACAGTCTTCCGCAGCAGCAGCCGCACGCAGTGGCCCGGAGGAACGAGAGGGAGCGCAACCGGGTGAAACTGGTCAACAACGGCTTCGCCACTCTGCGGGAGCACGTCCCCAACGGCGCCGCCAACAAGAAGATGAGCAAAGTGGAGACGCTTCGCTCAGCCGTGGAGTACATCCGCGCCCTGCAGCAGCTACTGGACGAACACGACGCGGTGAGCGCGGCGTTTCAGTCCGGCGTCCTGTCGCCCACCATGTCGCAGGGATATTCCGCTGACATGAACTCCATGGCAGGCTCACCGGTGTCCTCATACTCATCGGACGAGGGGTCCTACGATCCCCTCAGTCCAGAAGAGCAAGAATTGCTAGACTTCACCAACTGGTTCTGAGCATCTATATAAGGTAAGAACAGACTTCATGATATGAAGTTAATATCAGGCACTTCTATAGATAAACATGCATGATAAACAACCTGAACAGTGGCTTAACATTTCTTTTCTTCCTCCTTTCACAGAAATATGGATCAACTCAATTTACTGTTGCAGTCCGCTTGGGATGGTCCTGGAGGAGGCTGGGTGTCCTCAAGAACAAGACGCATTGTACACGTGTTTTGGTCCTGCGTCCTTAACGCCCGGTCATCCCAGACCGACAGACAGACAGACAGACATGGCCTTAACGTCCTAAAAACTTGGGGAAAATCAGGCCAGAGACCAGCGCCAAAGGATTAAAGGAAGACGGGTCTCCTGACAGCGTGGGAATCCAAGCTTCTGTGCCCATGATAAACAAAAAACCCTAAAGTGAATGCATGCTCTTCAGCAGCACATTAAAAACATTATTTAATAAGTCGCTCTTCAACTATGCTAAATCCAATCACAGAGCACCAACCCTTTGGTAAACCTCTCAGACGTTTTAATTCAGAAAATGCTTCCAAGTCGCGGATTTATTCTATGAAATTCTATATCAAACGCTTTTTTGAAATATATTAAGATATTTTTGTATGTAAGAGATTTATAGATGTTTTGTACACATCCTTTTGTATATATTTTGTCTATATATTGCGAAGTTGCTTCTATACCTCCTGCCTATGTAGACGTGTAGTCTATCACTCTCTGGCTCTTCTGTTCATGAGGTTTCCAGAAGGAGTTTGACACTCCTGGGTTTTATTCTAGCACCAACGTGTCTTATTTAATAGCAAAACCATGTTATTGCATTATGTCATGAAGTTCACAATGATCAAAACTTATGCAGCTATTGTCCAAACAGAGCGCAATGGCCATGCATTGTCTCTTTATACTGCCAGCTCTATATTGTCTTCACATAAACAGATGTTGAAAAAAAGAAGTCTTATAACCATATTTTCTACACTCTAGTCCAAGAATAAAATGATTTGCTACTGAATTATTTTCCATGTCTTATTTTCTGGGAGTATTTAAAGGAGGGAGGGAACTTTTGGTTTCAGCTTTCAACATGTGGTTAGTAACTGGAGGGGGCAGCGAGAGGGGATGGAGATAGAATATGATAAGATGCGTACTGCACTGTGGGGACAAAAAGGAAAAAGAAACTCTTACTCGCACATTTTACGCACAATATATCTTCCGTCTCGTCTTTCGAAATTGAGAACATAGCGGCTCCTTAAAGCCTTTAGTCACAGGTCCCTCAGCCAAGTCCTCAATGTCCAACTCTGTCCAATCTCTTTTGTAATATTGGACAGTATCTACAATAGGATTGATCCAAAAAGTAAATCTGGAGTGCGTAAAATTGAAGCCTTCTCTGTTCATTTCAAAGCGTGCACAGTTATGCAGTTTGTTTGTCCTACTGAACAGCAGCTGCAACATACACGTACGGATGAAGTGCGGTTTGTTCCTCTTAAGAAAGGAATCTTAAAGTAAACAAATATAATGATAATTTTAAGTAGCCAGTAAACAAATGTATTCTCTCCGTTGAGTTGAAACGCCTTGTCCTCGCAGTTTGGACTGCGGGCCTTGAAGAGAGACTGATGCAGATTTAAACGGTGCGTTAACTTTTTCTCGTATAAAAAAATGCAAACTAATGTTTAAGTATAAACATAATGTTCCTGCCCACAAACAGGCTAAAAACGTAGTGAAAACACAAATTGTAGCTTTTCGGATGGAAGTTTTTTTTCATCCTGACTCCCGAAATCAAATGAAACTTTTAGAAAAATAAATAATAAGAACATTTGTCTTTTAAAGGAGCAGATGGAGGGAAAGTCAGTGGGGCGATTATACTTTGGCGACCACCAATAGATGTTGAGGTAGAGCTTGTGTTTCTGCAAAACGAAGTTTGACAGGCTTTGGAGGCTGCAGCCGGACGCGTGTCTGTTTTAATGAGAGAATGGGGTTTGTAGGGTGGTCGAGTGGAGACACAGAGCTGAATTGGCTGATGGCGTGTGCCTCCTGACAGCAGCATGCCGCTGAACACACAACAATCACCACCTGGGAAGAGAAAAAAAGCCCAGTTTATGTGTGTGTGTGTCTGAAGGGAAGAAACTTTGGCTGCTCTTGTTTTGTTTTTTTTAAAGAGAATCACATCAAGTTAAGCAATTCACACTCTAAATCTCATATTTAGCAAAAAGAATGAAATATTTTATTCACAAAGAGAAACAAACTGCAAAATCGCGTGGTGTGTTCAGGGTCATTGTGCAAGATGCGCGATCATTTGCTCTCAAAAGAGGGTTCATGGGCCACCAGGGGGCCCTGAGAGGGGGGAAGAGGGTCCCTTGAAAAATAAACAGGGCTGCAACTTCACTGTTACTCACAAGAAAGCAGTAAGAAAAACTAGTAGTAGTGAACACTTGCAGATTTGTAATAATTACTATTTAATTCAGGCTTTTACTTTCATCATTATTGTCTCCTCAGTCATATAATACAACAACAAAAATCATTAAAGGGATAAAATGCTTCTGTTTCCGTTTGAGACATGAACGTGTTCACACTGATTTGACAGCAGTTTATTATCTTTAAGTACAACAGGTTTCCAAAAGGCTTATTAATCAAAGTCTGCTATTGTTCAAACTGTTCTGAAAAGCTTTTGGAATGAAAATAAAAAATGTCAGCCCATTTATTAAAGGTACAATCTGCCATTTAAATCAACAAAAGGGTCAACCCCACCTCCAAAAAACACGGGACTGGAACCTGTTATCATTCCCAAATTGACTGACAGGCCTTTTCATTCACAAACTAACACCAGACAACAGCTAAATCTTACGTTTGCAGGAATTCATCAGGAATATGTGTAAACGCAGCAGTAAATTGGGCCTCTCAATTTTCTGCAAAGCTGTGAGAGTCACATCAGCATGTTTCATTATTCTGTTTTATTTGGATAAACAAATAAACAAATAAATAATGAAAGATGATGTGTGGTACATTTGTGTTTGCATCCAGATGCCTATACAGCAACATGTAGACACATTTTTACTCCTAAACTGCGTCGGAGATTCTGATGTAGCCGACACACTTTAAACAGAAAAGAGATTTTATTGGGGGTTTCTTCAACCAATCAGTGTTCAAAACACCTGCATGTCTTTCTTGTCCCGGTGCTGAGTACAAAATTGTAACTGTGATCTCTGCTTCCCAAGGACTCGCAACACTGTACCTCCATTTAGCAATTTAGAAATACAATTTAATAGTATGTAGGTGAGAAGAAAGTTTGTTCTCAAGACCTCAAACAAAACTATTTGGATAACGTTCAAGACTTTGGAGACTTAAACCTCCTCAGAGCTGCTACAGTCATTTGAAAACACTAATAATACCATCAGGCAAGTCATACTAAAGGAATTACAAGTACAAATCATTTCTGAACATGTTAGCGACAGATTGTACAACACACAAACTGCCTGGTTAGGCTCCTAAAAGGTCACAGTAAAATAAAGAAGACACTGCAGCTGAGGGAAGAAACGGCAAACGTAGGGGAGGATACTGAGGACAAACACTGATAATAACCTTTATTTGACATCAAAGTAAGTTTAAAGTGAATATCTATATCTAAAGAGTATTTTTAAAAGCAGGTTAAACGTTAGGTTGTAGAATGACATTTTCTCTTGTCTTTTTTGGGGTTTTACATGATGACATATGCTGCTTACAGGACGTCCCTGATCTAACAGTCTTGGTTTGCTGCCTGTCAGAGCCCATTACGTTTCCCTCTGTGGCGGTCTGTCAAGCGTGTACGAACCGCAGGAGAGCGCGGCCATGTCTAATTGGCAAAGCCGAGGCAAAACAATGGCTCAAACTATATTAGTTGAATATCTTATTGAATATCATTCATCAGTGTTGATTAAGTTGGATAGAAGAGGACAACAGTCTGAGCCGCTACCTTTGCTTAAATATAGTTTTTTTTTTTACTCCGGAACAATAAGCAGTTGTTGCATCAGAAAATCTACATGAACCCCGCCTCCGAGGCAGCGTGTCGGGAAAGTTTGGGAGTTTGAGAGTTTTTATCTAATGCAACCAACATAACAGTTCTGTGGTGCGTTTAAAGAATTGTCAAACTGCAGTGACTTTTTACAGTGAAAAAAATGGTCACCATCCACAGCTGCAGAACATTTCAGGACCATAGACAGCACTTTACAGCTCTACGAAATGTCCTGTATCGAACAGAAGTCATAGAGGCCCATTTAATATTTCTTGCAGGGTTTTCTACACATATCGCTTATTATCCTATTAATGATCAAAATATCAAGGAAGCTGATTCTGCAGAAGTCATAACAAAGGTTCACAAAAGCTAATTTAAAGTCCATAGCTAGATGTTTACGCCATAAATCAATGTGTGAAAGGAAGAGATTATGTGAAGCGTTCAATACACTCTGTAGTTCAAAGAGACCCATGCAACTTTCTGCTTAATACAATCAATACTTGGTGGTGTATTAGAATGCAAATCTTGTAAAAAACTGTTTGACTGTTTGCTAAATCCCAACCCAAAACAGTGATCGTCCAATCATAACTTGGCAACGGTTACTGGCCACACCAGGCTTAACAAAAGAGGACGAGCTAATGTTAGCATGCCCGCCTAACTAGCTTACTACCTACAGTAATGATCTAGCAATATTTTCAAAGGCAAAGGATATGATATATGTTATTCCAACTTGAGAGTATTCATGCATTATTCCAAGGTGGTTAGCACGTTTGCTAGCCTTGTAGTCACACCAGATAAACAGCCTGAATTAGCTTCTTTTGTTTTGTTACTTATTTGTTGCGGTTCGTTACCAAGTGAAACCAGATACAAACAAACTAATATTGGATTTTATTTTGATGTAACTGCCAGCGGTGGTGCATTTGCAGCCATTTTGCCAAAACTTTGTTTCAGACATTTCTGTAGTTCTTTTCACCAAGTGGGAGATAAGTGGGAGATAAGTGGGAGATGTCAGAAATTCTCGATATATCTCCGACTTCAAATTACAAATGTTGGAGGCTGATGTGAACGTTTTTTTTGCCGCTCGTAATTACAGTTTAAACGCTATGGCGTAAACGCGACATTGCTTTTCCCCTGCAAGTGTAATCCACTAATTGTGGCGATCCCATTGGAATTAGATGAAATCGCTGCAAAATTTCTCAATTTTAAATGCTGGTGTGACGAGGCCTTAAAGATCATGAGAGATTAATAACTTTCCTCAAGGGTGAAAAATGACTACAGTGCCTAATTCACTCCTGAGCCACACGAGGCAGACAGTGCAGTGCAGTGACTGAGGTCAGAGGTTGCTGGAGTCATCGAGAGGATTGGAGATGACTGACTTGTGAATGAGCATGAAGAGGGGCAAGTAGGCCAGGAAGTCCAGCAGGTCCAGGGAGGGAATGTGCTGCAGCTCTAGTCTGATGGCCGCCTCCTGGTCCAGATGGATTCCCCCGGCCTTCAGCTCCAGAAGCAGCTGCTCTGCGCTGATGAAGCCTTGCTGAGCTCCAGCGTCTCCTCGCTGATCCTCCAGGAGGAACAGGAACAGTTGCTGCACGAGTCATAATAATAATATCAGACATAAATAAGATAAAAAACAAGCAAGGAAAACTGGTTTTGGAGTCACTCCAAAGTTGTGAGTGTGTGGGTGTGAGTATGAGTGTGTTATTGTGTGTGCTCCTCAGGGTAGCCTCAGATTACCTCAACCTGTTTCTAGTCTTGTTTGAGTGCACCTGTTTGCACAGTTAATGCAGTCAAGGTAATAATTGTTGGGGTGGGGTGGGGGGGATAATCCTTCTTGCAATTAGCCAATTCCCCCCACCAACCTCTCCAGTTAACAACCCTATCCCTAACAGCTCTATAATTACAAAGCCTCGCCTACCTGGCCAGGGGCTCAGTTTCCACACTTATGGCCACATGCTTTCATGTTCCTCCTGCCTTTCAGTTGCTCAGTGCTTCCTTGTAAGAATGAGGGCCAGGCCTGCTTGTGAGCGGCCAGCTGGTAGGCCAGTCCCGGTCCATCTGAGATGAGCCGTGTGTCTCAGGCTGATTAGTGGGCTGGGCGGAGTGGACGGCATGTTCACTGCTGGGCACTTTAATGAGATTAGGCCCGTGCTAATCTATGAAAAGGTAAAAGCACCCCCTCTCTTTCTCCCTCTAACTTGCTTCCCTCATTTCTATGCATGAGGGCTGAGTGTCTCTCATAAAAAAAGCTAGCTTTACAAAGCATGCTTTGGAATTGCTCTTCAAAGTGTTTACCAGTATTTATTTCATTATAATTATACCTGCGGAGCCATGAAAGGCAGGCGGAGGTGGTGTTTGTGGCATGAATGTGACTAATGTGAGAGTGACGTTGCATGGAGGTAATCAAGTGCACCTTATGAAAACGAGAATATAAACACGTAGCGGGGAGTTCTTTGCTGCACATATTAGCCAGCAGACGTTTAGGAGAATTTAGGAAATGCAAGCCAAACCTTGGCATTACCTTCGCTTTGAAGAGCCTCACTTCTAACGAGCGGAAGTCCATGTCGCTGATAAGTGATCGCATGAACTCACTGGAAGAAAAATGATCGTATCAATGGGTGAAAGTTGCCTCTGGAAAAGAACATAGAGCATAGTTTTCAAAGAAGTACTCCACTTATTTAGTATTGCATTTTCATAAAGTTGGGGGACGTGCAAGAGAGAGATTTAATCAAGCGTGAGCAGCAGAGGCTGAGATTGTTTGACCCTTAGTACCTAGTATGGGTCAATCTGGATCCTACACTTCCCATAATGCAACTCAATAGTCTTTCATTACACCCTTCCTGCCTGGTGAATGCCCACGCTCAGCTTGTAATGCAGATTTTCTGGTGTCTCCAAGCTCAAAGCAAGATAACCCTGATGACAAAGATCCTCCAGAGCCACAGAGGACATGATACAACTGTTTTCACAGTAGTAAACATGACCAGTAAAATGATCTTCTAGTGTCAAATCAGTGCAGTCCAAGCACGGTTAAAAAAAAAAAATCTATATCAATGTAAAATCTGGAGTGTTGGTAAATTCTGGACAATCTGTTTGCGGTGGCGGGTGATTTTTGGCGGGTCTGTCTCATGCGATGTTGTGTTTGCGGAGATGTGATGGTAAAGTGTTCTGAGCCCATTGTTGTTGCTCACAGTGGCCTGGCAGCCAAACAATACGTGGGCACACGTGGACATCCCGCCACAGTAACGGATAAAACTGCTCTGGTTTTGGGACAGTGGGTGTGGGTGCGTGTAGGGGGGGGAGAGATGGAGGGGGAGGGGAATAAGTGACCAGGGCACACTCTGGTGCAATGTGACCATTCGCAGACCAACAAAATCTAGGTCCACTCGGATAATTAGGGAGAGACACGACCGACTGTGTTGGGACGGACCTCTCCAGTCCAGCGTGTGGCACAACGATGGTCGTCCCTTCTCTAACGAGCGCCCGGTGTTAATGAGCCCCTCCTCGCTGTGCGCTCAATGGCCTGTTAGAGTGAAGAATGGCCAAGCACTAGGCCAACAAGTGCACTGCACGCCTGAGTGCTCCCAGTTCTGTGATTGGCCCTTGTCCTCCAACCAGAGTGTAGGCAGGGGCTTGATGGGGATGAAGCGAGACAGGGCAGCTAATGATCATTAATTGCACTTGGTTTGCAGTAAAAGAGTCCAAATGCTGGTGCGCTAAGGACACTGGCGTGATAATGGCTAGCATAAACGAGGGGCTAGGGGACCGGTGATGGACTGCGGAGAGGATAATAGCAGCCTAACCCATTTTCTTTTGTCGGCCCTCCTCTGGCACCCTGCTGTGGCCAACACAGCAGACTTCTCGCTTACGTAACGCCAAAAAATTTGGCGGTCTCCTCATTGGGGAGCTGGTATACAGTGAGGCGGGGGGTGAAGGGATGCAAACATATTGTGACCTAGTTTGATTTGACAGAATTGAGAGATGTTTTGGGATGTTTTTGAGCGGGCTGCAGTGACGCTGTGCTGACTGGGAAAGAGGGAACTCTCTGGAGGAGGAGGGACTCGCATTGTCAGACAGCTTATGTGGCGGGGAGCTGGTCTAGGTTCTGCTGTCTCATGTTTTCTCCAACATTAGACTGACTCATTTAGCCCAGTGAATTTCCTGGAACGGAGGAGACTTACAGTAACTCTCAGTGCATGCATGCTTGCTCACAAATCCAACACAAGCAACAAGGGAGAGCGGCTATAACAATGACTGTGACGGCTCCACTGATGCTGTTTGGGAATCCTGTATGGCAATGTGCTTCTTGGCAGATCATGTGATTTGCCCTGAGGGAATGTGGCGCTGTGTGAGGTGGACTTGTTGGGGAGCACAATGCTACACAGAGACAGATGGGCTGAGTCAAGGGCCAAAACAGCACGGCACAGAGGGTGAGAGGTAGGCAACAAGAGAGCCGGAGAGATTAGAGACACGAGAGGGACGGACAGTTAAAGTTGAAAAGAAAAGAGGAGAGTGAAGGGGGGGTGCGCAATTAGTGTGAGGTAAAACTGGAAGAAGAAAAAGAAATATATATAAAAATGTGGGAAGCACCTCCTCAGATTTCAAAGCCTTACATGATCAGAAAGGCTGATTGTGTAACTACTGTTGCAGCTCATTTAATAGGATTAGAGACAACAGGATTAACTGAAACAGGTAAGAGGATCAATTTAGTTCAGTTGGGATGAGATGACAGAAGGATGCTATTGTTTTCTCCTTGTTTAGGCATTTAAGGCAGGCATTATGAGCGCTGATCTTCTCTCTTCTTATTATTTAAATTGCAAAAAAGGAGTTTTGTGAAAAGAGGTTTAATATGGTCATTCATTATCATTACTATAATTGCCTCTATACAGAGCAGACACCCTGGTCTCTCCGTGCCAGTGGGGCAGTCAGTCTACAGGCCTCCTCTAACACACAACACAAAGGGCTGGCCGTAAATCAGGGGACCCATGACCCTGGCCCTGTCCTCGCTGAGAGGGAGCTCTCACACCGGGGTGAGAGCTTTGGGAGCAGGCCTTGACCCTCGGAGACCTCCAGAGTAGGCTTGTCTCCACACACTCCTGTCTGTAGGAAACTATACACCCCAGGGCAGGAAAGAAGCGATGTGTGTGGGAATCTGCGGCATATGGGGCATAATGTAGAGACACAAGGACGCTGAGGCCGAGTTCAGATCAGAGTGATGTTTTCTGTCTCCACAGGGTTCAAATCTAGGGCTGCAAATTACTGTTATTTTCATTATCAATTAATCTGCAGATTATTTTCTCGATTAATTGTTGTGAAAAACGCCCATTCTAATTTCCCATGGCCCAAGTTAACACCCTCAAATGTCTTTTGTCTTTTGTTTGACCAACAGTCAAATCCTCACATTTGAGAATCTGGAACCAGCACATTTCGGGCATTTTTGCTTCTATCGATCGACTAATTGACTAATTGTTGCAGCTCTAGTTCAATCTATGTTTTTATCTCCGTTATTAAACAATATGAACTGTTGGCATATAAAAATGAATATAATTTTGAGTGTTAAAGTTCATTCTTGACCTTGGAAACTAAGATTTCTTTGGGGGTGGAAGTTGATCTGGAACAATAAGAGGTTAATTATTTAAGTCTTTTTTTTTTTTTTAAATAAAAATGCCAAAACTTCTCTGGTTGCAGCTTGCTGGTTTTCTTCTATGATAGTAAATTGAATTTGTTGAGTTTTGGACTGTTGGTTGGACAAAACAAGTAATTCAGAAGATAATGTCAGTTGCTATATTTTGACCATTTTTAACTCCGTTATAAAAAATATGACTGTATGTATATTTGGAGATATGGTACTGTTCACAAGGGCTGCTAGCTAATGATTATTCTCATAATTGATTGATCGTTTAGTCTATAAAATGTCAGAAAATAGAGAAAAAATGTTCATCAAGTTCCAGATCCCAAGGTAAAAAAATCACTGCAAAAATACTCCTTCTTATCAAATCATTTTTGTCTGTATTTGAGTCTTAAAAGCTTAATTTTCTTAAATCAAGTTTGATTTTTCATAAATCTTTCTAGTTTGAAGATAAGTTTTACCTATAATGCCCTTACAAAAGTCCAAGGTGACGTATTCAAATGTCCAAAACCAAATATATTCAATTTAAAGTGAAAATCAGCAAATCCTCCATTTAAGAAGCTGAAACCAGCGAATGTTTAGCATTTTTGCTCAATAAATAGCTTGATATCAACATTGTCAATTAATTTTCGGTTGTTCTACTAATCAGTGAATCATTTTAGTGCTAAAGTATATGTGGTTATCACATCCAAACTCATAACTTTGACTTCTAAAGTCACATGAGAGAGGATCAAAGAGAGTCCCACACACGACGACTAAATCACCGGAACAAACTTGCGTACACACTCTTCACACTCATTCTTATTTATGGCAGGTCAGGGACTCCTCTTCCGGCTTCACTGAGGAGAGCAGAGTGTGTCTGCTCATGGTCACTTACTCCATGGTGGCTATTTTCTGTGCCAGGCTGGAAATCACAGCAAAGAGCCTCAGGTCCACGAGCCCATCTGTCACTCTGAAGTCCACCATCTCCAGGATCTGAAACACAAAAACAAGAGATTAGATGATCAATGTCAGTCTGTCCACCACTTTGGGTCAGACTGAAATATCTCAACAACTATCTGATGGATCGCCATTCAATTTTCTACACACATTCATGTCCCCCTCAGGATAAATTGTAATAACTTTGGTGATCCTCTGATTTTTCTTTTAGCGCCACCTTCGGGTCAAAATGTTAATTTGTCCAACACCTGCAAAACTAATGACATTCCCAATTTGTGTTTAGCGCTATGTGTTTTTAGCATTTGTTAGCATGCTAACACACTAAACTAAGATGGTAAACATTATACCTGCTAAACATCAGCATACTAGCTACTTTCCTGACGACTGGGTGGGTTGGAGGCTCTGATTGGGCTATTTTGTGTCAGTCAAAGCTGGCAACACTGTGGCAGAGTAGTGTGTGTGTGTGTGTGTGTGTGTGTGTGTGTGTGTGTGTGTGAATGGTGAAAGCCGACCCTGTAGACGTAGATCTCCTCTTCGTCAGACAGCAGCTCTGCAGGGATGATGTTTTTAAGAGCGAGTAGAACCTGAAGGCAGGAGATGTAGCCGTCACCGTCACTGTCCTCCTGCGAAGAAGGACCATCATCATCATCATCATCATCATCATCATCATCATCTACATCAGTGGTTCCCAAAATGTTTTGGCTCATGATTCTTTAAAACAAGTCAATGTCGTCACAGAGGCAAAAGTGTCCAGTATTTCACCAAAAAAGTGCAAAAACATAGACACAATTCAGAAAAAGTAATACAATTTTGAGCGTGAAAGAGTATTTTGACAAAAGAAAAAATCTTAATTCAAGATGCAGTTGAAAGCAACGGGAAATGCAAGTGGAAACATGTCTTTTCTTTCATTATGCCTTTAAATTGTCTTGTGACCCCTTGATTATATCTCCTCAGGTTGAGAACCAGATCTAGATTAAATGATTTGGCGATTAATCACATAGATGACTGATAGTAAATTTATCTGTAAGAATTTTGATAATCGGTTCATCATTTAAGTCATATTTTTAAAGCAAAAATGCCAAAAATTCACTGGTTTCAGCTTCTTAAATGTAAATATTTCCTTGTCTTGTATGATAGTAGACTTTAGGTTTGGATTGTTAAATATGTCAACTTGAGCTCTGGGAAACTGTGTTGAACATTTTTTGAATCTATTTTCTGACAAGAGAAGAAAGAAAGAGAAAAAAAATCATCTTATTCTTAATTGCTGCATATTGCAGTGAGTGAAAGAGAATATCCCAAATATAAAGGGTTTAAATGCCTTTTCACTTACTGCTTCAAAAGCTCTTTTGTACTCAGCCAGCTTCTCCTGACTGAAAATGCAATACTTTGCCAAAAAGTCGACTGCAAAGAGAAGAGAAGAAGACAAAGACAAACTTTTAGAGCTTGTAGGATGCATGGACTTCCTGACTGCACAAGGACAAGTCTAAAAGATGATTATTTGTTCTATGTATTACATTTTATAACATATATATATGATTTCCAGATTGAGTAACAACATTAGGCTTCTCTGTATGAGCATGTGTGTGTGCAGAGTAGATTAGAGCAATATTTCTCTCCTCTGGTCGCACTAGGGTCATGGAGGGTGGACAATACAGGGCGAGCGGTTCACAGGGAGTCCAGCTGGCCTTGATTGTGGGGGGGCAGAGTGGCACTTGGCTGCTGAATAGATGCTGTAGAAGGCCATGAAATAAACCACAATATTCGGCTTCATCAGGAAAAAAGGTATTTACTGTGAGTGGATATCATGTGGCAAATTATAGTGATGAAGAATGAGTACGAAACTGGAAATACAGTTAACAAGAAGGAACAAGACCATTTCTGACATAAAATCTCTTGGCAACTGTTTTGTCAACTATTTAAGTCATTTTTTTGAGCAAAAATGCCCAAAATTCTCAGAATCCAGCATCTCTAATGTGAGAATTTGCTGCTTTTCTTTGTTGAATGTGATAAAAAACTGAAAATCTTTGTGTTTTTCTGCGTTAGTTGGACAAAACGAGACACGAGAAGACGTCACTTTGGGCTCTGGGGAACTTGGATGGACATTTTTCACTGTTTTCTGATTTTTTAGACCAAACGATTAATGGAGACAATAATTGGCAGATTAATTGATTTTGAAAATAATTGTTGCAGTCCTACATGTGCATCTTCTAACACCTCAGCTGAAGTGAGGAGCTGAAGAGACTTTTGCATTGATTATTACGCACAAGCCACAGAAATAAGCGACTGTTTTGGCAAAAATACCCGTAAAACTCTGTTGGGTTTTCATGACTTTGTGACTTTTTATGACCCTTTTATGTTCATAATCCTCTCAAAGGCCTTTTAACTGACACTCTTAAGATAAAAACAGTCCCTTATTCCTTTAACTCATATGTAATGATCAATGACAAAGTCTCCAATATAAAAACGATGACTACATGAGGGGGACAAACTGAGGCTAACCACACCCATGAATATTTCAATACGCAAATTTGGGAGGGAGAGTGACTTGGAAATAAAAAAAGGGGGGGGGGCTTTTTAAGCTGCTGCCACTTCAATTTAGGAGATGAGAATGAGTCTACTGAATAATGGATCTATTCATTGGTTTGGAGAAGAAAGAGGAGCAACAGAGTTGATATCAGTCTGGACTTAAACCCCTGGACCTCTGGGGTTTCTCTGCAATAGCAGGGGGGCTGTTTGAATCTGCCATTTATCAGCTTAGGCCTAATCAAAACCAGGCCTTCCGTGGCCTCGTCCTTTCACATGCAAAATGTTACATTCGCATCTAGTCAACTTGACTTGTTAAAGCGTGATTGATCAAAAAACCTGCGGGCTGGCTTCACGCATCTGTTTGCAAATATCTGCGATGAGAAGGGGCTGCAGGACGAGGATCTGGAATCACACATGCAGCCGCTGCTCAGCCGGCGTGAGACCAGGCAGGGATTTAAAGTCCGCTCCTCTTCAAAAGCCACATTCACACGGTGGCTGGATCAGCGCACTGGTCAATCTGCTAAAGTGAAATGGCAGCTTGTGTGAGAGGGTGAATAGATCCACCTTCTCTTTTTTTTTTTTACAGCCAGGCAGGCTGAGGTTGAGCTTCACTGACCATCTGGAGGAGAGTTAGCAGTTGACCTGTGGGGACTTGAGTGAGTCCAGCAGCACAGATATGAACATATTTTTAAAAAAGGGACCCATGGTGGTTTATTATACTCTCTACTGACCGGCCCCAACCATTCAGGTGTGTGTGTGGGGAGGTTATAGATGCATTATTACCTTTTTCGTTCCACAGGTGGAGGAATATTTACACACTTATTACACTATACTTCATTTAAACTCAATTTAAAGATACTTGTACTTGTTTCCATTTTGTACATCTACTCCACTATTCAATTCAGTTTCAATTCAGTTTTATTTATATAGCGCCATATCATAACAAAGTTATCTCAGGGCACTTTGTCATAAAGAGCAGGTCTAGACCGGCTCCTTATGTGTACAGAGACCCAACAATTCCCACCAAGAGCAGCACAAGCAACTGTGGCAAGGAAAAACTCCCTTTTAACAGGCAGAAACCTCGAGCAGAACCAGAACCAGGCTCTGGGTGGGCGGTCATCTGCCTCGACCGTTTGGGTTGAGAGAGAGGGGAGGGAGAGAGAGAGAGAGAGAGCGAGCATTTTTTTCATTCAAGACCAAAACCTCACGCCACAAGAACAGTTTCTTCCCGTCTCACCAACGAGGCCGGGACGCCCACTGACACCGACTCTCATCCCGCCCCACGGTCACTACACGTTACATTAACGTAAAGTCTCTACATCCAATCTGATGGGTTACATTAACGCACATTTTTGCAAATCTCTAGGTTTTTATTTCCACACATTGCACATATTCTTTTTTCTTTATACTGTGCACATTTGCACCTTCTTTAGTCAATATTTTGCACATTCCATCCTATTAATTGAAAACAGCTTTTCATCTTAGAATATATATTTCTATTTTATATTTATGACTCTTGAAATTTACAGTAATTGTTTTCTTTTCTTTATTTTGACTAATATGCACCAAAACTGGAAAATTGCTAAACCAGTCAATATTTATTCCTTTGCACTGTTTGCAGATTTACAAAAACACTTGACTTGTATATAGATTGGATGTTGTTGGTCATTGTTGCTTTTTTATATATATTATATATAGACCTATTTTTTCACCAACCTGTATGTAGATAATAGCTCTGTTTATTTTTACCTCTCTTTGTTCAGCTTTGTTGTCTATTTCTCTCTTCCTGTAAATTGTTCTGTGTGCAACATTGAGAGCAACTTAAAACTAAAATTCCTTGTGTGTGTGCACATACTTGGCCAATAAAGCTGATTCTGATGCTAATGCTTTCTTAGAGTTATTCTCAATTTATTTATTTTATTACAGGGTTTATTGTAAAGGGGATTTAGTGAGATCTCTAATTAGTGATCACCAAAAAGAGGTGAAATAATTGTTTTGAGGAAAATATACTATATATATTCTATCATAAAACTAAGGTACATTTTATACTATTTGCTATGATATACATTGCAATGGTATGTCATTAGGATAAATGTGGTCTATGAATGCTGTTCTGTGAATGAAGCAGAGTTTAAGAAAGTTCAACCTCAACATCAGCCCTGACCACAGCCTTGCCCGTTCTTGTCTGCACTGCTGCTGTGTACAATACACACACACACACACACACACACACACACACACACACACACACACTGTGGGCCTGCAGTGCAGTGGTGCTGGAGGAGGTCGGGGGGTCCCTGGCTGAGGGGAGCACTCCGTCAAGGAATCAGTCGGACAAAAGGTGCAGTGGAGTGAGAGATTGAGGGAGGAAGCGAGGGCGGGTGGAGGAGCGGGACAAAGCCGAGGCAGTAAAGCCTCCTGCCTGATAGCCTTATCTGATTCCACTCCAGCGCTTGATGGCTTTTTTTTCACCCTGCCTTTAAAGCGCACAGGTTGTGCCTTTGGTGTGAAGCCTAGCAGAAAATGTTAATCAAGAGAGGGACTGTGTGGAGAAAGGCGAGAGAAAGGGGAGAGTCACTCTGCTGAGGCCATAATCTGTAATGAGACCGAGGCGATTCAGTTGCAATTGAGAGAGGAAGAATGGGGCCATGATGATGATGAGCAGGGAGGTTCACTCTTTCACTGGCGTTTGTTTTTCTGTTTTGTTCCTTTTCTCTTGCAGAGTCACTGCTCGTGCACCGGTCCGCAGGCTGCAAACAGCCGCGGGTCACAACTCATTTAACACACACTTGGACGTCATTTTCAATGTCTGCAGCTGACAGATGAAAAACACTGCCGACTGCTCGTTTGACAACTATTGGTACTCATCTGTGTATGATTTATATTTCCCTCTGTGACCTCCATGCTTTTGCGATGCTGCCTGAAATGTATCAAAAGCTGTCAGGTGTTGAAAGCTGGCATCAAATCAGATTCACAGTCTTGTTTACTTTTTTTTTCTTTCAGTTTTTATTCTAATGATCATTTTGCCATTTTAGAATTGAGTTTGATACAACAATAAATATTTGAGACACTTCTTAACCCTTCTTTTGTTAAATGGCAGTGACATTAGTTAAATTCTCTGGGGGGCAGGTGTTGAACAAAAAGTAACATCTAGTGTAATCAATGCTAATGTTAGCAAGCTAGGCCTATTAGCCTCCAATTTCCGAGTGGAAGCTAGTTACATGGTTCGTACAGCTTTTCAAGAGCAAAAATCAAGCACTTTCAAGGTACCTAAACCACAAATTTCCAGACTCTCAAAGCTTTTAATTGTTACTATAAATTACAGGAGACAACAAACAAATATGACGAGTTTGGCTTCTTTTGAAATGAAGAGTTTTGTAGAAAACATGTTAATATTTCTTAAAGTATTAGCAAAGTCTTGTCTTATCAGCACCGAAACTCAGGTACTGTATTGCAATTAGTATAGAAAACACACAGTTTATTAATGTCTATTTAGACACAAAGCACTTCCATAACTGACCTGTCAAACGGTGTCACAGCTAGGATGCAATTTATAACACACACACACACATACACACTCACATACATACATACATACATACAGGGGTCTATTGTGTTTTTAACGAGTTCACTTGTTTGTTGCTCTCTTTCCCGCTTAATCCCAGACTTTTGTTTCTGCTCATCATCACACTGCATAAAGTGTCCCATAATTCCTTTAACAAAGGTCACATTCAGCAGTGGAGAGGAGGTGACCCCCTTTTAAACAGTAGGAGAATGTAATGGTGCAACATGTCCCACATATACCGCCCTAAAATATATGATTAAGAGCGCGAATTTAGAGCAAATAGCATTCGCACACACACAGAGATAAAGAGAGTCTAAACTGATCTTTAACTGCAGCAAGTCTGTGAGAAATGGGTTTATGGGATGCTTTGGGTTTAAATACATTATGATCCTGTAGATCTACCGCCTCAGTGCGATGAGACAAAGCCATAAAATATGAAGTGTGGTGCTGTGAGATAAGGAGGTGAGAGGTCTGAGCGCCAAAGCAGACCTGTAAACCAGGCCAAGCGTATCATTGCACAATAGTATAAAATGAGCTATTGTTGGGCGTTTTGAACAGGTTCCAAATCAAAAGTAAAGATCGAAATCTCATCTGATGAAAGTGTTACAGGAAAAACACCGGACTGCAGTTAGACCAGCAGGAGGTGCAGTAGAAGGGACCTGAGCAGGTTTTCTGATCAGACGACCCACATGTGCACATGGAGAGTAGGTTAAATGTGCTCTGAGCTATTGCAGCCTTTCCAAGCATGCACTTTTGTTCGAGAATTAAGGTAATAAGTCTCTACTTCATCATCAATTTATCAAGCAGTAAAGTTAATTTTATCTACCTTTACATGAGTTTGACGCTATGATATAGTGTAAATAGATAAATGTATGTTGCACACATTTAACTGAGCCTATAAAGATTTAAGGATTAAGATTAAAGGATAAGTAACCTGAGTCCCTGTTACTAACAGTAAAACTGCATATTATCTTTTCGCTATTATTCGCACATTTTAGAAATTGTATTGCATGAATGTTGATATTATCTTGCAAACCGTTGACCACTGACTTTGTGCACTATCTTTACTTTCTGCTATTAAGTGTCTGAGTGTAAAAATGATGCACTAGTGTCGTCAAAAAAGTAATATCCATAGCATCTACACTGCTTTTTGCTAAAAATGCCACAAGGGGATGCTTCGGCTTTGTTCAGTTGTGTGAATTACCATTATGTGACACTACACCTGGCAGTGGTGACGCATAATTGTGAGTCACGCGTGTCAGATATCTCAATTTACTTCTCACTAAACAGAAATCTACTGAGAGTTCAGACAATAGAATGAGTCAGTAAGAGAGTGATTTTGAACAAAGCTTTTTTCCTGTTTCAGTGCCTATAAAAAGTATTCCCCCCTCCAGGTCAAAATAGATTTAATGTGGCTTTTTGTAATTAATTTAAATATGTTTTCACTTGACATTAAAGGTTTTTTTTCTGATGATCTGTGTCAAAAAAGCCACATTAATTCTACTTTATTTAATGCTGTAAAACAATAAAACATGAAAACTTCCAGGAAGGGTAAATGCATTTTATAGGCACACCTGCCGTCTGACATGTCACTTTATTTTCTACCCATTAAGCATAATTCCACGATGAGTTATTATGCAGGTAACACGTAATAATACGTAGATAATAACGTTTTTTTTTCAATAACTATAGAAGACCTACAGCTTTACAGATATGGAGGACTGGTACATCAATATTCAGAGCGCCTCACCGGTGTTGTAAAAAATAGTCTTTTCAGAGCAGAATTTGGCAACGTGTGCTGGTTTCTCTTGAGTGGGTACTACAATGTAAAAGAGGCTGACAGTATTTGGCAGCATTCTCCTGCAGGCTGTTGTTGCTCCATGAACACACGACTCCTCCTCCCCCTCACTTTCTCCAAAAAGACTGAGGAGTGTGTGTGTGTGTGTGTGTGTGTGTGTGTGTGTGTGTGTTGAAGGGGGTTAGAGCTCTGCTAGGAAAACAAACAAAGACACACGTAGTGGCCACACTCCTGTCTCTGGCTGCACGCCATCGGCCTCACCACAAACCACAACTTACGCTATCCGCGCACACACACACGCCTACGCCCAATCAGCTCCTGCCCCTGATCCACACCGATATGCCCCCAGAGTCCAAATCATCTGCTGTATTGCAATACCAGATCTCCAGAGATAACCTCACAAAGCAAAATCATCTGCTATTATTGCCCTGCCGCTCCTTGACATTGTGCCATTAATAAGGCCATTGTGGAGGGCACTCTCTGTTTGGACACCGTATAATAGACTCTTTGACAGATTTACTTTGCTCTCTCTCCCTCTACCCCATCCTTTTTTTCTCTCTTTCGTGAATACAGCAGGCATATTCCACGCTGCTGCTCATCAATAGGCGAGCTGTTTGTTTGCCCAGTCATTCTGGACTGATGGTAAATACATAGAGGTATTCCAGACCAAAGGCTGAGCAAACAGGGGTTACATAAAGGCACTGTACCTGAACGCGCATTAGGGACATCCTCCTGCACACACACACGTTCACAAACACCTCACGCTAATGCCGTAACTTCCCTTCATCTCTCTCTGTTAAGTGACTGGTCTTTCTTGTTCATTTGGTCGGCCGTATTTTTCTTTTTTTGGCTCGTTCAGTTTGAAAACAACAATTAGGCCTGATCTCCACCCACAAGTAGAAGACCGTAATACAGGCTGGCGCTGGTGGTGGTGGGTGGGGTGAAAGCGAGGCTGGCTTCAAGGCCGCCAGGTGCTCCATATCAACATTGACATTCATCAGAGACCCACGGAGTCCCTCACAGCACACTCAGACGCTGGTTAACACAAAGGAGACCACAGCTACTTGACATCAGTGTCACCCTGTTCTCCATGCACTCAGAGTCTGCTCAGGCTGGGTTATCCACCACTGTCACAAATTATGGTGCCATGAGGCAAACGTTTGTTTTATATTTGTATGTATTATGTTAAATTCTGTACATCACCCTGTTTTTCTTTGTCTGCCTTTGTGTATTTTATCTCCGTTTCTATCATTGTTGTATCTGTAAAGTCACTACTGTTTTGTTTCTGAAACAATAAAAAAATAAAATAAATCTTATTATCTCATAGCTTTTAAAATTTCAGTTTCGTAGTTTTTGCTCACAAAAAGTACTGATATGCCACTAAAAGTCACTAGTGAGGCAGAGAAGTTTAAATATTAAAAAAGACTGAATTCTGTTGTGTACCAACTCATTGATATAATTTATGTGTTTTAATTTATGTATGATGTGATTTAAATCTACAATGGGAGCAGGTCATGACACGACTCATCTCGTACCGACAACATGATCTGCTCTTTGTCCTCATGTACATATTCTCTGTGTTCGTACTCTCCTCTGTAGCACGACTGTTAACTCCAAACACGAGCCACATGACAGCGACCGCTGACTGATGACTGATGACAGCCTGGAGGGTCACAGAGTTGAATGGAGGGATGGTGGCAGAGTACAGGAAGTTATAGGTGTGTGTGTGTGTGTGTGTGTGTGTGTGTGTGTGTGTGTGTGTGTGGAGGAGGGGCTTCTCTATTTTGGGATTACTTTGGCAAGTGGTCAGCGTTAGACCGAAAAGAGACAATTATGACCAGTTAGGCACTTTCAGAGCCTAATGAGGTGCCACAGACAAGTGTCTGGACAAGAGCTAGCCAACACACACACATATAGATACAAAGACTTTTGTGTGCACACAAACCACACACGACAAAACAAAAGGACCCTTGCGAATAGTCAGCAGTGAAAAATGACAGATTGTACCAGGACACACTTTGTAAACACACCACACCCATAAACACGATCACAGCGAGCACACTCAGTATACACACTGACACATCATTACAGTACTTCTATTGTTACGAGGAACTTAATTACACATGCTTTAAACCTAACTCTATCTGGAACCTAATTATTAACCTTAATAGCAAAGTTTGTTATTATTGTTATATCTTCATAGGATATTAATATATGGTATCTGATTATGTATGAAAGACAAAAGTTGTCAAAACTGATGTAAATCACATTGACCTGCACAGTAATGGGAACTAAAACTAGAACTGTTACTTTCAGTACTTCAGCATTGTTCTTGTGTGCCACTGTACTTACTATGAAAAGTTAATTTATACCCCCAAAAATGCATATAATTATATATGGTAATTTAAAATACCTAAGTAAAATAATCTTATGATGAATCTTATGATAAGTGAACAACATATTGCCCAACCCTCACTTAGACCTAATTAAAACATCAACGGTGCTTCGAGCTACATGCTAACGTCAGCATGCTAACATGCTCACATAGTCAATGCTAACATTCTGATGTTTAGCAGGCGTAACGTTTACCATGTTCACTGTGCTAGTTTAGCGTATTAGCATGCTAACATTTGCTAATTAGCACTCAACACAAAGTACAGCTGAGGCTGATGGGAATGTCTTTAGCTTTGCAGGTTTTTGGTCATGAACCAAAGTATTGGACAAAGTAAAATTTAGACCTCATTGCTGCCAGAATGGCTAAAAATGGGTCAAGATAACATGGCATATATGTTAAACTCAACCTGGTTTTTCCATCAATGAAAGTACAATGACGCACACAAACCACAGTCCACACACACACAAAACAACAACAAAACAACACAACAAAAGCTTTCCATCAGTAATAACCTTGCAGCAGATTAGTGAGGCCAGCTGCAGGGTTCTTCATCCTGCTTGATTACCGTCTGAACAAACCTGTCCAATCAGCCCCGTTCATGGGTGCCAGCACTCACGGGAGAACTCTGACCTGACTGACCTGCAGAGGGCCGGCCCCTCAGCCTTGACCTTAGGTGTGGATGCTTATTGTCGGACCCGCCGGCCCCAGTGCGCTCACAAAGGCTGGGATGCCAGAAATTAGGCACTTGAGGGAAACAGGAGAACTCCTGGCTAAACTCCTGCTGGCAAAAAAGGCTATTCTAAAAATCAAGTGTCGCAATTGAGGGGAAATTTTTAGAGTTGAGAGGAGCTTTTGGTAAATGCATCGGTGCGTCCCGCATGGGTCTATTGTGTGAACAGGAGGCGAAGAAGAGTTGGCAGGCAGAGATAGATTTACCCTTCAAACATTGCTGAGTTGGAAAACCCTCAATTTTAGACAGTTAAGTATAACACGTTTTACCCAGGACCCTGTTTTCTTATATATATATATATTTATTATAATGATTAATTCTGACCAAAACCTCCTCAGCTGCTTCACTATAGAGCACCGTGTTGGACTTGTGCACAGTCTCCAATTGAGTCTCAATGAGGCAATAGATACTGTAGTAATCAGTCCCAGAAGCAGAAGAAACAAATGAATTTCTCGCTCTGTATTTGGACAGGAACTATAATAAAACCTTTCTCCTTGCTCTGTCTAAGAGTGCATGAAGAATGTTTCTTTTCTGTGAACAAATATCAAAAGTTATCGGGACATTGACACATCAAAAGTTAAATATATACGTCTCATTACAGAGTGAGCTCAACGTGAGACCTTTAAGCTCTTCAGACTGTATTGGAAAGCTGTGAAACCATTCAAACTGTAGCTCTACAATGAGGCAACTGAAAACGTATATGATGGAAAATAACAGCAAAATAGGGTCTGGGTTGAAAATGGGCAAAGTTTTGTTTTAAGGTATAAAATAATAAAAATTTTCATCAGATAATAAACTCACATTCCTCAAAGTTGGAGCAGCCCTTGTTGCCATTTGGCTGACGGGGCGTGTCGTCCTGCAGCTTGGAAAGCATGTTCAGCACCTTTGTTTTCCTCTCCTCCATCCTTCTGTTCTTCTCTTCAGTTCTGTGGTCAAGACTCCCGGGCCTCCTTCCTCCTGCTGAGGACTCAACTTGGTCCCTACAGCCTGGGTAACTGGACTCCTCCTCGGTGGGGCCCTCTTCATCTGTGCTGGAACCTGGAGCAGAGAGATACAACATAAGATACCTAAAAAAATCTAATGAAGTCTTGTATCTTCTAGTCTTCTGCCCTGTCTGAAATGTATTTATAACTTAGTACAGGGGTTAACTTTTTAAATTAATCGCCACAGTCCTGAACAAGAAAAAACACATCTGTATTCATGGTCGTCTATGTGGAAGTAGGCACTTAGTAAAAAGCCCTAAACCCCATTTCTGTTGCTTTAATAAACACTAATTCTCATCACATTGTTCTCCTGAATGCCACAGTCACATCTCCCTTCAGTCCTTTCAGAGTCTCACTAAGGAACCTAAGAAACTTAAACAGCCATCCATTTTGTCACTGACCAGCCAATTAAGAGTGCCATTATCTCTGAATATAAAGTACACAGAATACACTTCTTAGTGCAGCAGAGCACAGACAAAGAGCACCATCAATGCAGACTTGAGCTTAAGGAGGGCTCCGATTGTCATTTGCAACACCTTCCATTAAAGTTTCGGACTCTTTTCTTCATGCTACTTTTGCGAACACAAGTGTTACTTGTGTTAGCGCATGAGCGATAATTCAAATGTGATACATTTGGTTCTATTCATTAGGGGGAGAAAGTTTGACCAGTCGAGTAGCTGACAGGCAGCAGATTCATCAAGCCTTCCAAACACGGTGGCGTGGATTCATTTGTCCTGTCAGTGAGCGTGCAGAGGTCAGCAGCCCAGATTGATGTAGCCATGTCTCATTTGACAAGCCGTCTTCCACCACACTGCACACAATCACACGCTCCCATCAGCCCCCGTGTCCTGCTCAAGTCTCAATGTCACCAAAACAGACGTCGGGACGAGAAATGTATTCATCTTTAGAGCACAGAATTCATCATTCCTTGTGCTTTTTCATATGCAGCATAAACCAAATGTCTGGGATATCTACAGCGACATCATGATGAATGTGATGTAAAGATAATAGTTTCCAAAAATCTAAAACTTTTCCTTTAAATGCATCATAAATAACATTAAAATGAAAACGCTCATCATCACAGACCAAGGGACGGTGGCCCTGGGGGTTCAAATCACTTAAGAAAACACATTTAAATAGACAAAACACAAACAAATGAAGAAATTATCTAGAAAAAAACACTGCAAAGAAGTAAAACAGGGTCAAATTGAGAAACACATTCACCAATTTTACGACACATGTGCAGCATAACGAAATACGCTGCAAACACAGACAACACAATCAAAATCAAGCAACATAATTAACTATAGAAACACACTGAAGTTGACTACAGTCATTTATGTTGGAAAATTAGTTAATTTAACTTTATTTCAATCTGATTGCATGAGTCAGATATTATTGCAGATATCTGCTATACTCAAAACATTTAGAAAGTCTCTGCACATGTGAATAAGTGGCAGCAGCGTCAGAGGAAAGCATAACTTGAACACAAATGAGACAACTCAAGTCACTGTCTCGCTTACGGCTGGAATATTTATTAATTTACGACATTTCGGCCTTCCATGATGAAGGTCGGTATATGATATACCCACTGAAGGTCGAACAGACTGAAACGTTGTAAATTAATATTCCAGCAGTAAGCGAGACAGTGCGCGGGAGTTTCTGCAATACACCTAGTGGATGGCAAGTATAAACATAGCCTGTATCAAGCTAAGTCACGGAGTTATTAACTTTTTGAGCCACAACCATGGCGTGTTAATCAGATTTTAGTGTCCACTGGAAACGTTTTTCTGTGCAACTTGCAGCATTTCTGTATTTTGGTTGTGTTTTTCTGGGTGACATCTTCAAATTGCTTGTTTTATCAGATCAAAAGAATCAAAATCCAAAGATATTCATTTTTACAGTGATATTAAATCCAACAGAATCCTCACATCCAGCTACATCAAATGATTGGCTGTCAAATGATTTCTTCTATGATAAAATGACCCTCATAATGGTCAACTAATCAATTAACTGAGTAATTATTTCAGCAGTGGTTAGAATCTATTAGTCCAGACAGTTTCTGTAATGTACCATCTTTAAAGGAGGGTGAAACCGCGGCTAAAATTATTCAGGATTTGGTTTCCTCCTTTTGAAACCCTCCTATCCTAACCTCCAACATGTCCTAATCCATGAATGCACAGCAGTGATTACTGGTCAGCTCAAGCTGGAAACAAGAGCCCATCTAAAACACACAGAGCAGGTTACCATACCAACCACAGCATCTGAACACAGCAGATAGCTGGATTTGGCTGCGAGCGGCCGAGTCAAATCCCCTTGCTGATTTCGAAAAGGCCGCTGAAGACAATAAACACGCACACCGCCCACCCTTCGTCCGACTCTCTCCAACACACACACTGCCTGCCCTTTACCATCCAGTGCACCAGGCAGAGGCAAGAAGGTTGGACTTGTATCTCTTTCTTTGCATGTTTGAGAAAGGGATGAGCATCAGCGAGACAATCACTGTGCCGGGGCCATTCACTGATGCCACCCAGAGCCTTCACCCCTCTATCTCCTGAAAGAATGGCCGAATAGGAGCGTGGTGGAGTAAAAAAGAAAATCCTCGCCAATTTATTATTCATGGGGAGGGGATTTTCCTTTCAGGGCTTCTTTATCGAAGCCTTTTCCCAACACGTCACCCTCTCTATCAGCCCTGACAAGTGCCAATCAAAGGGCTTGAGTCCAGGTTTTTCGGGAAACGCTGGAGGATTTCGGAGACAATAGCCAATGAGTCCACAGTGGTGGTGGCTTAGAGACAATGGTGACATGGCTACACTGTCAGTGTGTGGTCCTCTGGGGGGGAAATGATCCTTGCTTAGTACACGACTAATCTCTGCTTGCACCATCTCTGTCTTTCTGGAGCCTAATCTGTCCTGTAGCTTCCTCAGCTTTCCGGAACAATCCACCAGGGTCAGTTCAGATTAGTGCTCTTTGTGGCCCCGCACATTGCTACATTCATTTGGATGCTAACATCTTTAGTAGCAGCTGAATGCTAAACACTGGAGTGAGTGCAGAGTGACCGGGGCAGCAGGGAAACAGTCATGAAACAATTATGAGGGGAGGGAGTATTCTACTTATGAATTCCTGATGAGCAAAAATGGACAAAGGTCTTATCATGAGCCTCATGGGGAGCAGGAGCAACTTATCGCAGCTGATTTCTGGCTCCATCTCAGAGTTGTCGATTGATCCAGAGACAGGTGGACAATTAATTTATTTGGAACGGGCATCAGAAAAATAGTTTATCATTAAATACAAAAAAAAGAATATTTTTCAGATAAACTAATTAATGGGCTATTCCACTGATTTTACACATGAAGTTCAGTTTACTCGTCACAAGGTGCACTATTATGCCTGTGAAAGCCTTAGTATAATGTCTTCTGTGGCTTTGGAGAAGCTTTCCAAAGTTTGAAAAAAAGGACAATATTCCGTTTGCATCATGGGAAATGTAGGATACAATGCTTTTGGAGATTGCCCGATATTAGGGACTAAAAGTCAGGATATCTTGGTCTCTGCTCTTTACATTTTGACTTCACCAACTTTAGGGACGTGCAACAGTCCAAACCCCCAAAATATCAAATCAGAAATAATTTATTTTATTTTTTTACAAAAGCTGAAAACACAACACTGACATATTATCACATTATAAAGTTGTTATGATGAATGTGTTAGCAAATAGTTGCCTTTTACACATCCAGCAGACACAGAGCAAAGTTAGCATTAAGCTGGAGTCGTGTTTCTGTCCACCTGATCAATAAAGTCCAATATTTACTCTCCTTTTAGCTCTGTTTCTGCTCTCCACCAACTCCTGAGAAAAATACATCTGGCTTTATAGCAGCTAGCTTGTTCCACTAAGTTCACCAGCGAGTCGCTAACTTTGTCTGCTGTTTGGTGGAGTATACAGTGAGACAAGGTTAATAAAAGTGTTGAGACTGAACCAAAACAGTAAAGTTGTGGGCCAGAAAACCAAAACAATGAGCTGATAGACACTAAAAAGCTCTCTAGAGCTATGGGAGGCTGCAAAGTTGGGTGATTTGTCACTACGAGCGACCCCTTTCACATTACACATAGTCATTTGATCCATTGTTGATGTAAACATTTGATTTGAGCAGCTTTAAATTTACAATTATATAACAGAAAGCACATTTATGCTTGACAAATAACTTAAATAATTTACTGAATTTCTCACTAATCATTTCAGCACAAAGGCTACGTATATATTCAACCTATCTTCCCTAAATCTAAATGTAAATCAGCAGTTGGTCATGTGAACTATAACTTATGCAAATGGTGTCACAAGCCCATTTTCTCAACTGCCTCATATACACTGAGTCATAATGGGGTCATTCCCTCCATCACTTGGGATCCCTATTCAAAGGTTTAACTGCTCACACCTCCAGGGTAACCAAATCTCACCTTTCCACACAAAGACATGCCACACACTGGGCATCTTTTAGAGACTGTGTGACCTCGGGCGTGACCTCTCCACGCCCTGCTGATGACCCCCCACCCCCACCCCCTTCCTTCTCCCCCAGAGTGTGACCATGCCTTTGGCCTCTAAAAGGTCAACGCACACAAGCCATCACCAAGATCCTCTGGGTGACATCTTTTTTTCAGGAGTCGAGTTTGTTTAATTCTTATAGGGTAGTTAAACAGGGAAAACCTTGTTTTGAAGAGCTGCATTTTAAAGCTGAAGGGAATTTCAGTCATTGTATGCTACGACAATGGATGTACATTTTATACATTTAACAAGCTAATAAATCAATCATTCTCTATAAAAAAAAAAGGCTCTTAAATCACATAAAAGGTCACTCTTCCCTGTCAGAAACACACAGAAATTGAGTAGCATATTACACAGTAGAGTCAACATTTCGGAAAGATAAATAGCAAAACACAGAAAGACGTAGCTCAAAATTTCTGGGTGCCTTGACATATATATTTTATATATATACACATACATATATATATAAATAATCTATATTTGTGTCTATATAAATGTTCCAGGGCCCTAGACCAACTCTTTGCACCTCCATAAAGTTGGGGGACTTTAGAGAGACAAAGTGATAAAAAGTGCAGCAGAGGCTGAGATTTCCTGACAGTTTGTCCCTAGTGTGGGTCACAATCCAAAAAATGCAGGATCCTACAATTTCCTTAGACCACCTTAGTCTTTTCCATGGGCCGCCCCCATCTTTTAAACTCCACGCCCCCTGCTTTAAAACGCAGGCTGTCCTTTAAAAACTTGTAGTTTCCAAGCTCAAGCCGAGATAACCCTAAAGACATCATTAGGGGTTATTTTCTCAGACTTAAGAAAGCTCCTCCAGAACCACAGAAAAAACAGCTGCTTTCACAGGATGAGTAGTAATTCCCAGTAAACTGGTGATGGCTTCAAGTGTCTTCAAAACTGTACTCTGAAATGCTATGTGACGTCTAATTTAAATGCCTAATGGGTTCAGTGTGCTTCAAACAAACTGGGTCATATGAGGTGTAGCTCAAAGCTCAAAGGTGGGGAGCAAAGCCTGCTGTCGTAGAGACGAGGTGAACCGCGCAAATGGAGATAACGGCACACACCTTCAGAGAGTCTCTGCTCAAAGGAATTTAAGTTTTGCAGAATCAGGTTTTTTTTCCACATACACAATTTGTGTTGGTGTTTTGGTGCATAACAATAAACATAACAAGTAGAAGACATTAAAAAAAGATAAAAGCAAGTACTGTAAACCAGGAAGCATAAATAGAAAAAAAAAAAAAAATTGACGACAAAATATGAAAAAGTATAAAAAAGAGGGTTTTTTTAAACGAAAGAGATGTACAGTTTTGTGAAGGAATGTGCAAAGGTTCACAGTATGAAGTAGAGAATATGTGCAATGTACAGAGATAGTAGTCCAAAAGATGTGCGTTAATGGAAGTTGTACACATGAAAATCATCAGAAGAAGCTGTGTGAAGAACTGAAAAACAGAGCTTGAGATAAAGGTTAATATCTTGCCTACTTTCTTACCTCCACACATCTGGATAAAGACAATCGATGCATAACGTGGGCCTGCTTTCTGAAAAATTTGCACTTTTGTTTGAAGCATGTTAAACCAGGCTAATCCCAACAGGATCGTTATCCCTGCAAGTTTCGTGAAAACTGATCTGTCAAATGTTTTAAAGATAGATGGTCACAGCACAGCCTGATCTATAGTTCTTCTCCTCCTCCACTCCTGGATGTATTTCATCCAAAACACCACAAACACTGAGTGTATTTAAGCTTAGCAGCCTTGGCACTTGACATCAGCCGTGTTGGATTGGAAAGATATATTATATGTGCCTTTGGTCTAAACGGTTAGCTGCAGTTTGGCCATCAGACACATCCATCTCTGATTTGATGGATGCATTTGTAACATCCTCTAGGAATACAGCACACCATGGACCATTAGTGTCATAGAACAATGACTGATACTGGACAAGTGAGTCACGAGGGAGAAAAAAAAAACAGAGCATGATCACGGTCTGACAGATGCACTCAAATGAAGATGGGAGGAAAAAGAGCCAGCTATTAGCTCAAGGGTGACTCTCCATTTCCATGTGGTGACAGAACTCCTGACCTTTTCCTGTCTCGTGCCACCAGCTTTCCAGTGTTTGTGGTCTGTACAGTAAGCGCTGCCTCCGAACCATCACTCATGAATGTACACAAGCCGGCCACACAGGTGAAGGTGATACTTCGAACCAGCTGGCCCTAGCGAGGATTAGCGGGCTTAAGTGTACCGGAGGCAAGGGAACGCTAAACACAGCGCTGACAGTGAGGAGACAATGGCTCCTAATAAACCAGAGCTGACAGGGACTGAGTGGGCTTTTACTGGATCAGACACTAATGGTGGAGACGGGCTCTTGTATTGATTAAGTATTGCTGTTATAGGCTCTTAAGGGAAAGCACCAGTTTAAAAAAAGAGAGATGACATGTCATAGCAGCACACACAGATCAAGAAAAATAATTATTTTCTGGGTAGCTTTAAGGGATACAGTACCGCGATTGGACTTGCAGGGAGAATAGGTGGATCTGAACATGTCGTTTGATGGACTCAGGTCTATGATCCATGAAGAGGGTGACCCAGAACCTCCTTCAGACTGATCCTGCAAGGAAACACAAGTCAGAATGTGACAAAGTTGGTCTGCCATTAGTTGCAAAGTCAATACATCTATTTGGGTGTCCAGAGTTTTGGAAGTAAAAGTCCTGTTTATTTTCTGCCAGCACCAGATGCTTCAACTAAGTGCAGTACATCCACTTTAATGATCACTTTGAGCACAGACAGGGCAGAAACTGAAAGTCTGCTCGCTAATTTATGCGCACTGTTTGTGTTGACAAGACATTGGCCTAATATCTGCAGACAGCTGGCTAGCTAGCATTAGCTACCCGGCAGGGACAGGCTGAATAAAGCAGAATCCACACACTGTTCAGTCGACTTTCAAGGCTTCACATCTCATAGCCAGAGATAATATCTCTTCAACAAACAAAAAACTGAGAGCTCGGATGCACAATCTTTTTTTCAGTCTATCCCTCTCATAGATGTGAGCTCTAGATTTGCTACGAGATAGCCATTTTTGTAATCCAGCCCTATTTGCTCCAGCTCTGATTTGACCTAAAGACTGGTAATGGGGGAAAAGAGTTATCCTGGCTTTGTCTGTAGGTGACTACCAACCAGGTCCAACTACCAGCGCATCTAAAAAGTCACTAGTTAACACGTAATATTTTGTTTGTGTAATCCAACAAAAACCAAAGTGTAAAAACAAGTTTAGTTGTTTGGTTTTACGGGGGGGTTATGTGTCGGACTGTTGGTGTGCTTTCAATCTTCTCATCTTACTCTCTGCAAGACAGCGAAAAAGAATTTTTCAAAAATGTCAAACTATTCCTTTAAGACTCCTGAGTTTCTATGTTGCAGAATGTTGGGGATATCACTAAAATAAAACTTTCAAATGGGAATTTACAGTGATTAAAGAGAAATTCCAAACCCAGAACCAGCAGCTCCTCCCACTTCCCAGCTCAAAACATACCACTGGTTTATCGGTTTCTCTTTCTCTTTATAAATAATCCAGTGTGTGGATATTTAGTTTAGTGAGGTGCATTATGCAAATGGTCGTATGAATCCTGCTCTGAGCACTTCAGCTCCTCATTGTGGTTTGGCATAATTGCAGGGGGCTTATGAGTCTCATTCATGCTTTTCAGGGGCTCTCTCTCATCCGCCATAAAGAGAAGATTAATCGTAGATCACGTGGAGCACCTGCGTCCATTCCACTGCAGCCCAGCATGCACAAGCCCTGTTTACCCCCCTGACCCCTCAACCCCTGTCTGATCCTAGTGGTGGTGCATCCTCTAAAAGAATCCCACCGTGTCGGGCGTTTAGACGAGCGTACCCCCCTGCGACAGAGCAATGAGCTGGGGTAAAAGCCTGCCTGCTCCCGTACAGTCAGGCCAACTCCCCCCCTGCAGCCCCTGACTAATTAACCACACACCTGCTGCACGCCGCGTGCCCTCTGTTATATTGTGTCTCAATTATCAACAACAATTTGGCTCGTCTTACTGGAATGACAGTTATAAATGCACGTCAGTTCTAGTTTGTAAAAGGGGGTCTTTGTGTGGGAGGGAGACTGTATGCGCCTGGTTTGGGGTTATTGTCTGATAGGAGTTGATTCTTGAAGGTCTAGTGTTTACTCACGACGAGGTGCAGTCCTGCTTTCTGATAGATGAACGGAGGAGGGGGGTAGAGAGTGAAAAGGGGCAGGGACACTCACCGATTTGTTTTCCGGGACTTTCCCTGCAGAATCACACCTTTCAGAGATGCTGCCAGCTGTGAGGGGCCTCAAAACACCTGACAAAACCACACAGGACACAGCGTCAAGCTAAAGGGAGAGGAAGCAATTGTGCGTTTGCAGTTGTGGTGTAGGCCAGAAGGCGTGTGCGTCTGTGCATGTGTGTACATAAGTGTTAGCCTCCGGGGAACACTTTCCAATGTAGTGTATTAGTTCCAATTGTGGCTCTTAATCTCTGAGCAAATAATGGGGAAAAAAATGGAGCAACAAAACCCAAGAGGAGCACCTGTCTACAGAAGCGTGCCAGGTGCAAACATTGTTCTGGAGACACAGAGAAAGGAAAGACAAGCTTTCAGCAAACTCAGACGGATTTTCTCTTGTTGTAAACATTGGTCGCAGAAATGAATAGAAATAAAAATGTTGGTAAAGAGCCAGTTCATACACATTACAAAAAAAACACATTTTCTCACTTACCTCTGGTGATATCTAGCCATGCAGATAGATTTGGTTTCATTTGTCCAGGTTCTGCAGCCATGCCAATACAATGCAGGTTAATGGAATTTCAGTGGTGTTGCTCATAACATCACATTTAAAATAATTAACAGCAACATCCCTTTTCAAAAACAGTGTCCCTGTTACTCTGAGTGAGTAACCCATAGATCTTGCAGTCAACAGAGTGTATAACAAAGTGTATACCTGGTCACGCTTCATAGAGACGGGCGAGATGCGATGAATCATACAACTATTTCGGACAATTCTTTCTCAAAGACATTCATGGCATCGCACTTGTTTGTACATAGAAAAAGTGACAGAAGTAGCTGTGTGAAGAATGATAAAAGGGATTGGATTGTCAGTTTTGTTTGTCCGATGTCAGAAAGGTGTGCGGAGAGGGCGTTTCAGACGCTGTTCGGCCTTCTGACAAGCACTTTGTTTGAAGCACACTGACAGTTTTTGCCTTCGTTGCAATGTAACTGGCCTCATCTCAGCGCCGAAAAAGAATGTGATCTCAAATGCTGACGGCACATCACATCACATCACTAGAATAAGGATTTCTCCATTTCTAAACACAGTGCATCTCTGTTTCTATTGGCCAACCATAAATATTTGCAGGTCAAAGTTGAAGAAAATTGAACTCTGACCTGTGAGATTGCACCAGAACAGAAAATCTATTTGTCTTTTACACTGGCTTTAATTGAAGTGACGGAGCAAATATTCGCAGAGGTTGGTACTTAAAAGTGTCAGAATGCCTCAACTTGTTGGATGGTCGAACAGCATCTGAAAGCCCCTTGATCTGACATTCATGCCGACTTCACGCAGAGATTGTCCAGGTGTGCAAAGGCGAGAAAGCACGCAGGATACAACAACTTCTGTCACTTTTCGTGTGTTCATACAAATTGAATTGAACGATTATAGCGTCTCTCTGCTTTTCATTCTGCCTTCAGACATGGTTAGACGACATGTCCTATGAACTACATTTTTTATGAGCATACGTCCGCCTGGAAAGTGTTGCTGTTTACATTTCATTGTCACAAATAAACCCCAAACTATCTGCATTGCTTCATACCACTGGAGTTAAGTGAGAGATGTTGCTTTGTAATTTCGTTGAACTGAACCTTTAAACGTCTACCATGTTTATCTCGCTTTCTGATGTGTTATCAGACTATAAAGAACAGGCGCTGGACTAAATGACTGTTCTGCACACACTCTCCTCAGTTTCTTATCCA
Organism: Maccullochella peelii; assembly: GCA_002120245.1. NCBI lineage: Eukaryota > Metazoa > Chordata > Actinopteri > Centrarchiformes > Percichthyidae > Maccullochella > Maccullochella peelii. The sequence continues at coordinate 143,827 of LKNJ01000008.1, forward strand.
TTGTTATGTATGAAGTTCTTGGTTCTAAGTGTTTCCAGCTATCTTAGTCGGACTTTCCCGGTTAATGATCCACTCTAGCGGTTTGATCTTTATTAATATGGCACATCCTGATATCCCTATAAACCTTTCCTCTTAGCAGCCACACCTTCAGGGAAAAAGCAGTTAAGAGCTCGCAGCGGCATGCCTGGGAGGCATGTATCACAGCCACTTGACGCCATAAAGGCATCGCTTACTCTCAAGGCCGGCCGCAGGCCGAGAAGACACACCTAAAGTGTTGTGTTTTTCCCCGTCTGGTCATGTCATGTGTGTTTTCTCCTCACACACACACACACACACACACGGACACACCTGTCTGACTGCTCCCTGTTAAGTGACGGTTTTTGCTTATCAAACGATCTCACTCAAACTGTCAGAAAGATTTGCTGCAGCACCAGGTTTACACTCAGTAAACTGAGATTGCTTGTCAGTCACAATGGAAAAATATCAAAAGCACTGGAGATTTCACGTGATCACAAATAAATCACAGACAGTTTGGATACTTGACTGAATATACAAGATTCTATGGTTAGAAAGGAAACTTGATGCTGACTCAAAGTTTGTGTTTTGAGTGTGAACTTCCTCTTTTGGCTCAGTTTCCACCTGGCACTAACAAGTTACTTGTATCAAGTGTATCTAGATGTTTTTGCTGGATTATATTGAATTCTGGCATTAAACTGTGTTTATGTTGCCTTCCCTCAAATTCCCATGAACTTCACTTCCTCGCATAATATTTGTCTTTATATATAAGTCTTTAAACTGACCTTTAAACTTGTCTTACTGAGAAATGGATATTGGTTCTGAATGAATGGGTTTATTTTCATCATTACAAGTTGTTAAATGTGCAGTGGGAATTTTGCCATTTAAATGAAATGTGTTGGTTATAGTTTGATAAACAGATATTTTGGGTTTTCTATAGCTTTCACCTTTAGGCTTTCAGGTTGAAAGCTCCTGAAAAAGCTAGGTTGTGGACCTTGAGTTGATGTTTTTTCTTCTGACAAACACCTGTTTCCAATGTGTTGTCACACTCAAAAAAGTTGATTTTAGTGTTTTGAGTGCAGTTACTGCTAGATTTGACCCTTTATCATGATTTCAGAGAGAAAACGGGGTTTCATTCATATCTATTCCTCTAAATGTGTTTAGGTATCTTTCTCATTAAGAGCCATACCCGCTGAAGTCAACCCTGGATCATAGTGCATCCTCAGATCGGACCAGTCCTGCACCAGTGAGAGTTCCTCTTCCTGACCGAAGGGACTTGGCGCGGTCTCTGGCTCCAGTCGGTCCAGGAGGAGCAGCTGGACCCGAGACAGGGAGCCCAGATTACCTGAGTCACAGCCCATTGTCAGCGCTGCCAGGCCGGGAGACAGCTCTGCAGGGGGAGACAACAAACTCTGAAATTCTAGAAAAATATGCGGCGCTGCAGCACATAACAAATAACAATATAACTTCTGTAAAACAGGTTTGCTTTTTCAATTGAATAACTAAACAGACCACTGAAGGGTTAACAACAAGCAGACAGAAGTTATTTCTACTTTCTACTTATATTCAGACATAAAATCCATTTTCTGCTGCTTATCGTGGGCCGGATTTTCCAGCTCCTCCTTGGGATCCGGAGGCGTTCAAAAGAAACATGAGATATATGATCTCTCCAGCGGGTTCTGGTTCTACCCCGGGGTCTCCTACCAGTTTGACGACTACGGAAAACCTCCAAAAGGAAGGCGCCCAGGAGGCATCCTAAGCAAATACCCGAACCACCTCAACTGGCTCCTTTCAATGCGAAGGAGCAGCGGCTCTACACCGAGCTCCCTCCGGATGTCTGAGCTCAGCCACCCCACGGAGAAAACTCATATCAACTGCTTGTGTTCTTGATTTCACTCTTTTGGTCACTACACAAAGCTCATGACAATAGGTGAGGGTTGGAACATAGATCGACTGGTAAATTGAAAGCTTTGCCTTCTGGCTCAGCTCCCTCTGCAACTATTGGATGGGTTGGTACGTAAACCAACATAAATAATTTTAACCTGATAATGGCGCTATAGATAAAAAGTTAAGAGATCACCAAAATTATTGCAATTCATCCTGAGGGGGACATGAATGTGGGTACCAAATTTCATGGCAATCTACCTAACAGTTGTTGAGATATTTCACTCAAAACCACAAATGTCAACCTCATGGTGGCAGTCAGAAAAGTCAGGGGATCACCAATGTTGGTAGGATTTATCCTCTGGGTACCATGAATGTCTGTACAAAATTTCATGGAAATCCATCCAAAAGTTGTTGAGATATTTCAGTCTGGACCAAAGAAGTGGCCCGACTGACAAACCAACATTTCCCTCCCTAGACACTAGCATGATTAAAAAGGTGAATGGAAATTATGTGCAATTTAAATACGCACCCAGAAAAATAGAGTAATTGAAACAATTGTCAAAATAAAGACATTCGATTAGATTAGAACATACTGTAAAATATCCTTCATATAATCAGAGAATCAAACGCTGATACATAGAAACGTGTTGACCTTTCAAAATAATAACACGAAATTTGTTGGAATGACTTGTTGAAATGGATTATGAAATTACAGTAAATTACACTGCTTTCTCTGCACACAACCCCAAACCCCCCACCCCAGAGCAACTCAACCACCCCCACCCCTCCACCTCCCCCCTCAGGCTCCAAAGTTCTCATCGTCACACCCAATTAAAAGCGGATCAGTGACAGCATGGCTCGATGCCCATGCAAATCCCCGGCCCACGCTGGCTGGGTGTGTAGCTGCCATTCCTCTCTGAGGGGATTTCAAACAACACGCTCCACTGTCGGTACCCCGCTACACACACACACACACACACACACACACACTTTCCCAGCAACATCCCAAAAAGCTGTAGAAGAGCCTCCCCATCCCCTTTACATTAGAATAGCATTCACAGACAGAAAGTTTTCAGTTTGTCTTAATTGTCTTATGCAATGAGTCCAGTCACACACATTCTCCTGTAAAGTGTTTTCAGTTGGAAAGTCATACATGCCTGTGCTGACGCTTAGGTAACGTGATCCCTCAGGTGAGAGAAAGGAACTGTTTCCTCGGCTGATAAATTCAGGAGTCGTTGAGAGGAAATCCCTGGGATAACTGTGGGTGTAACATAATGTGGCGGGACACACTTTCAGTTAGGCCCGTGTATTAGTCCATAATTAGCCAAAGGTAGCGACAAGATTGAAAGACACTTAGCAAACACAGTGGGAGATAACAAATGACTAATCTTGTGATTAAGGTGTTGCACACACTGGTTACCACCCACTCGGGGTCAGACAGACAGAAAAGCATGGACACACTTCTAATAATTCAAATGCTTTATACTGATGAAGAGGAAGTTTGAGAAAAAGGTAACTGTTTTAAAACTTCTGAGTCAAATTCATGCAGTGTGACATCAGTACAATTCACACAGGATGCTCATGTGCTGTTTTTAAAAAGGTAATTCAAGTCAGATCTCATGTCCTTCAGGGCAAATACAAGTCAAGTCACAAGTCCTCATAATAAAGTTGTCAAAAGTCAAATGCAAATATTCCTTGTTAAAATGGCCAATAAGATCAATGGTGTCAAACTGCTTTATTCGTCTAAAATGGATGAGCGGACTCACTTTCAGCTCTGATCACGCATGTCGTCAACTGTGAAGTGCACGGTGGAACGTCATGTATCGACCATAACTGCTTATTAACTGGTGAAGCATTGTGTTGCTGCCAGTAGTCTCTCTCGGGTCTAATCATCTTGGGGGCTATTTCAGTGTCTGACTGTCCTTGAGTCCCTTTCGGTCACTTGGGTCTGATTTTGGAAAATAAATGAATGTACGTTGTGTTTGGGGAAAATTTCCTGAGTTTTGTTTCAGATTTGTTTTATTTGCTCATGTCCAGCTCAACTGAGCAACAAAACAAATAAGCTTTACGTCAGCTAGTCAGGAAGCAAAGTTTCTTCATGTGTTGGCTATGTATCTGCATGTTTGGTGTTAGCCACTGTTATTTATTAATGCTCTGTGAATAAATAATTTCACCTTTTGCAAGCAAAAACAGGACCTGGGTCTCACATGTATATGAAGATGAAATATTCTCCTCAGTTCTGCCACTTTGTGATTGCGCCTGATAAGATATCTGTATCTTTCAATAAAAATCCTGCTCAGTGAAGCTTTAAATCAGCCACATTCTGCACAGATGTAAATTGTGCTTCATGTCAGTCTCTGATAAAAATCAGTCTGGAGCATTAGCTCACATTTGGCAGAGCACTTGGTTTGAGTCCTGAGTTGATTTTATCACACTGTGGTTGCTATGGCAGCGGCCGCCCTGATCCTTCCACATCCTAGGGGGCAAAGGTCGTCGGGGTCAGATGGAGGTCCGGGTCAAGCGAGCAGGTTAAACACCTTGTCAGGGATTAGCGGGCTATGAGGGAGGTGGAGGAAGTCTTCATTGGCTAATGTCTCTCTCAGCGGCTCACTGAACCACCTCCAGGACACACACACACACATTTACACATGCTATCTAACACAGACATTCACACACACACACACACACACCCACACATTGCATTTACTCTGCTTTTGTCGGCCAACATGGGCTAATACAAAGACCTGACACAGTGAGCACTCACATAAGCCCATCGGCTAATACAAAGACCTGACACAGTGAGCACTCACATAAGCCCATCCCTGTCTGTAACAAGGCAGAAGTCACAGAGGAAGGAGAGCATGTCTAATTGAGACATTACTGGGAGCCACAGAGAGATGGAAACAACAATAAACAAACACAAAAACATTAACTAGAACACAATGAAGTTACTACCTAGCTAACTAAAAGTTTGAAATTTAAGTTTAGCGCTGAAACAATTAGTCAATTAATCAATTCGTTGATGGACAAAACATTAATCACCAATCGTTTTGAATGTTGTAAATTAAATACCTTTCAGTTTTGGTCAAACAAAACAAGCAATTTTAAGATGTTACCTCTTGGGCTCACCATTTTCTGATATTTATAGATAAAACAATTGATAAAAGAATGGAAAACAAGACTAAGTCTATAGCCATGCTAACAGCTCTGTGAGGTGCTTTGAGCTGAATGCTAATGTTAGCATGCTAATGTTAATTAACGCTAATTAGGACTAAACCACATTACTAACAAAGTAGAGCTCAGGCTGATGGAAATGTCATTAGATTTTCAGGTACTGGTACATGTTGACCTGATGATGGTGCTAGATAAAAGTTAGAGGGTCGCCAAAGTTATTAATTCATCCTGAGGGGAACATGAATGTGTGCACCAAATTTCATGGCAATCTTTCCAATAGTTGTTGAGATATTTCATTGTGGACCAAAGTGGTGGACTGACGGACCGACAAACAGACCAACACTGGCAGCCCTAGAGCCACGGCGCTAGCATGGCTAAAAGAAAGATAAATCAATCATGAAAGTAATTCTTAGATGCAGACTATTTGGTTGGGTGTGTGTTTGTGTGTGCACCTGTATCGGGTGAAGGGCAACCTGATGAGTCTGATGGCTGGTCCAGAGATGAACAGGAGGTTGACCGAGGGGCGATGGCCTCCAGTTCATCAAACACATGAGACTGACTGCAGCTGAGCTCCGAGTAGTGAGATGCTGCTGTGCCACAGCGTCCTGCAACAGCACAGAGTGGGTGTATTATGTTATGATGATGAAACACAATGATGATGAGGATTAGATGTAACTTTAATGATACAAGTGGGCACAGTGGGTTGTTTCATTAGGAAATAATAGGAAATAAACTTTTCATCTAGAGCTGAAAGTTAGATGAGAATACTGACACCGCTCAGATCTGCCCGTTAGCTAAATATGAAGCTACAGCCAGGAGAGTTAGCTCAGCTAGCTAGCACAGCAGCAACACCCATAAAACTATAACAAGTGTTGTTACACTTCTTATGTTGTACAAATTAAACAAACAAGATTTGTCGTATAAATTAATTAACTTTAGAGTTGCTGGTAGGCAAATCTTTTAACTCTGGACTGAGCCAGGTTAGCTGTTTCACCCTGCTGCCTTTATGCTAAACTGAGCTAACATCTCCTAGCTTTAGCTTCATACAGATATGAGAAGAGTGGTATCAATCTTCTCATCTAACTCTCAGCAAGAAGGCAAAAAAACATTTATCACCAAAATGCCAAACTTTCCCTTTAATAGAAAACTAGATGGCTTTGCTAATTTCAAACAACAATGTGTACAGTAACCTTATGCAGTAATGTTTTTGCCTCCCCCCATCGGCAGATATTTTTGTGTGATACTAGCGGATTTATACCAATTACACAAAATTCAAAATGTTTTTGCAGCACAAACAATTTACCCACTTGTGATTTCAGTTAATCTTAGGGATTTAGACTGGATTGATAACTTATGAGATGTAAATAAATAAAGAATACCACAGACGGCTAAAGGAAAGCTCCTGGAGGACATTTTCTGATGCAGCTATCAGACTATAAATCTCGGCTGGATGTTGTTGTGGGCTTTGTTAAAGCCTGTCCCTTCCAGGTTTTACACTTTGACAAGTGGACAACTCCAAACACAAACCCAGGACCTCCATGAGTGAAGCCCCTCAGGCGAGGTATGAAGGTCTGAGTGCAGCGTTACAGTCAGACCTCGGGGGCGAAAGTAGTCTCATCTCACCTTCAATAAACACAGCTCTGCTCTTAAACTCCAATTACCAAAGACCTCACTCAAAGGGATGGTAAAAACTGTCAAGATAATCACTAATTACTTATCTCCTCTCAAACCATCAAAACAAAACAGTTTCACTCCGCCTGGTTTAGAAATCAGAGGATTAGCGAGAGAAACTGTTTCACCGGGTGGTGTGTTTTGTCGTCGTCCTGAAAGAGGCTTGTCGAGGCTTTTCTCACATTAGAAATGCAGAACAGCTTGGCCCGGACAAAAGGATAATATATACAGAGGCTCTAAAAGGAAAAGGCAAACTCAGCTCCTTCGTGTCTGCACACAAGGACAAGTATAAATGTACACATGAAGCCACCCTCACACAGTCAAGTATGTGAACAACGCCACGCACACACCACCGCACTATTGTGCACTTGAGCGGCTCGGCGCTTTACTCAGAGAGACAATGGAAGGACTTGACTTGACACTTCAAAGCATATTGCTGCTGTCAACTCAGCTGTCATTCTCAGCAGACGAGGGCCTTACTGAGACAGGGTGAGTTTTTCGGGGAGGTTAAGGGTGGCTGTGGGGGGTCAGTGAATTTGATATGACAGAGTTAGAGGCACACAAGGCCTTCTCTGTGTGCCTGTGGCCCTCTTTTCCTGGCCACAGGGCTCGGGCTAAAAGGCCCCGAGTGGAGAGGCCAGGCCAGGCCAGGACAGTGCCCCGCTTCATTGTCAAGGACAGTTACACTCTGGAGATGTTGCTCAAAACAGGTCAGCTCAGGGTCACTCTATAGATTGTAGGGGATATGAAAAAAACATGATGGGGGTCAAAGAAGGCTGACCGAGATGAGGAGACTCCCATCAGCCTCTGCAGCCATGTACAGTGCTTATACCACACAGGGTTATAAGATTACCTGATTTGCTGCTGCAGAAACAGACCAGCTCATCTACTAAGACCAATTTTCTACGAAACTTTTTCTCTCTACAAACTTCTTCCGGTTTATGACAACTTGGGCCTTATATTTTAAGTTACAGCCATCATTCTTAGAGGTATTAATAAAGCTGTATTGTCCTCGCCAAGTTAGTTGTTCAGATCTGGGAACGTGGCAAGACAGATAAAGGTCAGTGCGATAGGGAAAGAAACGAGCAGTCAGACAAATGCAGAAGTTAGGCGGGCATTTAGACTGAAAAGCATATGGCTCACATTTCAAATTTTTTCATCTTAAAAGGATGGAGGACAAACTCTACAGTCCTCATCTGTGCAAAAATTACTTCTAATTTCATTTGAAGCTAATATGAGGCTTCAGATTTAGACAAATCAAGTGGGTATCTTCCCAGTCTTTTTTTTATGAAATTACCTTTTTGTGCTTCCATGGACTTTAGTCTGCGCACAAAGCAAGAATTTGATACTAAAAGACTACAACATTGGAAGATCCCCACTTGATTTGTCTAACTGAGACTGCTGAAGCCTCATATTAACTCAAGCTTAACTTTAGAATTGATTTATGCATGAAACATCTGGATCTTGTCCCCCATTACTTGCACTGAAATTGCTCTAAGAAGTTACAGTGACTAAAAACAGTTCCAATGTACATGTGAGCATATAAGTATTAAGACAGACTTTTAAAAAATGTGAACATATCCTTAAAAAAACCCTACAAGGACCTGCGATATACGGGGCCTGTTGCATCAGGTACAGCTGGGACATGAACTACATCCAGGAAGGTTGGTTTGAGCAGTAAGATCTACAAGTTTGAAGGCTTATCAGATGCAAAAACACGGCACAGCAGATGCGCTTCAACATATTTGACTGCACCGTTGAATCACTGCCGAATGAGCTGCCACAAAAGTTGGACCAGGTTAAACCTTTTTGCCAGGCGACCCTGCATTTTTCCCTGCAGTGTCAACGCAGTGGCCTCAATGAAATGAATGATATGACTGAAATTTTTCACAGAATGCTGTTGTCTGTCCGAACATGGCCCTGAATGAACCCCCAAGTTACCCGAACTTATTTGGAAGAGAAACTGGAGGCAACATCACAGTTTACAGATGAACTGTCTGCTTCAACTTTATCTTCCTGTACTTGTTGTAGTGGTGCACAAATACCTGCGCAATTACCAACATTTTGGGTGTGGTTTTACCTCCAAATAAAATAAATTTAGATGATCTGGCTACACTGTTGGCTTGTTGACAACCAGTCTAATGGTTGTTGTGTTTCTTTCCCAGTCTGACCCCGTGTTCCCAGATCTCAGCAGAACAACGTTATCATAACCAAAGAAATGATGGCAGAAACTATGAAAATAAACCCATGTTTATTAAACCTCAGATTTATCCTTTAAGCTTTACACGCTGACACATTGAGGCCACATTGAGCTTGAATTGCCTCCATCTGCAGTGAAATAAATGAACCAGTGACACTCGCTCTGTGTCCGCCGTGAAGAGAACAGCGTGCTCCGATACAGCATGGGCCCCCCTGCAGTACAGCACCACACAGAGAACAGTAGATGTCTCTGATAGAAAAGAGAAAATCCCTACACAATTTCCACATTGTTTGCTTTCTTTCATAAAGTTCCTGGAGGAGTCAGATGTCAGTGGCCCCGTGCTTTATCCCCATTGGGGACGGTAAATTAGCGTCTGCAGGAAAGCCGTGGAGGTATTCTATTGTGGCGGCCCTCCTCAGTGTTCTGCCGTCAACGAGTGGTGGTCAGTGTGGATTTATGACCATCGGCTACACGTCTCCCTCTCAGAGCCCAGAGAATAGCGAAGGCACGGGGGAGCCAAGGCTGAGGGGCACGGCACACGAGGTAGGCACCCCAACTTCTATTGTTGGGGGCTCATGCCTTTGAACAGGGAATCAAACGGTACCAGCTTTTCATCAAAAGCCCTCCTTTCTATTGCTGATTTAGAAGAAAAAGAAAAGCTTTCTGCGTTATTTATTATGGGGTGGGAGGAGGTGGGAAAAACAGGCTGACAGCAGTGCTTTCACAATGTGTTGATGGGGTCGGAGCATCAGAACGCCTCACTATAGAAGCAGGCTTTGAATACTCTGTGTCTGGCCCAGTCTTTTTGTCTATGGGTGGATGTCCAGCCATGTTCAGGACAATCAGGCTCCACAGAACGGGGGCAGAAGTGTAGCGCCGGGCAGGGAGGAGGCTGTGAATGGTCCATATGTGGCCAGCAGATCTCATTTCTCACCTCTGACAGGGGAGATAGGAGGCAGGACAGGCCAGCGATGAGACTCCAGCCGAGTCACTGATGAAGAAGGGGTCAGTTTTGGTCCTGACCCTGAGCGGGGAGTGGTCCTCTGTGGGCTCGGGCAGGAAGACCAAGTAGCAGAGGGGAAAGCCAGGGTAACGAGGCCACGATCGGAGTCCAAGGATGGGTTGGGATCAGGATCTACAGATGCATCCTGGTGGAGATTCTCTGTTGCTTTTGGACTCTCATGCCTGCTCAGAGGTTTATTTTTAAGGACACCTGACGTTGGGCGAGGTGAGATGGGTTTGGTTTGGCCAAATAGTGGTTCGTAGAGTGGAGGGGTTGTCGCAGCATTCGTGGATGATTGACGAGGGTTGGATCCTGACTCAGGGTAAGAAGCCAAAGGTGACTGCCTCCCTGGAGAAGGCTGGAGCGGCGAGAAACAAACGCAGCCTTCTAGGTCTGAGTCCCTGATATCTGCTGCAAAACAACAAGAGGACATTTAGAAAGTAGCTTCATTTAACACAGCATTCTCCACCTGAAGTAATATCTTCAAGAGTGAAATTTAAAAAAATAAACCCACAGTTGCGATTAGCAGTTTTAGGTCCTGTTTAACATTATTTGCAACATGCGAGCTGCGATTTACAACTTGATCATTTCCTTTCCTGTTAATCTTAGTGCTGGTGATGTCACATATTTCTCTGTATCGATCAAAATGAACCAAAATCTATCTGATGCTTATTGGATGCTTGTTTGCTTATGTTGCCAGGGAGACGCTACTGTCAATCAAATATGATCAAACCACACCCACCTGATGAAGCAGAGTTGTTGGCTGTTAAACACTTAATAAATAATGACATAATAATGTCCCGACTTAAACTTTGATTATTGCTTATTTAGTTATGAATACTGAATGATGTGTGATTTTACATATGACGTCTTGTTGCACATAATGTGAAGAATTTTCTCCCCTTCCATCCATCTTCCTCGCTGAATAACTTAAAGAGTAAATTTCATTTTATAGAAAAATTATTAACAACAATTTTGATAATCGATTAATAGTTTTCACCATTTATCAAGCGGAAATGCCAAATATTCTGTGGTTGTTGTTTCTCAAATGTGAGGATTTGCTGCTTCTCTCTGTTTTATCTCTTTTATATCATTGAATGGATAAATAAAGCAATACGAAGACATCATATTGAGCTCCAGGAACTCAACAGTAATCATTCGTTTTAAGCCCTACAGTACGTATGAAGGAGGCTACAGCTAATGCTAATTCCACTGTCACAGTAGACGTTTTACCAGACAGGACACTGCTCCTGCCACTGGAGAGGTCAGTGCTGCGGCTGAACAGGCTGGAAGGTGGACGACTTAAATCTGAGAGAGACCCGCGTGAGACCGAGGAGGCCGGCGACGGTGAGCACTCTGGGGCAGCAGGCCCGAGATGCAGCTTCCAGTCAGACTCTGTGATGGACACCACAGCAGGTTGTGGTGCTCTCTCCCTCTCCTGAACTTCATCGTTGTCTTCTGCAGCGGGATGAGGGTCGGAGGGAGATGCCGGCACAGTGTTCGGCTTGCTTTGCTGTCCTCCAGAGTCGGGGTGAAGGGTGTGTTGGTGGGGAGGTGTTGGATTAATGGTGGATGATGGTGGAGTAGCAGGGAGTGGAAGACAGGGAACGACAACAGCAGAGCGCCTTCCTGCGATCAAACGCTCATTCTGTACACTTCTTCTTCTGTCTGGATTGAGACGCAAGTAACCTTCAAGAAAGACATAAACATTTCCTTAGTTACACAGTATTTCATTCAAAGTGCTTCTCCAAAACTCATATTAAATATTAGCTTGGCTAAATTAGTCCAAGAGCTGATTTTGGTGTGAGACCCAGATCCTTATAAAAGCCACTTTTCACCATTCAACAAACCTTTTCAATGGTCAACATGGTGTACGTCATTTTTAAAAGTCTGCTTGTGACATTCTCGTTCCCACTTTGCAAACATTTGGTTCCCTGCTGGGTCGGTCGGCCTGCTAACAAAGGCAGCGAGAAATCGCCCCGCTGGAGCAGCTGCCTGTTTCCAAACTCAGTATTCACAATTCTAATCAGACCTGAGGGCAGGGAAGCTTATATGTGCACAATCTTTCCCTTAAGCTGGAGATGGCAGAATATCATGTCAGTTACAGGTGTCCTAAAAACATTTTTCGGGAACAAGTGCTTAAGGAATGTCAATGACTGTAAGCTGGGTTGATTTTTATTTGATTGGCTGAGAAAAAAATGTTTTTGGGCGGGTTGTGATAATTTAGGTACTTTTTGTAATGTACCATTTGGGTTTCCCCCAACAAAAAGTTAGGCCATACTCCAATGAATCGGCCCGTGGAGGATAGACCTCAACCTACATCCAAAATTTAAAAAGATGGCTACTTTTACGGCAACTGTGCAGGTTGGAGGCTGTAATTGGACTATTTGGTGCCTAATTTCTAATAATCACTCAGATCAAGCTGCAGCGAATGATTATTTTCCAGTTAACTGATTAATTGTTTAGTCTATAGAAAATAGTGGAAAATGGCCATCACAATTCCCCAGAGCCCAAGGAAACAGATTTAAATGGCTTGTTTTGTCCAAGCAGCAGTCCAAACCCAAAGATATTCAGTTTACAAAGATATAAAATAGATAGATCTTTGCATTTGAGGAGCTAATTTGGGGCATTTTTGTTGGATAAATGACGACTTGATTAATCATTTCGGCACAACAAAGGGGACATAGCCCAACCTATTTGTTAAGCACTTGTTGCACTGTTTTACAGATCCTTCTCTCTTCCCACCATACTCATTATCTTCCCTGTCCAACTCCTCTTTCTTCTTCTGAGCATTTCCTTTCATCCCTCTGAGATTCTCCTCCACAAACATCAACTCCCTCCAGCGCCGCCCATTTCCCTTTCGCCTTCTCCATTCTTCCCCCTTTGCCTTTGCACACCCCTTCCTTTCTCTCTCCTCCGATTTTTTTGTTAACCACTGAGAGGGTGTGTGATAAGACTGTGTGTGTGTGCGCGATGGGGGGGTGGAGGATGTCAGACAATCTGCTCTTGTTTCCCGGGGGTCTGTCGCCGAGAGGAGTCAGAACAGGAGGATAAAGAGAATGAATTGGAGAGCACATTTCTGCACTGCCTCCTCTTACAATGCCCTGCCATTCCCATCTGTTACACACACACACACACACACACACACACACGTGCATATGAATGACATGTGTCAGAGCGCAAAGCCACGGCGTAGGGCGCAGCACGTTTCTTCAGGGAGCAGGGTTAAGGGCGATTGTGAGGGAGCCAACCACCATATGGTAGAATAATTAGTATTAGACTCCGATGCTGAGAAATGCCCCCCCCCCTCTATACACACACACTCATACACACAAACACACACACACCAGCATGGTGAAATCAGTGCCCTGCTGTGGAGCTGAGGTGTGTGCTGGGACAAATGCCTTCACATCAGAGGCCGGGCTCTGAAAGGAGCGGCAGGTCTCCCGGCCCCGGGCCTTTCACTCCCACCAGAAGACCACCAGGAGGGCGGCGCTGTGGGCACTTCCTCGCCAGAGAGGAGATTTGCACTTAACCAAACATAACCACAGAGAGAGATTAAGAGCTAACGACGAGCCTGGTGGCCTCTACCTCCACTGGTCCAGGAGAGGAAGAAAAGGCGAGAAAAATTGTTAATGAGCAGAGCTGTGGAGTCAAAGGAGCCAGCGCCCTCCTCCTGTTGTGGCTGTGATGGTGTGAAAGCACCAGGTGTTTTGTTGATAAGCCTCACCCTCCAGCGTTTGTGTCTTTGGGGAAGTGAGAGTGTGTGTATTTGGCGTCCTCCCCTGAGATGGAGGCTGCGGTCTGGACTTGGAGCTCAGGAAACAAGGAGGTCTGAGGTCTTCAGGACGAGCTTTCATGTGAGACAAGAACCGTGGACACAGTAGGGGACGATGATTTGGACGATCATGGGCCTGGAAGAGAGGAAAGAGAGACTCTCAGACATAAAATGCAAAGTGCAATACAGTGCAAAATAAGATTGTTTTCATAGCAAATGCCCTTAATCCTTTTAAATTAAATACACAAATAAAATAAAACCCATTGAATAAAATAAATAACGAAGTGAAAATAAAAAAGTAAAAATATAATAAACACATAAGTAAAACATATTTTAAAAACTTAATAAATATAACTATTTTAAAAATACACTAAATAAATAAATAAGTAAATAAATAAACAAATAAAAATTCAGTGAATACATGAGTGAGTCAATAGAAAATCAATAAATAATAAAAAAACAAATACAACAATTTTAATACAAAAATTACAACAAAAAACAATAAAAAAAGAAAAAAAGAAAAAAAACAAATAAACATATACATTACACAAATGTATATCTATAAATCCAAAAACAAACAACTAATATTGGGGAAAATAAAGTTGGGGAGTTCAGCTATTTAATATTTTTCCACATCGAATGCTCTTTAATAAAGTAAAAAGTTGATGTATTAATTTGATTATATATTTTTTTAGAACAACTCATATAAAAAGCAAATAAATAAATAAAGACATTTATTTTAAAAAAGTGACAGTGTATTGTTGTCACGATACACACTCTTGTTATATTCCCATTGAACCTTTTCACATTGTTTTGGTCATTTGTTTCTGATCTAAGAAAATATGTCCTATATGTCAATCAATATACAAAATAAAAGTCACTCTGGGAAACATCTGTGTCCCATGCTACCACAAAATAAAAGCCTGAATGAGGTACCCTTGTGTACCCTTTGTGGAGGAGAATTCAAATGATGCATGGCACCACCACTGCCCCCTTGTGTTGACTAAAGAGATCACACCTCCTCTTCCTCATGCACGCAAAGCAACTCCAGCTTTCTCTTCTTACACCCACAACCTCCCTCCTCTGTACAAAGAAAGGAGGCAGAAAATTATCTCAAGGGTGATAAAAGTCTGCAGGCAGGACGGTCAATATTGGAAATGTGGAGGGGCGGACGGCTGCCTGCAGCATGCCAACCAGTGAAAACCAGCCCAGCGTACAGCCGTGGTGCCAGTGACTCATTCAGCGGCCTTTGGAGAGCAAACAATTGTAATAAACGGCCCACAGATGCAGGGCTTTATTTGACTTGGATTCAAGCTTCATGTAAAGTTCAGCTCCTCACCCTTTTAACACGCAATAAAAACAAACAGAAAATGCACAGATATAACATCTGTCTGAATACAATGATGAACCAGGAGACCTTCAGACAGAGAGAGAAGGGGGGGAGAAAAGGGGGAGGAAGGTGGGGTCACTGTCTGTGACTCACACAGGGAGGATCAGCTTTTAAATCCCTGCACCATCTCCGCTGATTCCCCTCTCTCAGATCTGGAGGCTTTAAAGATTTGCATTCTTGTGATGTAAAGAGGGAGAAGTGAGGTAGAAAAAGCAGAACAAGAGCCGGTGAGGGGGGCCTTTCTCCTCTTCGCTCCTCTTCGCTCCTCTTCCTCCCCTGCGGCCTCCTCATTACCTGTCACTCAGGCCCGCCGAAAAGGCTGAGGAGGGCTTTGTGAGGCTAGACTCGGCTGGTGTCATCAAACCCGTGACCTTCTGCAGAGCAGGTCCAGGCACGAAATGTGTAGCGCAGGTCTGTGTCATTACAACACACACAAAAGCTCTTTAAATGCATCCATACACGCAAACACATTCATGCAAACAGTACAGGACAAAGCTGCGTGTCCTTAAAACACACATGGTCACACTGGTGAGTTTTCTGTGCGAGATCCACCCCACTATACTGTATTTCTGGCCCATTATCTTTCATCTATTTGTATTTTATTCAGGTTTTTTTGTATTTGACATCAGAAAAATATTCTCATTAAATATTATTATTATTAAAGGATAATTCAGGTTTGCACTTCTTGAATGATTGAATGATCAGAGAAACTTGATGTCCAATTATCTTTTCTTGTTTATGCTTGAGAAACTCAAAGTAATGGAAATACTTGATTCCGAAGAAAGAAAAAGTTTGTGTATGGAAGCAAATTACGGCCGTAAAGAATTCAATCTTTTAAGCAACTGAGTACCCAGTTGTGAAATTTAATCACTACTGAATTTATAGCATTAGAATATTTGTAAATGTACAGTAGCAGCAATCACTCAATTTCAAAAAACTTTATTTCCAGTACATATATACTGAATACATATTTCAAAATCAGTTAAAATTACCATTCAAATGACTCTGCTGCTTTACTCCTTACTGGAAAATGGATTAAAGTTACTGTAACATGTCACAGAGGAAGGCATTTCCATCAGAGACAATAGGTAATACTGCAGAAACCCATAACACCCGTGTGGGCTCCTTCGGGCCTCTGCAGACCCCCAGGAAACAGGCTGACCTCCTGGCGTCAGGCAACCCACACGCTGTCCTCACACAGCCAGAACTGGCTAATGTCATTACGGGCCTGTTTGTGGTCAACAGCTCCCTGATTGAGATGTACAAGTAGCGCTGCTCGATGAATGTAGGAAGTCTATTAGTTAGTCCCAGATGGCCTGCCGAGGACAGACATGCGTGTGCTCCTTCACCCCCCCTCACCTCTAAACACACACACACACACATATACGCACAAGCATACATAAGCAGTGATACAGACACACATGCACACACACACACTTAATTACACTGCCTCCGAGTGAACCCTCTGACAGGCGGACGACTACGAGCAAAGACAGAAGTGTGTCTATGTCCCAGTGTCTGCAGGAACAGAGAATTCTTCACAGAGCTGGTGCACAAGAAAGCCAGGCTTAGGCCCTAACAAGGTTAAACCCCTGAAAAAGAGTGACTTTTTAAATCATGGAGATTTGTGTTTCTGCGGGGTGTAATTAGCTTTGCTGCGGGGGAGGAGGGAGGGTGGATGAAGGGTCGGGATGCTGGCGAGGGGGCCGGCAAGAGGCGAAGCGGGGGACGACGACAGTGGGGCGCATTGTGGAGTCCGGCGGATTCAGGGGAGTAAATCTGATTATCAGCTCGTGTCAGAAGCCAGGCTCAGATACAGCTTAGCATTCAGAGCAACTTTTTACTTTCGATGGTTGGACAATGACCCCCCTTTACAGGCCCACGCAGCCCCAGAGGGCCCGGAAACTCTTTCCCCTGAAGCCCAAACATCCTGAAACAACGCAGCAAAGCACAGGATGACGGGACCACGAATACAGCGTGACATGCAGTGGTGGAAGACACTTAGTTAAAGGGGAACGTCTCCGATTTTACACATCAATGTCTGTGTACAGATGTTGGGGTGAAGTCAATTGAGTCAGCGTCAGTTGGGCATAACACACTCGAAATTCCAACCAAATTGTCAGCGGCCGAGTTGCATTGTGGGTAATGTAGGCAACCAGGTTTTGACAAGGAAGAAGAATGCATGGAATAAAAAAAGACGATACCTCCGGTTCTGCTGCATCGATTTTGATCTTTTGTTTTTTAATTGTCCATTGAAAGTTCGACAATGTTGTAGTTTGACAAAGTGCAATGCTAATGCTTTAAAGGACCATACCAGTGGTGTTGCATGTTTTAGCCAATTCACTACAAATCACTTCACACCACACACATTTTAACATATTTTGTATATCACCCAAGGCAGCCATTGGTCTCCTTTCACTTCCATACATTTTGAAAGAGCTTGACGGAAAGTTTGTCTGCGCTTTCCTTAAATCTCAGTTTAAGACGTGTTGTATGAGCATGATTTTGTGACATCACAACTAGTCTGGAGGCCAATCATAGTCCAGCATGCAACTTACACAAGTGTTATGTGGAACCTTGACGCCTCCAGTGCACATACACTGAGAATGGACTTTACAGTGAAGTAGGAGGCATCTTGTGTCCAGTAGTTGAACTTTTAAAATGAACAATATTTGCATATTCATAGATTCTGGATTTTTCAATGAGGGAGAAGGAGTAGATGTAATTTTAAGAATTTTCAACCTTGTAATTTAACTTTTTTTGTTGGGAAAACCACATTAGACACAAATTATTATTCAAAGAAGAGTATCTTTATACGTCTAAAGCTGTCAAATAAATGAATAAATAAAGTGGCAAAAAACTGAGAAAAAAGTACCTTAAATTTGTACTTGAGTAAATGTATTTACCTTTAACTACATGACACAAGAACAAGAAAACACTTAGCAGTAAACCTGTGTTAAAAAGGCCGATTAATGCTATGTCTGCTGTATATCGTCAAAGGTTTTCAGTAACTAGTAACAAGTGATGAGGCTTCTGTTCGCTCACTATTTAAGAAAACAACCACTGAAGCCATAAAACCTGGGTTGAACTCCTTGTGCAAAAAACCACATATATTACGTTTTAAACTGGAGCTCTGCAGCTCTGTTGCCTTGTTTGGGCACCTGTGCATTCTGACCTGGACTGTCCCATTGCAGCTCGTGTCCCGGGTGACCGTGCAGGAGCTTTGACGCCTATATAAAGCAGACTGCTGGGTCAACAGCCTCTTGTCGGCTGTCTGTCTGTTTAGACAGGGACACGCTTGCTGTAAAAGTTGTGTCGCTGTATGACGGGAGCAGTTTTACCATCACAATACCTACGTGATTTATTAGATATAGCAGGAGCAGTGGAGAGATGATGCCAGGCCTGATGAACTTGCTGCATGCAGAAGTGCTGAACGCAGTTGAGGATGTAAATGAGGCAGTAAGGACCAGCGAGCGTCTTTGTCCGCCGACTTTACTTGTTTGTTTAACCAGAGGCCAAGACAGGAAGCCAGCCCACACAACTCTGCTGTCCCCATGGCAACCCCACTGTTAATTGTGGCACATCCACTCCCAGACTCTTTTCAGCGAAGGGGAGAGGTGGAGACTTTTGAGTGTGGAGAGAAAGAAGAAGAAAGAGAGAGAGTGTGTGTGTGTTTCTATTTACTGGTTAGAGGCAAGGCAAGAAAATTGGGATTTGGTTTTATTTTTTGAAAAGCTTTACTGAATTTGAACTTTAAAAATGTCAGCGTCCCATCAGTGAATATAAGTTTAATGACAGATTAATCGTTTACGTCATTTATCAAGGGAAAAGGCCAAACTTTTGCTGGTTTCAGCTTATTAAATGTGAGGATTTGCTGCCTTTTCTCTGTTTTTTATCATCGCAAATTTAATATCTTTGGGTTTTGGACTGTTGGTTGGACAAAACAAGCACTTTCAACAAGTCACCTTGGGCCCTTTGAAACTGTGATGGGATTTTTTGACTATTGTCTGAAATTTCTAATCGTGAATTGTAAAAAAATATCTGACAGACTTATCTATAATGAAAAGAATGATTAGTTACAGCCCTACAACAGCTCTCAAACATTAAATAATGTGAATGATCAAGCCACAAAATCTAAATCAATGCACTTCCTGCAAGAATCACTCGTACGAACAGATTGGTTCTTAAATGGCACATATGAGTGCTTCAGACCTGGAGTTTAAATATAAAATTAAAATAATATAAAATAAAATGACATACCAATTTACCTAAGGGTTCGTTTCTTTTTCTTTAACTGGCATGAGTAGTAACACTTTTACAGTTAAGTCACACTCCAACAGGGTCTTTATGCAGGTAAACATCCTCCATTATACCTCACAGTGTAACATCACCTGCACGTATTCAGTCATTTATAATCCATGACTCTCACATCCTCTCCTCTTCTAGTCTTCTAACGCCACTACTGACACATATGCTGGTTTCCAGCATCAGGACTTCAAGCTCTGCATTTTGAAGTGCTTCTTTTTACTCCTGGGTAACATTTTTAGTGAATAAAACTTGCTCACAAACAGAGCAGAACAGGTAGCCTTATATAACAATTTGGGGTCATCGTTTATGCTAATGATCAAGTCTCACGAACGCGCACCTACACATGAAAAGGTGATAGGATAAATGAGCAATTTACGACAAAGTTTGTGCAGTTTCGAGGGTTTGCTTTGAACACTCATACAAACAAACCTCACAGAAAAAAGTAAGAAAGATTTAGGATAGGAATATGAAAATATTATTGCATGAGGTGTGTTGTTCAGTTTTCTTCTTTTTTGCTATTAAGTTCAAATAGTATTTGGGCACTCACAGTATAGCGGCAGAGTCCTCTATCCCACAAGATGGCCTTGCTGACAAAAGACACATAAATGGGTCTCTGCAAGAACAGAAGAGAGAGAGAAAAGAAGCCAAATAAATACAAAAACATATTGATTACAGACAAGAGGGCACAGGTACATGTTAAAATTTTAAAACAGATTCATCAGAGCCAGATTGAGATTGATCAGTCAAAAGAGTTCAGAGATTAACTGCCTTCAGTAGCTCAATCTCTTGCTCTGTGGGCCCCGAGGCTGAGAACAATGACTGAAGCCTAGCAAAACACATAGAAAGCTACACAGTGAGAGGGCTCTCCAGAGACATTTAACCCCCACACCAGTGCATTAATAACCCCTCTGTCTTGATTACTGAGCTGCTGTGAAACACCTCCAGTGGTTTGAGCTACTACAGCAGAAGACTCAAAGATGCGGTCTGGTCTCCCACGCAGCCACTTTCCAACATCTGCTCAGTTTACAAAGCGTCTGTTCCTTATCTCTCTGCCCTTTCTCTTTAACATGTAGCTTCCTCAGGACAGTATGGTGGTTTTATGGTAAGGGTGCATCAGTTTGACCCGTGGAGCAGGGGGCACTGTGTTAACTCATCAATCACTGGAGACACATCACCAGCCAATGCCCAGCAGTCAGCAGAGCAGCTCATCCATCTCTCTTTGCAGCTCCCAGAAGCACCGAGTCAGCTTCAGAGTCGGTCCACTCCGGGGAGCAAGAGAGCAGATCCTCCCAGGACTCACCCCTCATTCATGGGCTGTAACCCCAGACCAGAGTGGGTGACAGAGGGCAAGAGGGGCTCGCAGGGTGGGAGGACAATGGACCTTGATGTGTGCATACATGTGTGTGTTTCGCTTTTCTTTGGAGTGCACTGGTGTGGAGCTCTCTGCCAGCTTGTGCCACACACTCAAACCCATTCAGTGCCACATTGAGAGGCTAGAGGGCAGCGTAGGTCTGGCCATCTCATCGCCTTTGTCTATCGGCTTCATTTAGACCGTACCTGTTGTGTTAAACAAAGCATATCACATATGATTATGCACATTATGCCAGAAATACCTCGCAAGCTCTCCATCCTTAAGAGAAGCCTTAATTGCAGCCAAATAATGAACTGAAGGGGAACCAGTGAATCACGGGTGCTTGCGGCCAAATGACCTTGTTGTTACTAATTATGTGCCGAATGCGAAATCAAGTACATTTTGAGACAGTAAAGGGTGAAGTGGCTGGGGGTTGGGTCGGCCTGTGACAACAATGTGGAGAAATTATGTGAACTGAAACAGAAAAACTAAAGCAAAGGGGCCAAAATTCAAATGATTACGAAAATTAATGAGAAAAAATTATGTACATTTTTAAATAAAAAACAAACAAACAAAAAACACTTGAGCATAGATGAGAATAGCAGCATCTCTTTGGGTCAAGGGAAAGAAAAAAATAGTTGCAAAATGCTTAACCAAGACTTTAAAAAAACATTTTTATTATTTATTTTTATTTAAACTATTATGTTTTCACTATTAGGAACTGCAACTCTACACCCGCAATTTTTGCATAAATATGACTGACTTTTCATTAAACCCCTTTGGATTTCTCCACAAGTTAAAGCAATGCTAACGTGAGCTGCAAACGTCCGGCTAACTCGTTTACTACCTACAGCAGTAACACGACCCAGCATTACTTCGTGTTATTCTAAACTGTATATGGACGTGTGAGAATATCACGTGATCTCCCTCAGCAGATGGAGTTTGCAGTATTCTAGTTTTTCATAGATTCAAATTAAAACATTTTCTGAGCACTTTTTCCTTGTTGGAGCATTTTTTCAAGAAGTCCTGAAATGCACATACAAACATTTACAATGACATTTCTGAAATTTCTAGAAACAATTTCTGTTTCCAAGGTCAAGAATGAACGTTTAGTCTTAGAAGTCCTTCAAACCGCTGATAAAAATGGAAATTTTACAGTAACATTTACAATTCCATGACAACTGGGAAAACTGCTGATAAAAATCTTCTGATAAAATCAAAAGTTTCAGCTACTAAATGGAACTCAATCTCAACAGCTGTGGTTTGATTAAAATACCAATTTGATGGCAATAAACAATAAAACGACACACAAAGTATCAAAATAACATTGATTTGTAAAACCAGGCCAAAAACAGAGCGTGTGTAGTGTTGTATTAGCTCAAACAAAAATGCATTAATCAATGGCCTCTTTCTGCCTTTGATGTCATCGTTTGACCCATCATCACAAATACAACACATAATCCCATATGGGGTTTGTCTAAAGTGATTGCTGCTCCTCTTTTCCTTGTTCAATTCAGATGATGAGATTAGGGAGATTCCTAGCAGATGGGATTTCCACTGTGCATGTGTCGACAGCGTGTTTTACCACGCAAACTCCACCTCAAGGTACTTCCTGTCAGATCCATAGAGCGCAGAGCAGCGTGGGCTGGCAGGACCCTAGCAGACAGGAAGTGCTGTGGTGCCGGTCTAAGCCAGCAGGGGGAAATATGGTCAAATATGGTCAGTCTTATCAATAATGAGTAGGTGGAACAGGCTAGATCAAATTACCAATTTAGAGCTAATCACCAAAGTGGTGGCTGGTCTTTGCTTTATCCCCTCTCCCACTCTGCTTTCTCTTCTCTCTGGTGATTCCTGCCGCCATCTGTCTGTCTTTCTCAGGGGAGCCCTTCCTTCTCTCCTGAGCACTACGCTGCATGTTTCATTAATTCTGTTTCACCTGATTACACCCTGTCTGTGAGTCAGGCCACATTAATAGGCATTTAATCAACGTTTAATTAAGGGAGCAGGCACTGAACAGAGAGCCACAGATCAGAGCTGCATCCTGGTGAGGTCAGCACCAAGGACACACTAACATTATATTATGAATCCGGGTCGTATGCGGGAATAAACAAGCTGCTATGACTGAGGTGGCACCTCGCTTGTAAACGTGCGTATAACACCGTGATTTACGTGAAGGATTTCACTTTTAAAGCACTGAAATGTTGAAATATACTCATCAAATGCCATTAAAATAAGTATACTATATACAAAATTTAGTCCCGTTTTAAGAGATGGCTAGACGTCTTTTATGTTTTGTGCTGTTATCAAATTCAACTTAAGAAAGCATGGAAACCAAATTCCTAAAGGCTCTACCCCATGAAATCAAATTTCTTAAACCTGCAATAACTGTTTTTTTGAAGGTTTTTTTTGGCCACTTGGGGGCAGCGGAAACAAGTCATGACATAGTATCACCTTTTAAGTTGACATGGTGAAAATTGTTAGCAAACAGTTGCTTATTTACACATCCAGCAGTTATGGAGCAACATTAGCATTCATTTGGAGTCTTTTTTTTCTGGCCACCTGGCGAATGTAAGTCCAATATTCACTCCCTTTCAGCCCAGCTTTTAGTCTCTACCAGCTCCTGAGGGAAATATCTGGCTCTTTAGATGCTAAATGCTCTGCTACGTTCACCAGCTAGTCGCTAACTAGTGGCTAAATGTACACACAGTGGGTTTATCTGAGCCTTTTGTCTGAAAACAGCTGCCTGCTGCTGCAGAAAACTACACTATGAGAGCGGTGAGAATAAACCAAAACGAGAGTAAACTGGGCCTTAAAAACCAGAAAAATGTCAAAATGAAACTTGCAATAAAGCTCTTTAAAGATGAGGGGAGCTGCAGAATCGGGTGATAATTCTCTGTAGGTTCATCATTACAAGTGACCCCTTTTCACAGTTTTCACATTGTCATTGTAAAAATATTCATTATATCCTAAGCAGCTTGCCAACAAAGGACTAACTCGCATCTCTTACTAGCTTGGTACTCTGTTTCCTGGCTGAGGATCCACTTTTACTGTGTTTTCAGTTTCTCAAATTTGCTATAAATTATAAGATGGCAAGTAATTCCTGCAGGGTTTAATTAGTTACTCCACACAGCTCTTTCACATCTAGACTGTGGAGGTCAGACAGAAATGTTAGGTTATTGTTATTCCCAAAACCTGAGTCATAACCAATTTCAGACTAGTGCTTTGAGACTGAATAACTTCCACATTTACACAGACTACCTTCATCTGTCAGCAACTGCCAACCGTGATAACTCACAGTGTAAATGTGTTCAGTTCAACTCTGCCACTGCAGTAATGGCAGCGGCGCTTGAGATTGCAACACATAAATCAGCTGCCGGATTTGTCTATAAACCAACTAACTTTGAGACAAAAGAGCTACAAAGTTTCTAAAGCGCAGACAAAACTTTAAAAGCACACCACAGGAACTCGACAATGCAGCGCAACACAACTGATGAGTAGATCCAGTTCAGAAAACAATCAAGCAAACGGCCGAGCTATCAATGGCAAACAAAAGGCGAGGGTGACCACCTCAGCATGGCTTTGGCCAGGTTAGAAGCAGAGACAGAATAGGAGAGCACCCAGATTGAGAGAGAGAAAGCCCGGGGTCAGCTATAATGAGCCGTGAATGTGAGCATCCGACCAATCCTGTTTAATGGGGTTCATCCCTGGAAAGGTTTCTGTCCTGCCTCGCACTGGTGTTTGTGTGTGTTCACGTTGGGGTCCAGGTCAGGGGGCTGCAAGGACTCTGTGACCCTGAAATGAGCTCTGGGAGTCAGTGGGGACTCCCGCTGGCAGGACAGAGGTCCTTTTATGCTTTAATCTGCAAGCAAGGGGGATCAATATGGCAACTATTGGTGCTGGGATTGTGTGCAGGAGTAAGCGGTCCAGCCATTTTAGATGTCTCACAGGGGGTTGGCGCACCCTGACAAAAGCACAGCCCCGCTGCCACCACCAGTCACAATGACCTGTGGGACAGTGGCACACCAGCAGCTAACCTACTTAACATTCATTAGTGTCAGAGAGGTGGACAGATGCTCCGGGTCTTACGGATCTTCTCTCTCATGTTCTCTACATGGGGCACATTCAGCAGCGTTTGACGTGTCTTTCATTTGGGATATTGGAGTTGTGGGCGGTGGCGGCAGCAGGCCGCTCAGCTGTGGTTTTAGGAAGAGCTGGGTGGGCATGGATGGACTCACCCTGTGCGCATGGTGTGCAGAGCGGGAGCCGCCAGGCAGCCAGGTGCTCGTGCTGACGGGATGCCTGGGCCGAGCCAGGAGCTTCCGATG
Organism: Maccullochella peelii; assembly: GCA_002120245.1. NCBI lineage: Eukaryota > Metazoa > Chordata > Actinopteri > Centrarchiformes > Percichthyidae > Maccullochella > Maccullochella peelii. The sequence goes on from LKNJ01000008.1 coordinate 168,929, forward strand.
ACGCTTCAAATCCTGATTTCTGGAAGGTCTGTTTTCCCAGTGGGGCTCTGGAGCTCCTCTTCTCTCGACAGCAGACATGGCCAATGAGCTCTAGTCCTTCAGTTTACTCATCTTCTTAGTCAAAGTGTGAACATTTCACCACTGAAGTCCTGAAGTAACAAGAAAACACTGCCAAAAAATAAAGTTCAATAATATACCTTCACGCTTTGTAGCTGAGTGATTTAAGGGTAGAGGAACTGAGCAATGTCTCTCCGTGGGAGGCAAAAAAATGCTCTCTATTTAAATAGCTTATGGCTGTTAATAATTACCATTCTGCTAAACCGGTGCAACTCTCTCATGCACATCATTTCCTAAGCAAGCAAAAAAGCACAGAGTTTTGTCACAAGACAATATTCTCTTCTGAGTTTGCTACAAATGTGCAGGAAAGTAATAAACTTAAACCCTGTGTTCCTTCCACATGCAACACACAAAAACAAGGCCTACAATAAACCAAAGCTTTCAATTAAGAAGTGAACAGCACTGTAGCCCCACACAGTGACAGAGGCCAGAACAGAAATCAGGACCAGCTGGACAGAGAGAGGGCTTTTCAGCCCAACGCCAGACACAACATGGATCAGGTTCTGGGCTGCTATAGAGCAGCATAAATCTCCTGGCCTTAATTACATTACAGGGCATATAGTGGCAAGCTCTGTGGAAACAATGGACCCTATCAATTCCACAAATCAGAGCTCAGCGGAGTGTGTATGTGCTTCTGTGTGTGTGCATGTGCTGAACAGCCCTCTATCTGTATCTCCAATCAAAGCTTATTATCTAGAGTGTGACTTGGGTTTGAGGTTCTACATCTTCAGATTTTTAGTGCAGGGAAAACCCAATAATACACCCCTGGTATAATATTAACAAGGTCTGAGGACAAGTGAGGAGTAGTCAGTCTTTTCCATGGTGACCAGACCAAACACTCATAACCCATGTCCCACTTCAGCTACTTAAAATAACTCTTTTAAACTTGTTGTAGTTTTTAAATCACATTTAAAAGACATGTGTCCTCTGCAAAAAAAAAATCTGCTTTGTTTAATTTCTCCGAAACTGACAATCATCTGATCGTAATAGTACAACTTGTGACATGTACTAAATCTTCTTGGGACCATCTGAGATCAAGATCAACCTCTCCTCTACGTCTCCCTTCCTAAAGCACTCTGAGGTCTCCCTCTGTTCGACCCTAAGGGGACTCTGCAGTGCTTTTTGGGTAATCCAGATGCCACAATACCAGTTGCTAAGACACTGCCAGAAAATGCATTGTGTGAGAGGAAGTAAGGTTGGAAATCTATTATGAATGTTTTTGTGGCACGGATGTGAATCCTTTTTTTTTAATGAAGCGAACGTTTGGATAGTCAGTTGTTTTACTGTAAGCTTTTGTATCTTTACAATATATTTTAATACAGTTTTTTAATGAATTAAACAATCAATACAATAAAAACGGGTATTGTTATACGTATATTGTTTACTACATGTACTGTTTGACTTAATCTATTCTTTTTAAGTTTTCATTTTTCTATTCACCTGCTTTTTCAGCTGTTTTCTCTTGTTTTGAGTTTGCATGACGTTTGTTATATTGTTATTTAAATAGCTAATTTATCTGTCTGATAAAATGAGCCACTTGAATAACACTGGCACTTTTACAGTGATGTTGATCAATGTGCAATTTAAAACGCTCTCGAGATAGAAATTTAAATATGCATTAACTAATTTGGTCACTGGGTGGACAACGGAAACAAGCTGTAAACACAAAACTTACTAGTAAACAGTTATGTGTATCTTGTGTGTCCACCTGATGAATCTAAGTCCAATATTCACTCTCTTTTAGCTCTTCCATGCTCCACTAGGTCCACTAGCTAGTCACTAACTTTGTCTGTCTGCCACTGGGTAGTGTACAGTGAGTTTTTAGAGCTTCTTAGTTGGAAACGGCTGCCTGCTGCATCTGAAAATGACGCTATGAGAGCGGTGAGAGTGAACCAAAACAGTAAAGCTGCGGGCCAGAAAACCAAAACAGTGAGCTGAAAGAAGCTAAAACTGCAGAGTCCGTCACTACAAGCAACCCCTTTCTGATACAAGTAGCCATGTGATCCATTGTTAGTATAAAAATATTGATTATAGCTGCTTTACCACTTTAGCTAACAGCTAATATACCATCTGGCTGAGGGACAACAGTTGAAACTTAGTTGATAGTTGATAACACTGTCACGTCTATAGTGAATGTCTCTGTTAAAATAAAAGTAATGTGTTTTTAAGATGAAAATGTAGTTTCAATCTTTTCGCTCTATAAAACTAAAAATAGTCAAAAAAGGTTAACTCTGATGTCACATATTTGCAAATCTCTCTCTCTCTCTCTCTCTCACACACACACACACACACACACACACACACACACACACAAATAAACACATACATCAGCACACAAAAGCTGAAAAAGCCTCTCACAAAACACATAAAAATACAATTACACAAGCTTTCATGCAGTTCTAAGGGAAGCAGCCCAGCCCACTGCGCGCTGCCCTTTGTTGGCTGCGGGACCCAGAATCGAAGAGCGTTGACCTGTACCCGCTCTGCCCGGCAGGCCTGCAGGGAGTCCTGCTCTGACTCCAAACCCTGGTTGCCATGCCATGCTGGGATGCCCCCCTCCGCTCCCTCCTCCCGCCCCCCGGTTAGCTCCGTTATTTCCTCATCTCATCAATCTGTCAGCTAAGCCCTTTGACATGCAGCACAATATGGTGCCAGTATTTCTCAGCTCTTCTTTCAATATGGTTCCAGCATTTCAAGATTAGTCAGCTCACCCACGAGGTCTGCTCCCCTGGTGCCTCGGGACCGGGGGGTGGGGGTGGGGGGTCAACAGCAAATATACACTCTCTAGAAGCAAAGCGATGGCAGCTTTCAGGCCTGGAAAGCAGCCAGAGATGTATTTTAAATTTTAAAGGTATCGGAGTCTGGGGTTCCCTGCATGGGTAGTTTTTAATCACATTTATTAATTCAACATTAAACCTATTTTCTCAATCAGCTTCTTACACAATTTTCTGCCAAAGTGCAAAGGGCACTCTGTTGGAAAAAGGTGAAGTCGCATACTTCCACTATTCAGGATTCAGCAACATTTGGATCAAAATCTTTTGACAGTTGTGGGGTTGACGGCTTATGTCACCAGTACTGTCAATCAAATTAGACCGACGCAGTCCTGATGAAGCAGATTAGCTGAGTTTTTGAGTGTTTAAACTAACATACAACTAAATAAATTATACTTAAGGTACAACAAATTAACTTCCAGGTAACAAGTCCTCACAGGCAGTTAGCTATCAGCGAAATGAAGGGTAGTTTGAACGATTTGTAAAGAAGAACCTTGTCTAGAGATTCTTCTAAATGATTTTGGTGTGAATTGATCAAAAGGTTTAGATGTTAAAATGTGTTTTTCAAAACACTTGAGGTGGGAAATCTGGGAGCTGTAGATACTGAATATACATCCCATGTTTTGTGACAAAAAGTTTTGGGACATGCAGTCTTTTAAACTTTTTTGTTGTTTTGATCTTTAAGCGTAGCATCCTACAGTTATATTAATGAATTTGTGCTTTTTGTGCAGTTTTCCCTTTTGACTCAAGTACTGTAGTTTGCTCCATTTTATTTCACACCACAAATTGCTTCAAAAACTCACTGAATTGTTTTTGATGTGGTCGAACTAAACTAAAAAGGTAACGTGGAAACTTAAACAATGAGTACATTTTGAAGAGTTGAATGAGTTGCTGTTTTTACATTTTTCATGCAGTCATTTTACAGAAAATAAGTAAAATTTTGCTAAAATGTAATCTACCTCAGCGTGATATTTTTAGTCTTTCCAGGATTGCTCATTAATTCTGACCAGAGTTTCCACAGAGATACATAAAAGCACCAGTGTGATAGAGTATGAATTAAAAAATCCAGTCAAAAAAAGGTACTTTAAGTAAAAGTTGGCAGTTTTATGGAGAGAGGGAGGTGAAAAAGACGGAGAAAGAGAGTGTGTATTCCCGTTTTGAGATCCGTGCTGCTGGACTGGACTCACTTGAGAAACAGACCATTCAATTTATTTTCAAGTAAGGATGAAAGGAAGACTCCAAACTATGCATGTCGTCTATTCACTGGTGACGCTCTTTAAAGAAAGAAAAAAAGACAGCAAAAAGAGTTGAAGAAGGGTGGAGGGGTGGAGCGCTGCATAAATTTTACATACACAAGGCAGAAGACAAAGTGATTGTTGCTTCCCCAAAACTTTTTTTCCCTCCTCCAGAAAACACTTTTCTTGCTGAATAGGCACCTATTAGTGACTCCATTATGGGCACAAGGCTCTTGAATGGCTCCTCACTGTGCGTCTTTATCATAGTCAGGCCGTGAATACAGGCAGCCCCCTCCTCCTGAAGCCCAACCAAACTCCTTACAGCCTGTCTTGATAGGTGCTGTGGTGCTGGTGATGATGGGTGAGGCAGGAGGGGGAGGTGGGCTGCCACTCTCACCCTCTGTTGTGTGCTCCAGGTGTGGTGGGTTGAGCGTAGCGCTCCGAAGCCTCTATTGTGCCGCACACTTTTTCTTTTTTTCTTCACCACTTGTTCCAATAAAAAAATAAATAAAATGGATGCAGTGTTTTACATGCATTAGGCTGATCTCCATAATGCCATTCCCCCGCCCCCCGCTGCACCCCAAAACAAGTCAGGCCTCCGGCGAATCGCTGCACACCGCCTCAGAGCCCTGTATTGTTGCTGGATTATTCAGGAGTTAGCTGAAAGAAAGAGACAGGGAGAGTGGGGTGTCTGTACTTTATCTCCAGGGGAGACAGGGGCTAAAGAAGGCGCTTCTTTAGAGGAGTGAGTTACTGCGGCGAAAAGCCTGAAAGCACCTGCAGAAGACAAGTGCAGGGAGGCCGAGGCAAGGAACCCCTATTGTTTGTCTTGTCTTTTCTCGTGTCCCCTCCGAGGTACTGTCAACTAGCTTCTCCTGAATGGAGACGCTTCTATTTATCACAAGTCCTGTCTAATAACCCATCACAACATTATCACCTCGCTCGGTCTGCACAAACTCCGCTGTGTTGACAGACCCATCACAATGTTGGAGGTTTCAATCAGCAATCCAGAAAAAGCAGAGTGAACAATTATCTGTGTGTGTGTGTGTGTGCGTGTGTGTGAAAGCATGATTCATTCAACTTTGAAGTTATGTGTGTACACGCAGTTGAGGGAGGGAGACAGAGAGAGTAAGAGAGACTTTATGATGAATATGGAAGCATTGTTCAGCCATGCTTACCTCCACAGGGAACCATCTGCTCCCTGTCAATGCATCACCTGCTCGTCTGAGCCGTCTCCAGGGCAACAAGGGGTGGGGGGGATTAGGAGAGGTTATGGCTTTGATGGGAGGGGCCGTCACTGGGGACAGAGAGGAGGTTGACTGGAGGAGGAGGAGGCGGGGGAGGCTGATGGGAGAGAGGTTGCCAGGCGAATGTCGTCCTCTGCTGGTGGAGAGAAAGCAGGAGTCACACAACACATACAGTATATATGTACGGTAGCTGCACAACACCCAACATTTGGTGCCGTTTTCTCCCACTTGTTGAACATTTTTGGTGAATGAATGATGTATAGTGCTCACAGCACTGAAAAATTCCCATTACATTAATAATTCACAGGCCTCACTGGCTTTTTAAAAGGGACTTTTTCCTTTTATAGGAAGTAGTTCCAATAAAAACTGTTGATAGAGAAGTGTGAAGTTCAGTTTACTCGTCATGAGGAGTACTACTCAGGCTGTGAAAACAGTTGTACAATGATTTCTGTGTCTCTGGAACGCAACCCTGATGACGTCATCAGGGTTATTTCGGGAAGGGCGCAAGACTTAAGATTTTTAACAGAGAGCCTGCATTACAAACTGGAGGTGTGGGGTTTGAAAGAACCAGGTTTTAAGGAGGCATAATGTCAGTTGCATTATGGGATATGTAGGCTCCAGTGCTTTTTGGACCCATACTAAAGACTAAAAGTCGGCCTGTGCCTGTGACAGATTTTGACCATTCTTTTTAAAATCCGTCTCTTGTGAGTCCCCCAACTTTATGGAAATGCAGTAATAAATTGCTGGACTGGAAGTGAACATTGTACAAACTGGTTGATGCTTTGACTTGTATTTCATAAATTGTGCTTTATATTTTAGAGAACTCTTATCAATTGTTTTTAATTTCTTGTGTTTAAATTATTGACCCTTTAGTCCTTTCATGCTGTTGTTCTTACCTTATATCTTGTTATTGCACTTTACATTTCCTGCCATTGGAAAACAGTTTGTTCTCAATTTAAAAGTGCAATATAAATGAAAAATATTTTCAATGATTTATGCCTTTTCTTTTGTTTTTCTTGTCTTTTCAATTGTCTGGTTGAAGTTAAGGTTAAATGAGGATTTGGCAGTCGTGGAGCAGGTTGGGATTGGAGATACCACAAAATTTGGTTTTGTTCTGATACCAAGTAACACAAGGGCCAGAATCACCAATATCACTGATAACTTGACATTATTCAATGCAGCTAATGTACTATCATGTAGGGAAGAGCCATGTGTTATGATTTATGAGCTGAATGCATCATTAATAGGCTACTATTCTGGCTATCCACTGCTAATTTCTATATTGTAAAGAGAAATTTACTGCTTCACCATCTTTGTGAAATTCATATGTGGAAATAAGTGTGGCATCGGCAATGAAAGTGGACTGCATTACAAAAAGCACACATCTACAGTGAGGAAATCACCTGTCAAACTCGAACGTGATTAGCTGCTGCAGAGTGACAGTACCTCTGTGTTTGGTGTAGGCAGCCATGCGGCCTGTCAGGTATTGTGTGGCAGGCAGCATGAATGTCGGTCAATCACAGAGTTCTCATTAAGTCTCTATGTTCCTCCACCTACAGTACACTGTACGTTCTGCCAGCAGTGGCTGGGTAAACACAGACCTGAGGACAGCTTAAAAGGCAAACACGTAGGAGTTGAGATACACCTGATGACTGAGTCAGCCAGCAATGCTCGGAAATGTTTGGGAAACCACTGAACAACAACACTCAGCACAGTAGCTATTACTGTAGGTTTAAGATTCACACGCAACATATTACTTTACTTTAAATAGTTTAGGATTGATCACTGTAACTGTTTTAGATTCAGTAATCATGTGAAAGTGTCCAATATAATGTTTTGGGGGGTTTTTTCGTGAAAGTTGCTTGTTATATTTTTCGCAGATGTTCCTCTCTGCTCACGGCCCCCAGCAACCTCCACAAATGTAGCCTGAAAGGGGCCAAAGAAAGTCCACCAAGTGCTCGACACTGCTAACAAAGCTTGTATCACAGATAACTGAAGACAATCCAGATGGGCATATCAACTATTTTTAATGAAACTGCAAAAGTAAGTTGGACAAAAATAGGATTTTAAAAATTGAGGGGTACAGGTCCCTAATTCCTAGTGGAAATGACGCCTTTGTTCTAAGCTGATAAAGTGGTGACCTACAGTAAGTCATTAGACATTCATTGTTCCACTTTGCCTGCAGTAAATATGACTGGGCTTGGATGTGCAAACTACATTAAATGCAGGATTTTGCCCATACCTTAGTATCTGACACTGAGAACAGGAAGACCCTTCAGGAGCCATTAGCCACACTCAAACATTCACCTGGAGCCGCCCTCCACAGACCCTGGGTGACTCAGAGAAAGTCTGACTGACAGGTGAAAGTGACCACGGCTGCAGGGAGGAAACACTTTTTGTGTTTGGTCAGAGAGCTGGTGAGAGCGGTGACCCCTGTGCCCCTGCCGACGAGATCATCAGCCCGAGGGTAAAGAGGGAGGGTCTGGATCGCTCTCTCCTCACATCACCAATACACCCCCCTAACCATCACAACCATAACCTGTCACCCCCCTCAGTTAGGGACCTCATCTCTCTCCCCCTTAAAACAAACTCAATCTAATCTCCATCTTTACCACATGTGTAGGAAACAAGAAAAACCAAACAGCCACTACACGACAGTGTCCACCTGCAGGTAACACTATGCCTCTCTGTTATCTGTTGCACATTCTGCAACAGCTGTCAAGCCTTAAAAGCCTTAATAGCACACAGTTAATGTTTATATCAGATCAGAGAATCTGAGGCATGGATAAACCCAACTTTGCTGTCTTTAAATGTTCAGAAACATACAGTTAGTGCACAAAACATTAGGTACATGTTCTCTTTTTCTGAGGGTTTCATTCAGTGTATTTCCATCAGGTCACAATTACGACTAAGAGTCTACAACCATGAAAGCCGCTCTGTGAGGCTGTATAGCGGTGCTAAATGCTAATGTCAGCATGCTAACATTCTCATAATGACAAAGCTAACATGCTGGTGTTTAGCAGGTACAGTAAACATAAAGTGCAGCTGAGGCTGATGGGAATGTTATTTGCTTTGCAGGTATTTGGTCATAAACCAAAGTATTGGACAGTGAAAATTTTGACCCGATGATGGCGCAAGATGAAAAGTTAAGGAAACGCCAAAGTTATTACAATTCATCCTGAGGGGGACATGAGTGTTGGCACCAAATTCACAAACCACAAACTCATGGTGGTGCAATAGAAAAAGTCAGGGGATCACCAAAGACATTAGGATACATCATCTGGGGACCATGAATGTTTGTACAAAACATTTTGTTTTGTAGCAATCCATTCAATAGTTGTTGAGATGTTTTAGTCTGGAGGAAAATGGTGGACCGACCGCTAGCATGGCTACAAACAAGTGTCTCTTTCACATCGTAGCACCATTTCCCTCTTAATATTCTTCCTTCTTACACAAACTCAGACTCTTTCCCTGGATGAGATGCTGATCCTGGGAGAGTTCCTGTCAGGGCCACGTGTAGCGGGGGACCCGGCCAGGGAAGGGGGTGACTTTCATGGGTGTAAAATTCAATTATCCAGCGGGTGAGCGTGTCTGAGCGTGTCCGTTGTGAGTGGTGGGCGGACGGCTGCCCGTTCCCAGCATGCGACAAGGGGTTAAGAACCACAGAAAGGCCTCCATTATCCCGAGTGAGAACGGCCCATGTGGCTGGCTGCACGGCCTCCGCTCTCATTCACTCCCCTTTACAACAGCACTGCCGAAAGCCTCAAAGTTTCATTCTCTTTTCTCTGCTCTCACTCCTTTTCTTCCTCCCCAGCCCTCCTCCCCCTCCCTCTCTTGCTCTCCAACGCTCAGAAAAGAGCCTCCACAATGCTGCTAGAAGACTGGAGTGGATTCTTCAGCACCCCTGTGGACAGTGCACATGTGGACAACATTCACAGGATGTCTGTCAACTAGTCCATTAATCAACGACATCTCATGAAAGCACAATTAGGAACCTCACAACTCTATAACAGATTATCATCTCTAAGCACCCCTGCTACTCCTCTTGCACAGCAATGCTCTGTGCTGAAGTCGGTTCTCCTCGTCCAACTGCGCTTTTTCACAACAATAATTATGAAAAAAGCTGGAGCTGCACAATCATGACAAAACAAAAATGATTTCTTTTTTAAGCGAGGACAGCTGCAGCGTGTAAAAGAGCTCATTCCCTGCAGTCTGAACCCATCAGACAGTAAAACTGACTCGCATCTGGCTAATCTTTAGTGTGAGAATGGATCTTCAGTGTGTGAATTAGGCTGAGGCCCTATGGGGAAGGCCATTGTAGACGCACACTGCACCACTTCTCGTGATAAATGAGCAATTGTCTCCATCACCATTAATGACAGTAAATGACGCAGTGGGGAGCGCTCCATCCACTGTACAATATGAAGAGGACACTGAGGAACCTCAGGAGTTTTATGTGACATCACGTCCCATCTGCAAATTACTGACCACTGGAGACAAGCAGACGACACATGGCTCATTATGAGTCCTCTGCAAGAAAAAAGTGGCTGCTACACTATCTTTATGTGCATTTCAATCAGGCTAGCAGGCAGTGCAAAACTTATGATTCAACACAAAGCAGTTTTCATTGATATTTTGGCAACAAAAACACAACATTGACATATTATCACCTTATAAAGGTGATACGGCGAACATATTAGCAAACAAATTCCCTTCTTACACATCCAGCAACATTCATTTGTGGAGTCGTGTTTGCGCCCACCTAGCTAGCCGCTAACTCTTTCTGTCTGTTGTTTGGTGTTGGGCGGGTAGCGTACAGTGGGTTTATTATCAGAGCTTAATTTGCTGCTTTAAAGATGGAGTCGCAAAAACCAAAAACAATGAGCTGAAAGACGCTAAAATGTTTCATATAGCTAATTGGAACATCAGAGTTGGTGATAATTCTCTGTGGGTTTTTCCCTACAAGCGACTGCATTTTTACGTTGCACGTGGTCATTTGACCCACTGTTAACAGAAAAATATTGATTACTGCAGCTTTAATTGTCCAATCACGTAAGAATGGAACTTTCTTACTGTTTAGAGGAATGCATTTTCATCTAAACAGCTTTAACACAGAAGAAATAAATAATAACCAAGCATGACAGAAATACACACAATAAAAAATATTTACAGAAAGACAATTCAAAGCATTCCATAAGTTAAAAAACTAAACAAAAAAGATATATATCATCAAAATGATTATCGCATGTGTTCACCATGTTTACTGTAATCTTTGTTTTTACAGTGTAGCAACAAAAAGAAGCCTATTTAGATCATTTTTTGGAGCATTTTCACCTTTAAGGTGAGTTGATTGCAAAGAGTTTGACAGGAAACAAGGAGAGAGAGAGAGAGAAAGGTATGACATGCAACAAAGGTCCTTAGCTGTAAACGAACCAGGGACGTTGCAGTTATACGGTATGTGCTTTAACCATTCAGCTACTGAGGTGCTCTTGTTTAGATCTTTTTAGTAAGGTAGCTCAGTTTGGCATTATACTAAAACTGTAACAGTGAAGTATTCAATTCCCATTGGGGTTTTCCATACTAAAACTGCTCTTTCAGTTGGTTACATTGGTTAAAAGATTCCACCTAATAGCATAAGTTACAACATGTTGCTGTCGCAAGTTTATTTGGAAATAAAGTTTGGGTCACTCAGAAGGTTAACACTGCTTGATTTTAAATGTGCTGCCCTGTGTGCTGGACTGGTGGTGTCCTCCCAACATTACCAAACCTACACTGCCCTCATGTGGCACCTGTGGATCTCCTCAGTGTCAGGTGTGATAGTGGGAGCAGACTGAAATTTTGTTTTTTCCAACACATGGTTTATCACCAAGTCCTGCACAATTCCCAACCTAAGAGGGTTATACGAGTGAATGGTTTTAGGAAAGGTGCTTTCTGAGTTATTGCAGGCTTACAATCACAGGCTACAGAATAGAGAAAAAGCAGACAAGGAGGGAAAATGATAACTTAACAAGCAGGACACCTGTTCTCACATACGGTAGTTCAAAAGTTTAGAAATTGAATCAGCTTTAAAATTGATTCTTCTTGACAAGACTGAGTCACTCTGTTCTACAAGGTTATATAGGCCTGTTATAGTATATTTTCTGCCATTCTTTATTATTATATTTTATAAACTGTATTTAAATCACATATGTCCTCTATAAGAGCACCTTAGTTTATCACACATCTTGATTAATCGCCTTTAAAAATAATGTATAATGGCTTTAATCTCGATCCCCTAAACCAGCTGAATGAGCATCGTTACCTGTAAAACAAAGCGTTGGCAGGAGTCAGGGTTGCAGGTGGGAACCTTCTTATTTTACTTCATGAGAGCAGACAGGTGGTGAAGTTCTTTAAGCCACTTATAACTTCCTATGAACCATGATTGTTTTCTCTCTGCTAGTCATCCAGGCTTCTCCTAATGAAGGAAATAAAAAGATGATGAGCTTTCACTAAAAGTTTAAACATAAATTGAATAAATAACACATTTTGGGGGGGGGTTAAATCGTGAAATAGGACTCATACTGAAACCCCTCACCTCCACCAGCCTTTGATTGGCTGACTTTGGATGCCACAACTGAAAGTTCAAGTGTCTGACTGTGGATGCAATCTTGTAACAACCAACATTAAAACCTTTTCATTTTCCCTCAGAGACTACCTGAGCTATTTTCATTAAACAGATGGTATACAGGCAACCCACGAAAACAAGGCTAATGCACAAAGGAACCTGAGAAAAAGATGAGAAACCAATTCAGAATTTCTGCAGCCTGTTTAGGGAGGAAAACCTCTGAAACCACCTTCACCATAGTGGAGTTTGGCCACACCTTGTGGCACAAACTGGTAAATGCAGAGGACTACAGCTCTTCTGTAGTTTCCAGAACCTTCTCACGTATCTAATGTAGGAACGTGCACCCATAGCACACGCCTGTAATGGCCCAAGCAGCTGTCTATTTAGACAAAATAATATCTGTAATCTTTATTATGCATCTTTAGCTGTTTTTGTATTGTAATAATATTGTACTAGTTCATCCCGAGCTCGTCATCTTCAGTGTCTTCATGTATTTCTGTGTGAGTTTTCTTTCTACACCTTCTTGTTTTGTGTGTCAGTAAAACAGGACACAAGCTGTAACTGGTGAATTAATTGAACAGTTTTTGTATGTTTGCAGCATTGAGGGCGCCTGGAGGTTGAATTTCATTTCTCCTTTGTACAGACATTCATGATCCCCAGATGATGCATGCTAAGCATTTTGGTGATCCCCTGACTTTTCATCTAGTGACACCATCAGGTCAAAATTTTAATCTGTCTTTATGGCGAAATACTACAAGCCGTAGGTGAGGACAACAAGAACCAGATGTGCCATTGTAATTCTGTTTCACAACAACATGTTGCGTGACATACCGATGCAGAGGGGGGTGCGGTGTCACGTGGCCCGGCATTGAAACGGAGGGGGTTTATAGACAGGAGCTGCTCACACAAACTCTACCAAAGCTCCCAGTCCAGCATCAGCACACACACACACACACACACACATACACACACACACACATACACAGGTTGTTCACCTGAAGAGCAAGAGGATGGACGCAGCATACAAGAAAGTCAATGGAAACTACGAGCCAGAGACAGAGAACCAAGACACAGGGGTAAATCTGATTTCTGACATGTTTAAATACCTGATATATAACTTTAAAAGTCCTTTGCATTTGTCTGTCTCACCTCTTACTTTCCAGGAATAAATTAATCAGCTTATTTCTGTTCTTTTGTCATATGGTAAATTTTAAGCAGAAAAAAAGCAAGTTATTGTATATAACCTCCCATCTACTGATTCAAATCAGTCTGTTTTTAATGCAACAGCAGTGTCATAGCTGGAATATTCCAGGTAGTGCAGCAGGACAAAGCAGGGAAATGCAAAGTTGCCTCAGTGAATAGACAGCAAAGAAACAGCTGATGTAACTGAAAATGTGGACAATTTGCGCTGGAAAAATATGACAAGGACTTGCAAAGACAATGACAAATGATCACTCAATTAGAAAGCCTGGTGAGCCTGGATAAAAATGTATATGTTTATAAAAGCTGGAGCTGAAACAATTAGTCGATCAACTAAAAAATAAACTGCAACTATTTTGAGAATTGATTAAACATTCAAGTAATTTTTCAAGCAAAAATGCCAAACATGAGCTAGTTCCAACTTCTCAAATATGAGGATTTCTTGCCTTTCTTTGTCTTAAGTCAAAGTTAAATTAAATATCTTTGTGTTTTGGGCAGTTATGATGGGTACTTTTCATTATTTTCTGACATTTTATTGTCAAAAATCATGGGAAAATAATCGTTAGCTGCAGCGCTAATAAAAGCCCTCTGGTTTAAAGATGAAAGGAATTCCTGTGCACTACTCTTGCAGTCAAGACAATCATTAACAAAATGGCACACATGGCTGAGCTCAAACACAGACACACACAATGAGGACAGCAATATAATGATCAGAATATCTGAGATTTACACATCCTCTTGACTTAAAAAGTAGAAGTGTTGTGTTTTGAAAGCTTTGTCAGAGTTAAGACTATCATGCCCATTCAGCTGCCAGATTTAGGGTTAAAAGCACACGTGTTTCATTACACAGATTATAAGATAACCTGTAAAAATGACTGCATTTAGTATCCCTCCTTCTCTCTCACTGACTCCTGCAGGAACAGGAGTATTAGCTGCCTCCCTGAGATTCTGCTTGTGTAAAAGAACAAAAAACAAAAAGCGCATGAGAAAACCCATAAGCTTGTGCACAACTCCACATTTAAGCCCCGTGTTGTTTCCTGAAATGTCTCTTTCTTAGCAGAGGAGAAGGGGCTCCATGTACCTGGAGGAGGAGACCAACAAGAAGTCAGAAGTGATCTCCTGCATCTTCTCCCTGAAAGAGGAGGTCGGAGCTTTAGCCAAGGGCCTGCGGCTCTTTGAGGTAAATTTCCCTACTGACAGTTCACATACACACACACAGTCACAACCTTCACTCTTGACCAGGAGCCCTAATGCATCTCCTGATCTTCACGTGATCAGGAGCAAATTTACACACCTAGTCATCCCCACTGATGTATATGGCTTCACCCGTCGTTAGAAGACCTATTCTTTCTGTCAGACCGTGAAATAAGTCACACACAACACAAGGGAACCTGGTCTGAATTGGCAAAATGTTAAAGCCTTTGTAACAATAATGGTCTGACCCAAACAGATGAACAGGATGAGTTGATGATCAACTCTGTCAAAACTGTCAGTTCTTTTAAGTTCATAAAGTTATTGATTAACATTAAACATTACATAAACAGTACACTTCTTTAAAGTCCTTGACATATTAATTTATTACAGGACTACAAGATCTAGTTCACCATTTCAAGTAGTTACATTTAATTCTAGCAGGTTTTGGGTGGAGGAAAGTAGGCTATGTACATGATTATCGGTAACTGTTTTGACATAGTTTTCATGCTTGTGCCTTTCTGACCCTTTAAAGAAGGCAACTAAACAAACTAGGCTTATCTCAGATGTTTGTGTATCAGTCGTGTGCAAACATGACAGGGCTTTGATCCACAAACCCAAACAAATCAGTAATAATAATTTTACATAACATGAACTTTTACTTCTGATGCTCTTGTAAATTTTTCTGATTATACTTTTGTTATTTACTTGAGTGAATCCAGGACTTTTACTTTTAATAAATAATAAAATAGTATTTTTACAACGTGGTGTTGCTAATTTGAGTTAAGGATCTGAACGCTTGCAACCACAAGAAGGTCAGCGTATCAATGTTTGTGCCGTTTTTTATTCTCTTTTATCGATCTAAACTGCCTTTGTGTACGTGACAGCATGAGCACTCGAAGAAAACACTGATTGGCAGCACCTCCGTTGTTTAATCATCGACATGCATGTCATATCAAGGTTCGAGTTTGCTCTTCTTGCAGGCAAAACACGTCCCCGAACATCTCCCAAAAACATTTTGCGAGAAAACAGTCTAAAAACATGCAAAACATGACAAGATAAAAGATGTTTTAGGTTAAAGGAAAACATTTTTGGGATGCATTTTTCTCCTCAGCCATGTGTGGGGGTGGAGATGTGGGTGGGTTGACTCTATTCAACACAAAGTATGTGCCAAATTCTGCTCTCCAAATGCAACAGTAAACATCAGGATCCTCTCTGAACCTATAAGCTTGCACTTTCCCAGTCCTCCCCCTGCTCCACCCCCCTCCTCTCCAGTTATTCTATTAAACAGACCAAATGACCCCCAAACCATCAACACACCCCTCTCTCCCTTACTGCAATGTATCATATGGAAATTCCCATAAAACTTTGCTTTGAAGAGAACATACTGCAACTTCTTCCTCACTGTTTTTCTGTGTTCTCTGACAAATTGATAACGACTGCTCTGCCGAACCATGTGCTAACGTTTAGCCGAGCAGCTGTGGCATCTATCACATGTTCATTTTCATCTTGTGAATGTCTAATCTCCACACTTTGCACACAAAAACTCACGCATTGTTTAGCCGCCTGGGACTCAAGCGCACGTGACGTATGCGTGGTTATCATGTGACGATTCAGAGCCACGGGCCGACCTGGACCTCGCACCTCAGGGAAATCAATAATGAATAATGGGTTTTACTTGAACTCACCTCAAGAAGTGTCCTATATTCGCAATATATTCAGTGTATTCTTTACAAATGGCTTCGTATTTCACATCCTTGAAGTTTTGGGGATTAATAAAAGTAATTAAAGTAAATAATTGAGAATTTCAATTGGAAAATCTTTTTTCTCCTTTGATATGCTACAGTAAATCTGCTGACAGTGAATTGATATCGGCACATCACAAAAAACTAGTAATCTTTTCTTTATCTTGCCAACATGGACTCTTTGGTCATTCCTGTAGTCACTCCTGGGGTATGCTGAACCACATCGTCCTTAAAAAAAGCTGTTATAAGTAGAATAGAATCCAGATGTGCTGCTCACGCCCTCCTCTTAGCCTATAGTGTACTTAGAATAACGTACTCCCTCTTCCTCCCAAAAGTTGCATAAACAACAACACATTTTTGATGGTAAAAACCACTTAAAGACGCTCCAGCACGAGCCGGGGCCTCGCTGCATTTTAGATATTAAAAAGAACTTCGGATGTTTCCAAACTTTTTTGGACGCAATTCACAAGGGTTATGTGTTCATTCTGCAGAACAAGAAATGCCGGCAATTTTGCACTAAGCCACAACAATATGTCCTGACTGCCTTTACTATGTAAGTCTGGTTGGCTCAGTGCCAGTTTGCAGAGATAGAGTTCAAGGCAGCTCTGATCCGAGGTCATGGTGGACTCTGACAAAATCTGATAAACAGCTGTCAATTTAGTAACAACACAACGCCCTCTAGTGGTGGAAAGAAGGCAGTGCTGCAGCCTGTTGCAGCAAAAACATTCACAGTTGTTTATCACATAGATGTTCATCTTAGATGCATGTTTTTTGTTTTTTTTCCAGTTTGTTTTTATGGTCAACCTTTTGCAACAAATTACAGGTAATATATATGGACATAGACAAACTTAACAGACAAGCTCTTTAACACAAACAAATATCAATTAAGGTCTCACCATCGTCTCTTCTTTTTCTTTGTTTCTGTGAACCGCAGGAAAAGGGCATAAACCTGACGCACATTGAGTCCCGTCCGTCACGGATGAACAAAGACCAGTATGAGTTCTTCATCAGTGTGGACTCCACCTGCTCCCAGGCCCTGGATGAGGTCATTGAAGGCCTGCGTACACAAATCAGCGGCCACGTGCATGAGCTGTCACGCAGCAAAGAGAAGGACACAGGTTAGTGACTTTGTGTAGCTGTAGTGAGAGGATGTACACTGAACAACTTAAAGCATTTTTCTGTAGTTTGTATCAGTGTAATGGTGAGCAAAGATCAAGCAATTCCCTCCAAAAATGCAATAAGTAGCCACATCTTAAAATAAACTATAAAATCAAATTTAATACAAACTGGACCTTTGAGGACCAGAGTCCCCCCTTTATGCACATTTAATCTGATTGATCATAATAATATCTTGTCAATCACCAATTATTTTGTTCCAAATTGTTCCTTAACTTGAAGAGTATTATAATTTTTGTGTCACCTGTTATTAGATCCGTAGACTTGTCCAAAGGTTTAGTGAACATCACTCATTTATATTTATATATTTAGGTTTATGACCAAATTCTGGCCTGATGATGATGATAGATGAAAGGGGATCTCTATGAAGTTATTCCAATTCATCCTGAGAGGAACGTGAATGTGTGCACCAAATTTCAGGGCAAACGTCCAATATTTGTCAAGATATTTCAGTGAAAACCAAAAATATCAACCTCAGTGTGGCGCTAGAGAAAAAGCCAGGGAATCACCAAAGTCAGTAGCTTTCATACTCTGGGGACCATGAATGTCTGTACAAAATTTTATTGCAATCACTCAAATAGTTGTTGAGATATTTCAGTCTGGGCCAAAGTGGTGGACCGACCAATCAACATTGCCAGCCCTAGAGCCATACAGCTAGCGTGGCTAAAAAAAATCAAATAACATGGAGATCAATTCAGCTGAAATGGTCCATTTATCACTGAGCACAGTGTTGGCTGTTGGGTGGTGCTGCATGACCCTCCAGCCAGACTGGGTAATGGACAGCCAGCGTCGCCAATGAGACTGATGGCCCATCGCCCACATCTAGACCCCTTTATTAGTTGTTTCCAGAATGACATTAGTTTAGCTACTGAGGACCAACAGGCTTGCCGGAACAGAAGAGCTCTGTGTCCTGGTCCCAGACTAACACAGGGAAGGAGACCATGCCAAAGTCATGGCAGGAAGAGACAGACAGGGCCACCATGGATCCTCCTCTGACCTCGGTGTAGACACTGTGGTCGGCTGGTCAGGGTCAAGTGGACAAGGGGATATTTATGGCCTGTTTTGGAGACTGCCTGTTTATAGAGGAGCCTAGCAGGGATCTATTGTCTTCCTGGGGCCTCAGGGTGGACCACACTGCACAAATGTAGATTAATGATTGGGCCCCAGTGTTTTTGAGTGCCATAAATCCATATGAACAAGCAGATGACCGTCGGTTACTGTTCTGCTGAGTGTCAATATGGCATGGCACTGAAAAAAAAAATCCTATAGGCAAAACATAATCTACATTACCAACTTGCACTGGAATCATTTATATCGGTCAAGAATCACACAATGTTCAGGCCGGAACAAACAATTATATTCATTGTCGATTAATCGATTTGTCTGTAAAATTAATGAAAAATATCCATCACAGTTTTTCAGTCCAAGATGACGTCTTTAAACGTCTTGTTTTGTCCGACAAACAGTCCAAAACCAAAAGATATTCAGATTACAATCATATAAAACAAACAAAAGTAGCAGATCCTCACCGGCGCTGTAGAAAAAAGCCAACTTAAATTATTTGCCATAAACAAGGACTACAAATTGTTACGACTTAAAAATATAAATCATCGCCATTTAAAGTAAAAATTTCAGTTGTGGCAACAAACCAAGCCAGTTTCTTGCCTCAATTAATGTGAGTGACACCTGATTATTTATTATTCATAATCTTTAGCTGTGATTGTTTCAAAGACAGAAAGTTCTGGTAACTTGTGTTCTTTAGTTGTGGGACCATTTCAGGACTTATTCAGTTGAATAAATGTTAAATAAATAAATACACAATTCTCCAGCCTTGTTTTTACTAATTTGAGAAAGGTTATAATGGGAGGTTTGTTAGTGTGTTTTTATACGTGCCTCAGATGAGTCACACACTCTTCTGAAGTTATCTAAATGAAAAATGATCAGTTTACAGAACTAGTCATTTTAAGATTTATAAAACTCACTTCTCAAAAAAACTCAGATCAACTTCTACATTATTACATTGTAGGTAATATTTGCCATTTTTTGCAATTATCAATGTGTAATAACTGTTATTACTCTGCAGTGCCATGGTTCCCTAATGACATCCAGGACTTGGACCGCTTTGCCAACCAGATTCTCAGTTATGGCTCCGAGTTGGATTCTGATCACCCGGTAAGGACTGACTCATCCATCACTGTCTGTGCACCACATCCTGCCTCTGCATGTGTGTGTGTGTTTGTGTGTGAATCTGAGTGAATACGTGTCCACTCACGCCCACATGTCTTATGAAAGACGAGGCTGTGGAGATGACAGGCTGCACTCTGCCGTCTATTCTAATGGAAACTATCTAGGCACACAAATTGATGTCATTGCTTTAATTGAGCCCCTATAATTATAGATAATTGCTCCCTTTTGCCACCGCCATTAAAGCAAAATGTATTCATCATAAGCTGAAAAACACTCTACAAAGGCTTCATTTGAATATGTATTTGCGTGCTCTTATTAGAGACGGAGTGCATAATGCTGTCAAAGGCCAGGGTTTAGCCTTAGCAGAGGATTTCCACTCTTTGATTTAGCTGTGAGTGGCCAGGCTGCGATCATGAGATCTAACATAGCTTTCCTTTGTGCATGTGTGTGTGTGTGTGTGTGTGTGTGTGTGTGTGTGTGTGTGTGTGTGTGCGTGTGTGTGTGTGCGTGTGTGTTCAGGGCTTCACAGATCCAGTGTACAGAGTCCGCAGGAAAGAGTTTGCTGACGTCGCCTACAACTACAGACAGTAACTACTCCTAAAAATCTCTATTTTCAAACTCCATCTCTTATTTTGTGTGTTTTTAAAGTCTGGAGGGAAGTTATGGATGAAATACTTTTTATATCTGAGTGGTTCTGCTTTGCCTTGAAAATTATCATAAACAAATAGGCAGTCAGTGGTGGATTTAAAGGGCCTTGGTCTTTGTGTGTATAATTGAGAAGTATTATTCACAGGCACTACAAAGAGCGCCAAACCAAATGAAACGCCCATTGAGGTGGCTCACATTTACATAGCTGTGTAATATGCTGGAAATTTGGGGAAAATCGAAAAAAATAAACTCAACCGACAATTTTAACATGTTCATTGGAAGATATCAGCAGTATGTTTAGAAAATAATACGGTTTACAGCATTATTAAGGTGTGCAGTGAAGAGCAGGAGGACTTATTGACTGTAATGTAAAAATGGATAGTAACACTTTATTGGTCTCATAGTTTTCTGATAATTTCTTTTGGAACTAAATATAGGGAAAATAGAGACATTTCCAATTATATAATCCCAATTAATACCATAATCAACAAACAGATGGTTAACCTGAACATGCAAAAATGTAAAAATGTGTCTATAAGCAAGAGCGAATAAAGTAATAATGAATAATTAGTGAATATTTATGTAGGTTTAAATGGATCTGTCAGTTTTCCCAGTCAAGATTTTAGCAGGTCGTTCAAGGAAGGTTTTCTTAAAACCTCAAATAAATGAGTAGGTACTTTAAATCTGTCTAAGAAATTAAATAAACCCAATGGACAATATTAAATGTATATATGTAAGTAGGTAACATTGGCTGAGTATTCTAAAAAGTATTGATACTGTATAAGCAGTACATAATAATGGGAAAGGATAAAAGATTTGAGCAAAGCTAATATCAGCTAAGCTTACATTAAAAAGTCATTAATATGGGAAAAAACGCTGTTTACACTGTAAAAAAAGAGAGAAGATATTCACATCTGAGATGCTGAGAACATGTGAACAACATTTTGTGGGTCACCTTTAAAGTCCCTATATGTAAAAAGAAAAAAAGATTTTGAACGCATAAGTTTTTGTTTGTAGAAAGATTAGAGTGCAACTTAGTTAACTACCACTAGGAGTCACCAAAGTCAAGATTTTTCTTAATTCCATAAACGAAGGGGCTTTAATGAGCTCACCCACCACAATAATTACATTTTTTCAGTTCTCAATGGAGACTTTTAGTGCCCCAGGATGGAATAATACTTTTTTAGAAACTTTTACACCACCATACAATTCTTAGGCAAACACTGATACATACACTGTCCTTGTATGTACTTACCCTTTATCACTCTTTACTGTTAGAAGTATATAGCATGGACCAATGCCACATAGAACAGCAATTACAGCCTAAGTTAGTATTGCTTGTCCCTAGAATAACCTTCATACTAATATACAAACAGCACAAACTGATACAGTAACCTCATGTCTTTGTCCCCAGTGGCCAAACCATCCCTCGAGTGGAGTACACAGAGGAGGAAAGGGCCACATGGGGCAAGGTGTTCAAGGAGCTGAAGACTCTGTACCCAACTCACGCCTGCCGCGAACACAACCGGGTCTTCCCCCTGCTGGAGAAATACTGCGGCTACAGGCAGGACAACATCCCACAGCTGGAGGACGTCTCCCGCTTCCTGCAGTGTAAGTTTTGTTTGTCTTGTTATTGACCTTGAGGTCCCATGGATGACATCTTCATCTATTATGTAATTTAGGTCAAGTCCACAGTTGCCATGATTCTCACTCATGACTGTTATGGACAAATTAAAGCCCCACAAAGCCAAAATGCTGCAACTACACATTTAGTCAAAACTGAATAAAGAGCAGACTGTTTTGCAAAAAAAAAAAGTATGCCATATACCATTTTTGTGCCAAATTGTTGTTGCCCTTGCACGTAACTGCACTTTCTGTCACAGACAGCTCACTTAAAGCAAGACAGCTAGCTTATCAAGTGAAAGCTAGCTGGTGAGATAGCCACTAGCTAGCCTTAGCATGTATTAATATGTAAATTCATTCATTTTATTAATGTGAACTATAAACAGTAAATAATCATTAGGGTGTACTTTCTGAAACCGTCTAGTTAAAATGGTCAAGAAAGCTAAAAGATATTCAATATCCTAAAATCTCTGATAATAAGGTGCTCAATGGTGAAACCTATAATTTCCTCAACATCATTCATTGGACACATAAAAGCTGACAGGCTGCTCTCACTTGTTTACTACAATGGAGTTAAAATAATACACTTTTTTTCTCTCCAACTATTATCCATTATGTCATCCAGCTCTAGCATCATACAGTATTTGAAACATCCCCTCACTCATTTCATTTTGGAAACCCAACACAACCAAACACTCACCTCTTTCATCTCTCCGTCCCTTTTCCTGCAGCGTGCACAGGCTTCCGGCTCCGCCCGGTGGCCGGCCTGCTCTCGTCCCGGGACTTCCTGGCTGGACTCGCCTTCCGAGTCTTCCATTCCACGCAGTACATTCGTCACAGCTCCAAGCCCACGTACACACCTGAGCCGTGAGTGTCTAAACTTGGTTCATAAAAGGAGTAAAAATACATCTTTGTGTGACGTTGAACAGTCATTTTTGTTTCTAATGCAGGGATATCTGCCATGAGCTCCTGGGACACGTTCCTCTGTTTGCTGACCCTAGTTTTGCCCAATTCTCACAGGTAATTAAGCGTCCTGTCAGAGCAGAAGTAATGAAATGACAATAATACAAAACTAAATAAAACAGTAAGCCAATTATAGCTTGTTGCAAAGTTAGTATTATAATTATATATTGTGTTTATATTGTCAGATTTATTTTACATAATAAATATAGAGTACTTATTATCATATATATTTACTATGTAACATCAGGAAACTGCACTTATGTATATATATATTTTTTTTTTCTACTTATCTGTATAACACTTACTTTCCCTCAGAGGATCAGTGAAGTGTTATCTTAACATACAAATCTCTAACTTTTCATTTTCCAGTCTTTATGATTTGATTCTGTTCTGTTCAGGAAATCGGTCTCGCCTCTCTTGGAGCCCCTGATGAGTACATTGAGAAACTTGCTACTGTGAGTACATGAGACACTTCTACACTCTTTCATGTCAAGGACCCCCAGAAACATAGACATTAGGACAATAGGTCTTTTTATAACAATTAATGGATATGTTTATTTAACAAGGACAATATAGCTAAACATAGTTACACAGGGATAAGCAATGCAATAAGTCTATCTGGTTTGCAGCCCCTGTCCCTGGTTAGGCTTTTAAATTCAGGTTTAAACAACTAATCTAAGAAGCAACAGAACAGATAAAACAAACAGTGTATGTGTATATATGTGTCTACTGTATGTGTGTATGTGTTGTACATAACTTTGTATGCATTGACAAATAGTTGCGCGAGTATATCTGATGTATCTGGAGCATGTGTGTATTGAGTTACCCTGGTTGAGTAGAGAGTGATCAATGTACATTTCGCATTTTTCGGGGGCCTTAAAGGGACAGTTTCCCAAATTATAAAAAGGAAAAAAATCTTAATTGCCTTTAGTGGTATCTAGCATGCAGTTCATTTTGGTTTTATCTGTGTTTCCTGTCTATCGCTACAGTCACAAAAAAGGTTCAACAGATGTTCTGGATGGATTACCCTGGGTGAAGGGGTCACTGTTTTCGGGAAAGACGTGTTGCTAATATCAGTTTCCATTGTTGTGAGCAGCAGAAATTAGATTTTGTTCGCCTCCATTGCATTGGAGTGGCAGCAGAAATCTCACAGATATCTCAAAAACTATGTGCATGGCTCGATAGCACAGGATGTAAGTGAGAAAATATGTTTTAAATCTTCTCGAGGATCTCTGGGGTATGTGGATTTCAAAGAAGCCCGTCGACCCCGTCTAGATCAACCTTCCTTGTCTTTGTGAATTCTTGCCTGCAGGTTTGGAGTATAGATCATATTTTTATGAACCTTGTGTGTGTTCTCAGGTGTACTGGTTCACTGTGGAGTTTGGCCTGTGTAAGCAGGGCTCAGAGATCAAAGCTTACGGAGCTGGCTTGCTTTCATCGTTTGGAGAGCTGCAGGTAAGGGGGGGGGGGGTTGAGTCATAGGCTCCAAGAACACAGTCTGTACACCACTTTCAGCAAACATGGACCCCCGCTGCAGCAAGTTAATAGTTTGCTTTTTGTGCTTGCCTACCTCTTGCTGACCCCCCATCTGATGTAAGATTATAACCCATTTACCTTTTGCATAACAGCAGCGGTGCAGGCAGTGGGTTAGTGGTCCACTCCGACTCAGGTTTAATGTACCACTGGGGGAGTCGGCCTGCAGGGTGTGGGTAAAGTGGTTCAGTGGGTAAGTCGGGAGCAGAGAGAGAGGATGGACGGCTCACTATCGAGGTCACAAGTTACTGCAGAGGCAGTCTGCAGAGGATGTGCACCTCTGTCACATCAACAGAAAAGCAGAGCCCTGAATCACGCTGCACTTCCTGTTTACTGGATGAGATACTCATTAGGAAATTGAAATCCACACGGTAAACTCCGTTTGCTTTCAGTACTGCTTGTCAGACCAGCCAAAACTCCTGCCCTTCGACCCCGACAAGACCAGCCTCCAGAAATATCCAATCACAGAGTACCAGCCTGTTTACTTTATCGCTGAGAGCTTTGAGGATGCCAAAGAGAAAGTGAGGTAAGAAAATGTTTTTTTTTTTCATTAGCTACTATATTAGCTATATAAACTTGCCTAATATTAACGTCTCTCTGCCTACAGGACATTTGCAACCACCATCCCCAGGCCTTTCACAGTGCGCTACAACCCCTACACCCAGAGTATTGAGGTGCTGGACAACACCCAGCAGCTCAAGAACCTGGCTGACTGCATCAACAGTATGTGTCATCCCTACATTAAGTATTTTATTTTCAGTTGGCTGGTTTTATTCATTATTTAAAGGAGTGGTACCCCTTAAAATGGAGTAATGTCCACTAGTGACCCAACATCATCAGTTCCATATGTTATAACCAAGCAGTGGTGTTAAATATGCACACACACACACACACATACACACATAGTATTATACACAACTTGGATTTTAGAGGTCAGGCTTTCACAATAACATTTCTTACTTACAGGAACATAATAAACTGACTACTGTAAACTACACTAAATAAGGCAGTTTAAAGCTGCAAGACAAGCTTCATTGTGCGACGTAGCTCCACTGCTGGGTTTCCCTGAAGCTTAATAAGACTAATATTATAATAGTCTTAATAAATTCTTCTGACGTTAGCAGAGGCACGCTTTATTTGATTTAAAGGACTACACTCATGCTATGCAATATCTCATGAAAAAGGAATAATACATTACAATAAGTTCAATTATGATGAGTTTGAAAGCATGGGCACAGTGGGCTATTAGCCAACCAGCCATAGACGACCTAACAGGACTATCTTTGTCTAATAGCTCGCAACATTTTTGTTTTTTCTCTTATTTCAGGTGAAATGGGGAAACTGTGCGAAGCCCTGCGGAAACTGAAGTAACTGCACATGTAATCTGAGCCAAAGCGCCATGAGAATCTCTTCATTTCTTACATGAAACAGTCAATTTGCAATTCTGCTTAGCATGCTGGCAAATGAGCTTCCGGTGTATTAAAACAAATATGCAAGTCAAATAATGACAATATTACTGTAATCCAAGTGAATAAAGTGCAGCCTGTTACTTATGTAGGATAATAAGGATGTTACTGTCAATATTATTACAGTATAAATATTTTTAAGGGACATGTTTTTCAAAATAAGAGGGTTTTGTCAATCAACATCTCTTTAGTGACTTTTATTATTTTCAAATCGAATATGTAAACATAAAATTTTGCTACTAATATGATGCAAAACAGCTGAAACAATCAAATTTTTTTCCTATGCATTTCAAACCTAAAGGTATACTGAGAGATAATTTGTGTCACTAGCTTTCACTTTGCTTGGCTGCATGAAACGTTTTAATGAAACAAATAAAAGTTTTTCTTCTCTCTTTCCGTCATTCATTATTTTCCTCTACTGGTTACTTCTCACATATATTTTAATAATATTATACTACATAAATAGTGAATTAATGAATCTTTTTTTTCCTTTTCTAAGTATTGAAAGGAAGTTAAACAAAAAAATAATTTTGCATTTACAAGCAGTAAATAAACATTTAATAAATGGCTTATAACACACTGTAATGTAGATATAAGCAGATATAAAGACATTTTAAGTGTTTAGTAATGTGCTTTTAATGATAACTTCTCCTATTAAGACATATTTTATATTATTACAGCTGTAATAATTAAATTGTCATTCATTATCTGTGTTTACACCAGCATTCAGTCATGGATGCTCCACAGTTATAGTTAATACATTAATAAACACTTACAGCTGCTTACAACTGCATTTGTTATAGACATTTATTCAATGTTTATATACTGCTTATAAATGGGGGTTAAAAGTGTTACCAAAAACATTAACATTAATAAAAATACATATTTGCTGTCAGTCAGTGTTTTAAAAGACCTTTAATATTGACAAATGTTGTGTTTTGGATTTGAGATATTGATAGTATCTAATATGCAACACTAAACAGTTTTAACGTCCACATATGCGAAAAAAACTTTTTTTTTTTCCTTTTATGAATAAGAATATGTAACATTTATGTAACCTAGGATGACCTATTTGGTTGAATGCACCTGTGATCCCTAGTGCATTTTTTTTTTTTTTTTTGAAGAGTGGGCCATTTTCCTCTCTTAACAGCACTATTTCTGTCCCATAAAGAGATGTAATATCATGACGCAAAACGGGCCTAAAAAAGCCAAACGCACGTGCCGCACTTGCGCAACTCATCTCCATAAAGCCCTTTAGATGGCCGGGTATTTAAACCTGTCCGCGGAGGTGAGGGTGGCACACACAGCCTACCGTTGGCTCCTGCAGCACTGTCACGCCTCCAGCAGAGACCACGCAGATGAAGACGGAAGGTGTGGTGCAGGCGGCGCCGTTCAGCGGGAGGAAGCAGAGTCTGATCGAGGACGCTCGCAGGGAGCGCAGCAGCGGCTCCGCGGGCTCCCCGGGGCCCTCCAGGTACGGAGACAGCTTCGTGTTCGAGGAGAAGGAGGGCAGGGTCCCTCTGAATGTCCTGTTCACGCTCAGCAATGAGAAACACGCGGGATTCTTCAAAACTGGGAAAATATTCGAGGTAAGCCTCAAATATGCAGTATTTAGATCCTTTAATGGAGTAAAAATACCTGCAAGAGTCATTTAGAATCTAACTCAAGTTAAAGTCCAGTATTACTAGTAGAAAAATAGTAAATGTAATCGTTATACAGAAAAGGTGAGTCTTATTAGCCTACATTATATTATTGTATTATTATCAGGATATGCTGTCATGTTTAAGGTGCATTTTTCTGTGTCTTTGGTCGCTGAAGGGCTGCAACTAACAATTATTCAGTGGAAAGTAACTAAGTACATTTACCCTAGTACTGTACTTAAGTACAGTTTTGAGGTACTTGTACTTCACTTTACTAGTATTTCTATTTTCAGATCTACTCCATACATTTCAGAGGGAAATACTGTAGCCTACGTTTTACTGCACTACATTTATTTCATGATTGTAGTTACTTTGCAAATTCAGATTAATAAAACAAGATATAATCAACAAATGAATTACGATGTATTATTAAGGATTAGGATAAGACTTTCACAAGGTGTATTTGGTCATCAGAAAAGCCCAAGGTGGTTTCATCAAAGGTCTTGTGTTGTCTGATCAACAGTCTAAAAAACAAAGACAATTAGTTTACCATAATGTACGATAAATTCTCACATTTGAGAAGCTGCAACCATCAAATATTTGGATTTTTTGGATGAAAATTGACCTAATTAATTATCAAAATACTGTAATTGCTGATTAGTTTTCTGTAGATTGACTAACTGACTAAGCGTTGCAGCTCTAGCTTGACGTGGAGCCAATTTTAGGCAGTTTATAACAAATATTTTATGATATAATCACCTTTTGTGTGTAAGTTTGTGATCTGAAATGTAACTAGTAACATTAGCTGTCAGATTAATGTGGTGGGATAAAAAGCACAATATTTCCTCTGAAATGTAGTGGAATAGGAGAAGGAAGTAGCATTAAATAGTGCCTAAAATTGAACTTAAGTACAGTA
Source organism: Maccullochella peelii (assembly GCA_002120245.1). Taxonomy (NCBI): domain Eukaryota; kingdom Metazoa; phylum Chordata; class Actinopteri; order Centrarchiformes; family Percichthyidae; genus Maccullochella; species Maccullochella peelii. Next base: position 197,191 of record LKNJ01000008.1, read on the forward strand.
CTAGAGTAAATGTACTTAATTACTTCTCACCACTACAAATAAGCCTATTATATATGATTCATCTTTGTAATAGTAACATTAAAAATATATAAATGAGCCCTAATCCATCATTTTGACCTTATAAATGAGTTTTATTCACATATAAAGATTCACATAGTGGTTTTCAAAGATTGCTGACATGAACAAACCTTAAAGTGCATCTAAAATAACATTAATAATATTAAAAAAATAGATTTTAGTCCTTTTAAGACCTTTCCATGAATTTGAGGCTCCAATCTTGTATTTTAGATTTGGGTTATAGAGTTTGGCTTTAAGAATAGGCAAAAAAAAGAGTCCCTAACAGTCACCTGAGGCTTCAACTAAGCCAATAAACGTCTGTGTGATGCCATTTTATGATGCAAAAGCTTCTCCTCAGTGTCAAAGCATTGATTAGAAACATTGAAGAACAAAAGAACAAAAAGAAAAGAACAAGAAGAGTGTTTTTTTCTGTCTTTCTATCTGTTTTTTTTAACAGCCTTTGCTCTTCTTTTTATATCCCTTGTAGACGTTTGAAGCGAAACTTCTCCACATCGAAAGTCGACCGGGGAGGAAGTCAAAGAACAGCACGACAGAGCTGGAGTTCTTCATGAAGTGTGAAGTTCACAGCTCCGACCTGGACGTGTTCATTAACTCACTGAAGAGAGTGGCCGACGACGTTCGCTCCATACCAGAGGAAAAAGGCAACTACCTCATTTTATTATCACACTTCATGCTTGTTTCATTATTAACATTTCTCATGAGGTACGTTCATATTAGGACATCATGCGCAATCTTACAGGCCTTATTAAATTAGTTAATGCTCCTTTTTTTATTATGTTACCATATGATAATAAGATCCACCCAATTACAAAAACACTAATTATTTTTTCCCTCCCGTCAACATCACAGTCCCCTGGTTTCCCAGACAGATAAAAGACCTGGACAGATGCAACTTGTTAATAACCAAATATGATCCGGACATGGACCAAGACCATCCAGTGAGTGTTTACATATCTACTGCACAACGTCACACTTTTACTCTTTAGTAAATCATATTTATCAGCCTAATTGTGGTCATTTAACATCGTTTTCTGCAGGGATACAGCGATCCAGAATACAGAAAAAGACGGGCTTTCATCTCTGAGCTCGCCTTCAGATACAAACAGTGAGTCAGATATTTAAAAAAAAAGTCCTCTATCTTCATTAAGCCGAGTACTATTCAAATATCCTCTCATAAATTAATTTTCGTTGTGACAGGGGGGACCCATTGCCCAACGTGGAGTACACAGCAGAAGAAGTGTCCACATGGTGAGAATGAACTGCAGTTATAAATGCAGATGCACAGTGGCTGGATGATTAAAGTGCAATGATGTGACGGTAATGTGGTGTTGTGTTAAAAGGAGGGAGGTTTACCGGCAGCTGCGGACTATCTACCCCAGTCTGGCCTGCAGGCAGTTCCTGGACGGTCTGCAACAGCTGGAGAAAGAGTGTGGCTACGGAGAGGACCACATCCCTCAGCTCAGAGAGGTTTCTGCCTTCCTGAAAGGTGACAAAGATTAGAAAATTAGAATTATGAGAGATTTGGGTCTCCAAAAGATAACACAGATTGACAAAGTAGAATAAATTAATGTGTCTGCTATTCTATAAGCTCTAAAAGAGATAGAAAAAGGTAGAATTATCAGCGATTTCGGTCTTTAAAATATAACAGTGAAAAGGTAAAATCAAGGAACTAAAAGAAAAAGCAGAATTAAAAAAGGTTTCTGTCTTCAAAACATAGAAGACGAGATTTCTTTTATCAAAAAAGGAGACAAACGAAATAAATTAGAGGCACCTGACATCCTAAAAAATGACAGCAATATTGTTAATACTGATGCATTAATCTGTAAGTACTATTTTACTGTTGTAGCTGCCTCAAGGTGGAGCTAGTTTTAACTATTTTATATACTGTTAGCTAGTTTAGCCCAGTGTTACCAAACCTAGGGGTCGGGCCCCTCCAAAGGGTCACAAGAGAAATCTGATCATCTCCGTGTGTTTGACAGTGTTTCTCTCCTCTCACCTTGTTTCAGAGAAAACTGGTTTCCAGCTGCGTCCAGTAGCCGGCCTGCTGTCAGCCAGAGACTTCCTCAACAGTTTGGCCTTCAGGGTGTTTCAATGCACACAGTACATCCGTCACTCCTCTGCGCCCATGCACTCCCCTGAGCCGTGAGTCATCGTTTTTCAGGACCTAACTTATTTATTTATGTATTCAGCTGCTTTTACTTTTATTGATTCGGTTCAACCTGCTGACAGGGACTGCTGCCATGAACTACTTGGCCATATTCCCATGCTGGCAGATAAAGAATTCGCCCAGTTTTCACAGGTAACTCTTTGCTGCACTATATGTTCTTTGATTTGAGTGTAATCTAGCCATATCACTTTAAATACTAATTCATTTGAACAATTTCAGGAGATTGGACTTTCCTCGCTTGGAGCTTCAGATGAAGACATTGAGAAACTGTCAACGGTAGGTTTTTTATTAAGATTTCAAACCTTAAATGAGACAATTAAAGCTACCTGAAGTGTCATTCTAACATATTCAGACATACAAACCTTTGTATTGCCAGCCCTTAATGTAAAAACATCACGAGAAGTGGAAAATTACACAATTTCATATCAAATGTTAATATCTGAGAGAAACACAGGCTCTCTTTACGTTAATTGATCTGCAGTGCCATCTAGTGGCTTAAGTAAATGACTGCACATTATGTTTAAGCATGCTGTCTTCCAGTTAATATCTTCATCTGCCTTTTTCATTGTGTTCTCCCTTTATAGTTATATTGGTTCACTGTGGAGTTTGGCCTCTGCAAGCAGAACGGAGCAGTGAAAGCTTACGGTGCTGGACTCCTGTCATCTTATGGAGAGCTTGTTGTGAGTGTGTTCTCTTAAGTTCACACACAAATATTTCGCTGCATGTTCGTTTTTGCTTGGTTGTACTGACAGTCTTGGACCTGTCCTCGCAGTACGCTCTGTCTAATGAGCCGGTGTACAAGCCGTTCAACCCCGAGGAGACAGCAGTGCAGCCGTACCAGGACCAAACCTACCAGCCCGTTTACTTTGTGTCAGAGAGCTTCGAGGATGCAAAGATTAAGTTGAGGTATTCACTAATACTTTGAGTTATTGCTGTTGGGTGAAAACCTTGTAACCAATAGACACAGAACAATGTAATCCCTCATGTTAAAGATAAGACCTTACATTAAAGCTGCTCCTTAAACTACTTTCTTGTAGTCTTGTAGTAAAATGTGTTTTAATTTGATTTTGCTTGTTCAAAAGACTTTTCTTTTGAACAAGTTTTCATTCAGTGTTTCGCTCTAGAACACGTTGTGTGTATTCCTGAGATCTAACAAATGTGTGAAAACATTTGCAAAGATGCAACATTTTGAAACCTGTGTTATTACATCCATGTTTATCGGCTAGCAGTCTTCTTCTTCCGTGCATTTAGTGGTGCACTGCTGTGTTTCTTGTTGCGTTACCGCCACCTGTAGGTCAGTGGAATAGTGTGAAAACATTGGCAGGAATGTGTATCGTGTCACTCATGTGCTCTTAGGCATGCACAGGGACTCATTCGTAAAAACATTGCTCCATAGGACCTCTAGTGGTCAAAAACTCCACAGGGTACCTTTAATGAGTTGAGAAACATAATGGATGCAGATGATGTCCAAAGACTTGTCGAGTCTATGCCAAGGAGCACTGAAGTTGCTCACACCTTAGTCAGTGTCTTTATGTTGTTTTTCCCTACTATTTGTCACCCATCTGTATCTATGCATCTATTTACACTCGCACTTCATTTACTTCCACAGGAGATACTCTGCAGCCATCAAGCGTCCCTTTACAGTTCGCTATGACCCGTTTACCTGCAGCATGGAGGTTCTGGATCAGCCCAGCAAGATCCAGAATGCTCTGAGCCAGATGAGAGAAGACCTGAGGACGCTTCACAGCGCCTTGGAGAAGCTCAGCTCGTCTTAAGACCGGGAACAGATTTTCTGCAGAGATAAGAAAGTCATGCAGACAGAGAAACTTGCAAGCAAAAGGGTGGACATTCGGCCTGTGTAAACTTTGTATATGAGATCTACTATTATGAACAAGACAAAGAAAATCACAGTGTAGTCGTGAGGTTCCACAGGGTCATTAATTTGTGTGTATAATGTATTATGTGAAGATTATGTAAAAAGAAATAAACGTTTATTTTCATGGAGAAACGTCAGTGTTTTACATTCCAGAGAGACAGAAAAGACAGAAAAGGTGCTGAAGAGAGAAGTACAGTGTTTGCCAGCAGGAGGAATAAGAGAGAGAGAGAGTGAACCACTACAATACAGGGCCTGTAGGCCATTTTCTAGCTTTTAATTCCAAACCAACTATTTCCATTTGGAAAATTCTTGGAACCCATTTATCTTCATGTGTTATTAAGCAAAGGGAAGGAGCCAATTATGAATGATTTAAGTATCATGTTCCCTCAGCTGGTCAAGGCCAGAGCCAGCACTGAGGCCCAGCACATCAGTAGGGCCAGGTCACCGGGACCTCACAGTCAACCACAGCACGGTCCACAGGACTGCACTGCTGACAGATGCTCTTCTGTCTTTATTTCTCTTTCTGTGTGCAACTGGAGAATCTCCACGCAGGCGACAATGCATATCAGAGCCACGTACATCAAAGCTTTTCCCTTGAAAAAGACAAATCATCTCCATCTGCAGGACTAAAGCACTACCACCATCAACACAGTGGCTGGCAAAACCTCCCATCGGCCACCTTGTGTTGGGAAGCTTTCCCTTCCCATAATTCCACTGCACAGTAAATCAAGTCCTGCTCCAGCCTCCTTAAGAAACCCTGTGTTTGTGGAGTAGAAAAAATTGTATGAAGAGAGAGATGAAGCAAGTGGAGGGAAAGAGTGATCTACTGCTTGACAAGTGTGCAGGGACACATACACATCCATGCACACACGCTCTCCAAGCAAAAGTCAAACATTTCTTGTATCTCATTCTACATCCAGCACTCTCCGCAAATCCACAAATCCCCATGAAACCACCGCCAGGATCCGAATCTGCTGAGCGCCAAACAAAAGCAGGCTGCCCCAGCAACAGGGTGACCAGTAAGAGATCCAGCTAGATTCCTGTGCCTTGCGTACTCGCCACAAATCCCAAACGCTGTATCATCCTGACTCCAACCATAAGTGTTTCCTTTATTGATGTCAGGGCCATCCCATCCCTACGCTGGCTTGGTTGCCTCCTCCGGCCTGGAAACAGGGTCATGAGGTTCACTTTGTCCTCAGGCCTGAGAACTCAAAAAGAAAGATACTCCACAAGATGTGTGAACCCGGTGATTTAAAGCCAGATAAAGAACTAATAGCTTTCTTAATAGTTAACAAATCGTTAACCAATGCTTTATACACCCTATATAACTATAAAACAATACGGTCATGTCCATCCTATTGTACAGTTCTGAATGCTGACGAGAGACCAAATTCAATATGAAAAGGATTGAGAGATTCGACAATGGAAGCCTGAGATCACAAGATCACAACCTTTGAACAGTCCAGAAACCAGAAGCAAGATCGTCATCACTGAAATAAGACAACCTCGCATTCCAGAGGTTGTGCTGAGATGGACTCCTCCAGGCAAAAGAAAACCTGGAAGACCAAAATTACCTGGCGCAGACCTGGGACTGACAAGCCAGCCAGCTAACTGGGGGGTGAGGCTCAACATTTTGCCAAGGATAAGGAATGATGGAGGGAGCTCATATAGCCTCATGTCCCACAGGGCACAAAGAGAAATAAATGAGGAAGTATTGGTAGGTGTGTTTTTTTCACTTTGTACAAAGCCAGGCTAGCTGTTTCCCCCTGCTTCCAGTCTTTATGCTAAGCTAGGCTAAACAGGTCCTGATACCAGCTGAAATTCTTTTGATCTCTCTTAAGTCAAATAAGTGTATTTTCCAAAATGTAGAATCCCTTTATTAAGAACAACTTTTGGCTTGCCAGGTCATGAAAAATGCCTTAGAACCAAAATTAGAAATAAATGTTTAAGGGTTAACTCACTTTATAATTAGCCATCAAGTCTACAGTTAAAAAAGTAATTAATGACAGATCACAAGTTTCTAACTTTCTAGTAAGCCAACAGCAAAAGTTAGTAAGTCATCTGCAACTATAAATATATCTTAAAACTATAAATATTGATAAATCAAAAATAAACAGTGCTTATAATAATCCATCAAGTCTGTAGTTGTAAATGTTAATAATTTGTTAATGGAATTTGGTTCAGATGCTCTGTGCCGCACCTTTGGATTACTTTTTAACGACTTATAACTGAATTATAAAGCATTAGTAAATGATTTGTTAACCATTAACAAAGGCATTGGTTACAACTTCTGCCATATTAGAAAGCTATATTGACAAATTCACCCTGTAGCTGTCACACACCTGGTGGCAGCAACAGTTTAGATGATCAACTCCACTCAAAAGTAGCGATGGAGCACTTTTTGACAGACTCTCTTCTACTCATCAAGTGCAACATAATCGCTTCATTCTGGGAAAGCATTACACAACAAACCAGCCATGAGATTAAATCAAACACCAGCCTCAAAGAGCTCTAATCTCTTTCTTTGTTTCCCTTCATATCATGCTACTCATTATTTTTATTTGCTCTGTTTTTTGTTGAGCCCAGGCTTAAAGTTGGCAGAATTATCTGAGGGGGGAGATTAGGAGAAAGTTGGTGAGGATTTTAAGGCGGTCTGATCTCTCTTTCATCCATTTCACAGTTTGTTATTAGTCCACACACCACAAGAGATCAAACTGTTTGTGAGGCATAATAGCTTCATTCAGGTTGCATCAAACGTAACATGGATGCCCGGGGCAGTGACATCTGAGGACGTGCTTCCAGGAAAGAGGTGAGCTTGTAAGATGTTCAAGATGGATCATGTGTTGTAGAAATCAGCTCACAGACAAGATGCAATTAAATCTCGATGCCATTCCGCTCATCAGCCATCAGATGGTGTCCTTGAGTCACTGGGATTTGTAAAGCCACTGAGATTCATGACTCATATTTCAGAGGAAAGTGGCTCTCTGTGTGTGCCCTCTAAGGGAGCTTTTATTCTCTTTGGAGTGTGCACGGATGAAAATGGCTCCTTGCATCTGACATTGACATCTCCCGTGTTATATGCAGCTGCTCCAGCACCACTCCAGTCTCTAACAAACGTAGAGACTGGAGACCACATTGGACTTGTTCAAACAAAAGCGTGGACCAGGAGAGCAGTAGCATGTTATGCTTTGTGGATGGCGGTTAACACGTCCTATCCAAGAAACATACGAGGTTGACAAACTGGTTTGAAAGAGTGGAGGTCTCCACGGCCTCTACTCGCTCCCTTCTGTCGTGCAGAGGCATTGCTCCACAATACTACCTAGTGTTTCAGCTGACATATACATTAAAAAAGTACAATAAACTGCTCTGTTAGACGCCCGAGTATGAACGCACATTTATCCAACGCTGCACCCTTGAAGATTAAGTACATCTGTGGAAACAAGTGATCAACTGTCACCTAGAATGATTCATGATCAACTTAATTAAATGAGTGCCCTCTGCAGCTTAGCAGGCATATGACTGCCTTGAAAATGGAGATGGGGGTTTCTCACACATGGCATTCCTGTGACAGTACAATGAGTCCTTGTTTTATCAGAGGGAATTACAAGTTTCTGCCAAATGATCCCTTGTCTTTCATGTTTGGTCTGCGGAACATTGATAATTATTCGCCAAGGTAAGGTGCATCTCCCTGCATCCTCACGAACTACTTGTTTTGCATGTCATGGAGTTGGAGATGACCTGAAATGCCCCCAGACTCGCAAGCTTCCCAAAGCTTTTCCTACGATTACACTTAGAACCGCCACCCCTGCAGGGTTTGTCCAACAGCTGGAGCACGGCCAGACCTCCTAGTTTTTCCTCATCCAAACCTTCCTGTGGATTTTCTGCACACCACAGCAGGTGGAACAGCACATACAAAGATATATTCTTAATATGATTCAGAGTGTGTCATTGATAGTGAGAAAATTGAGAAACAGTCAGAGGGAGAACACCTGTGGTACAATGATCATCTTGACTGGTGAAGTGGAGAGTTGGCACCGATTCCGCGATGCATTCCTTTGAACTACAGCTTTCTTGGCAGGACATAACAGACAGCTGATGTAACTTATTCTTAAGAGAAAAGTAAAACGAGCTCTTTGCAGAGACCCGACCAGCCTGCTGTTTATCTGTAGCTGACCTGAAGGGGTAAGTCAGAAATAAAAAAGAACAAAGCTCAAGCATGCAGCCAATTTCATACAAACTCGGCAGTTACTCAGAAAAATATTTTATTGAACAGTTACTAGAATAGAAACGGAGGACGTCGTTATCCACCATGGAAAGTGCTGTACAGATGTCTACATTTCAGTCATCCAAAAGCAAAGTTTCCTGTCGCCGCCAATCACACAGAGCGGGAGTGTCCGGTGCCAGCTGAGGCCCGATCCCACTGTGGCCGATCCGATTATCACCGGCTGTAACGACATCAGTACGTGATATGAGACTGGAGCTGTAGAGAACATTAAAAAGTAAATGATCTGGACTGTGAAAAGCATCTCACTAACCTGTGGGTGGCCAAGATGGTGAATGAGTAACTGACTACAGATCTTTCCTGGACATCCAGTGGTGGCAAAGAGGTTTTCATTGGCTCGAGACCACCTGAGGAGAAGAACAACATCTTTTTAAATGTCATCACGCAATTAAACTAAATCAAAAATTTACTGCTGTTTTTTTATGACATTAAAAACAGCTGGAAATCAATACAAACCCATATGAAAATGTTTTATCTACATGCACCCAAAGGTTGTCAACTTAAGCTCCTGAATTGGCAAGTTTTGGGTGCATAGGGACAAAAAATCCAGGTGAAAATGAGAAATTGTGTTTCTTGGTGAAAATGAGTGAAACCAAAAAACAATAAGCCTTACAAAAGCTAAAAAGATGCATTTTCTTACTTGAATAACCGTGCTTTATCTATGTGGGCTGGTCTTTTTTCCTGTGGGTAACTGCAAAGAATAAAAGCAAGCTTTAGGCACATCCCATCCTATTGTGTGCCATCAAATAAATACATCATGCATGCATCAATAGCAGATTGCCCACGCTCCCCCAGTCACCTGGAGCGAGTTATGTCCCAGATGAGCCAGTCGTTGCCCGCCACAGCACCGACTTTGATCGTGTTTGTGAGGCACCAGTCAGCTGACATGAGCGGTGACTGACCACAGTCCAGTGACAGAATGGCCTGCTGGGTCACCAGGTCATAGAAGCGGATTGTTCCCTTCTTCTCTGCCACCATTAACTGGAGAGGACATACGAGTCAGTTAAACCAATGTTTGTAGTTTATGTATGTATCTTACTATTCATCCATCTATTTTCAATGCCCACTTATTCTCAGTCAGTGCCGTACAGAGTCTGTCCCAGTATGCAATGGCAGAGAAAGGGAAACATCCAGGACTGGCTCCACTCCATCAACTGGCTAACGCTTAAGGTGTCAGTATACTTCAACCCTGACTACTAATGAAATGATCAGGTTTGTTGGATAGCAAAAAGGACGCCTGAATATGGTCAGGAGTATGGGAGGGCATATAAACAAGGCACTCCAACCTTCCCACAAAAGGTGAGTTAACGGGTCTCCATAATGATCACCTGTCATCTAATGGCCACTTGGCTTTAGACACTGAGACACCTAACATAAAGTTACATTTTACAGGTCACCCGACCTCACACCTGACTATGTGATTGGAATACAGTACATAGTTGCATATAGACAACTAACTCAAGAGTCTGACCTCAGAATTATGAGCATGTATCTGAAACAAACCCCTCCTACCTTAAAGGCTTCCTCTGGGTGCCAGCACACACTGATGCCAGGAGAGCGAAGTCTGAGAGTAGTGCTTTCATTTCCATCCAGGTCCCACACCCTGTTTTTTAAGAGAATGATAAATTCAGATGCGAATTAAAATGAACACCTATAAAATACAATTGATGAGACAGAACGATACTCTGTATGACCTAGTTTGCTTTTAGTGTACTGGTGCTAACATTATATTTGCAAAATTCAAGTTTTATAAGTATAAAAGTATTTTATTATAAACTGAAAGTTTTGTGAGAATTATTTGCAAAAACCCATGTAGTTCTCAGGTTTTTGTGAAGGAGGTAACAAACACAGGACTTTTAATCAGTTCTCAATAGTAATGGTACGGATTGATTCAACTTGATAAGTGAACTGCTCTTGGCCTGAAATCCAAAACAAAATCCACTACCTCTTAATTAACAACAAAGATGGGATTTTAGACCAGTTCAAGAAATAGCAGTATTTGAGCCACCCTTAGATGCTTACATAATATCTGAAAGAATTCACCTTCCCAAGGTTTCTTTCTTTGAGGTGCTCAATCTAAAACAAAATGACATAGTTCATTGTCCAGATGACCTAAATGTAACACACATACAGCCTTGACCCTAACAGATATAAGAGTACAAGTTTCCTCATTACCGTATGCCAAAATATTCTTAAAGTTGTTTTTTCTTCTGATGTTTTTTTTTGTTGACAGAATTCAAGTTCAACTTTTCCATTAATTTGTGGCTAAAAACAAGACACCCGGCTATCAGGCTTTTATGGCCCAAAGTGTGGGCAATAATAGACAACATGTTTTCATCCAAGTTCATGTTTGCTCCTAATTTATCTAACTCCTGCTGGTTTTGCGCAAGTGATGTAACAAGGTCTTCATGCTTTTCCAGGAAAAAGGGCTCTTTTCTCAGATCTGGGCCCTGAGCTGTGAAGACAGACAGACTTATGCTGGACTCCTCTTTAAGGGAAAACGCCAGCCTCACATTACATTGAGCTATGATAGCAGTGGCAGGGGGAGGGGGGAGAGACCATCACCCTCGCCTGAGTCTGCGTTACACTCCACTCACATTACAGCAAATGTTTCGCTGTGGGCGGCCAGCTGCCATTCATTTACTGTGGAGTACAGAAAGGGCAGCAGAATCCACGTCAGTTGAGGAAGAGCAGCGGAGAGAAGTTGAACAACATCCTACTTTATGCAAATCAAAACAGAGGGGACTTGCAAGCAAACGCCAACCAAGAATCAAAGCTCGTGTGAGGATTATGACCAATCTCCATTTAAATAATAGTCGATTCTAAAGCTAAATAAGACCTATGATAGCAAAAGCAGCTGAGAAACACCACGGATGTAATGGATCACTTGGATGGAGAGAACTGCGAGTCCTGAGACCTGGATCTATGGTTAACCACATCTTAACTAGAAGAAAAGGTGGGGATGGGGGCATAGGGGTGGGGGCTGGTCGGCTGTAAGTGTTTCTGGGAACATAAAACAAATCCTGGTGAAGCAAGCGAAGGCGCTGACTGATGAGGTCATGCAGAAGACATCATCTAATAAAGCCCAAAAAGTACCTCCAAAGACCATCTAAATGTCAAGTGTGTTGTTGGAGAGATTGATGTCCTCAGTGGTGCGGTGTAGAGGAGGATATGCCCCGTCTCAGATGAAGACCTCAGTAAACACTCAACTTTTCCTGCCTCATCTCCCCTGCAGCAGGATAGAGCCCTGTCGAAACTCTGGGCTTCTTTCCTTTTCCCATGTGCAGACTCAGCCAGAGCCTCCACCATGGAGCATGAGTGAGGCTGAGGAGAGAGAGGGGGAAAAAAAAACCCCCCCCCCCCCCAGACCACACCAGGAAAACAACGACTAAACCCTATTCTTTCAGACCACTAGCCAAGCAGAGCTCAATTGCACGCTACACCACCAACGGCCAAACTGTGGTCAACCACTCTGCCCTTCAAATGGAGAGCACCGGCTCCCCAAGAAAACATAACCTTTGCCAAACGAGGTGAAAGACATGAGACACGAAAACACGCGTGACCGCCTCAGATAAAACACTGTAATTGCATAACACTACATCAAGCAATAACACTTCGCTTCCATGTACAACAGAGTTGAAAAGGACATCTGAAGTCCTGTATTGTGTTATCTAAGTGAGAAAACAGCGTGGCCAGAGCATTACGGTTTGTCAATGTTTCCCATAAGTGGAGGAAACGGGAAATGCCGTTAGCGCTGTGTGATCTGATTTATTGTAGAGAGCAGAGTAAATAATCGAAGGTGACTCTGAGGGAGAGAACTGGAAGAGTCGAGCAATGTAAGCCCATCACAGTGCCTCGCAGGGTCGCCCTGGTTGAGGTGCACAATGTCTGTATCAGCATCTCATCAGTAAGCTTCCAGCTAAGCTAGGCTGACTGCACAGTACATACCACATCGTAACACATCAACAGAGTGTCTGAGAGTGTGTGAAAACTAGTTAGCAAGCAGCAAAGTAATGGGTAAGTGGTTGAAATAGCTCACGTTAGCTAAAGGTAATGGGTAATAAATGGCTGAAACATTAAGCTTCTGCAACCTAAAACACTGACAAATTAATTGTATGAAAAAATGACTGTAACAACATCTTTTTTCTTTTTTTTAACTAATAGTGTTGACGAACATCCAGTTTATAATCTATCCATAAGAACATATTTAGAACATTATGGGCACTGTTTACTGTCTACCTCAGTAGGCAAAAGATATGTTGAAAGCATGGGTGAGATATCAAGCTCTCTCCCTTACACAACATAAGGATCAAGAAAAGCCAACAGATTATCACTGAAAACAGGACAAAATGCTTTGAACCATATACATAATGCAGCTGCAGCAGGTGTGCGTTATCCTGAGTTCATCTGTGAACTCACTCAACCCCAAATCCCCTCAGGATCCTGCAGTGTGCCCTTGTGATCTCTAGGTGGCACATTTCCCCACAGACTCACCCCACTCAATCTACACTGATACCATGAGCTGTTTAGACTACACGAACCAAATGTAAACTCCACTGAGGGAGTGGAGTCTGGTTCCCCACCGAGATGCTGCAGCGTCAGGTTGCATGTTGGCAACAGCAGAGTTCCCACAACTGCAGGGGACAGTGATGACAAAGCTAAGCAAACTTATAGTAGAGGCGCTGCTGCCAAACCTAACAGAGTGATGGAGAGGTCATGAGCCTATACATGCAGGCATAAATTTCCCAGTTTCCTCGTCTGATATAGAGGCTCAGTTTGTGTGGGCTGACTGGAAGGTCCTCTCATGTTAACTTGATCTATCCCTTGTTCCGCCTCTGTCTTCCTCCCGCGTCCCATATTTTCTCAACATGACAGAATTTAAATCTTTCAGCAGATGGAGCACACTCCTGTTTTCTCTGGCCGGTCAGCAGAGGCAGGGGAAGAGGAGAGGAGAGTGGGGGAGACTCGTTCTACTTGGTGCAATCTCAGACGGCCTGATGTGGCAGGACAAGGCACTGAGCAGGAGAGGATGACCATCAAGCCTGAGACTGTCAAAGTGTTTTATAATGACAAATTAACCAGTTGTCAGGTCTAAGATAAACAATGAAGAGAGACAGATTTGACACTGCTTTCAGATTAACATTAAGCATATATATATATATACACACTGTTTCCTAGGGCTGGATGATAAACCAACACTATAAATTCTTTACAACTGCCTTATAGTGCAGTGCAGCCTTGTCACTTAAGGGAGGCAGTGGAACCTGTCATCTGTGGATACCTGGCTGTGGATGCTACAGTCGTTTATGATTAGGCTACATAGGCTAAGTTAGAATGATATCGAATTAACATGCATTTTGTTTGGTTCATTCAAACTTGAAAAAGTGACATCCTTAACAACAACCAATGGCATCTAACCAGACTTTCAACGGACCAATCATCCCAAAGTTCAGTCCAGAGTCTTTAACTGGTCATACAGTAACAACACAACAAGAATAGAATACATTTTTTTGATTCAGTGAATTGATTCAGAATCTGAGATGATAAGAAGTGCAATTCGTATGTGCACTGATCCCCACCCCCTCCCTATAAGCCAGGGAGGAGAAAGGAAAGGTCATGTACTGATGTATCAACAAAAAAATCTAGAACTGCCGATTAAGGAATGAGTTGATCAACAAACTTAATCTGCAACAATTTTGATGACTGTTTATAATCTTTAAAGTTTGTTCTGGTTTCAGTTTCTTGAATCTTGAGGATTTCTCAATACTCAAGATCCATTTTGTATCATTGTAAACTGAATATTTTGGGGTTTTGGACTGTTGGTCGGACAGAAGAAGCCATTTGAAGACATCACCTTGGACTATTGGAAAATGTGATGCACATTTTCCACTATTTTCTAACATTCTTCTCTAAAAACGGATACTTTATTACACTTACTGTACATTAAGGATATAAGAACAGGTTTGCATGTTGCAGGAGAACCAGCCTGCTGATGTAGAGGGGTTTGTCCCTGAGGTGACCCTGGCTACTGACACACTTTTTCCCTCCTCTAGCATTAATTGAAAAGGGAAATTTGGGGACCTTGTTATAGGCCCCCCTTAGAGAGGAAAATCTTTCTGCAGCTAATTGGATTTCCATATTTAACCAATTAGCTAGAAAAGCTACAAAGCAGCTCTGTGCTTACGCACAGTCACACCGGACCATGTTGTGCTTAGCATCATGTTTCACTGTGGAAACACAGTCAGGAGTTTCTGCACCATTAACAAAGAACAGAACTGAAAATCAGAAGCTGGGAACACACACACACACACACACACACACACACACACACACACACACACGAACACACACATGGAAATAAAACAGTTTGGACCTGCAAGTGTGGTCATCACTGACGGAAGCAATTTGTTTCCCCTCCGTGGGCTCGAACACCAAATGGTTAATGTAGCTAGTGTGGCCCTCCATCACCTAGGCAACAGTAGAGAAAAACAATACATAAACAAAAACCGCAATCACATGATCAATAAACTGTTAAATGAGCGTTTTCTAGCAAACTTTGGGCTTACTACTCTGGCTGCAGCTCTGATTTCTATGTGTATGGCTAAATTTCCTGTATCACTAAGTACCAAATGTCAATGCTAAGTAAAGAAAGTTTGATGCCAACTGACAAGCGCAATTTTGGTCAATGTGCTCCAGATGTTACACTACCTTGACTTCATGCCTATCCTGAAGATCAGAAGTCAGCAGGCGTAGCTTTCTGTCAGCTGCAGCGGTGCAAAATCTGCAAAGAGGGTGGAAGAGGAAAAGAAAGAGAGGATATAAAAATAATCCAAGAAAGAACATCAAAACAGAGTCAGACTGTACAGACCCAATGACATACATGACATCTGCATACATGCCTGCAGCCGCCTAGACTGACACCTCTGGATGAGAGTGTCAGTGTGTGTGGTAGAAACTTGGAGAGTGATCAGTAGAAACACTGCCAGGGAGATTCTAATTGCAAGCTAGGATAAACATGGAGAAAAACAAGATTCCTCACGCCATTTACGCATGTCTCTGTTCAAAAACCTGTGCAGAGCCAGGCAGAGGACTTCTCCCTCTAATCAGTCGTAGTATACACCAGTGCCTGCAATTATTCACACAATTACACTAACTCACTTATGACAAGAAAAACACACACATATCACCAGAATAAACAGACAGCGGTTCACACATTTTCAGTTGCAGGCACAGATGGATTTGGCATGATGTCACTACAAACACCCTTAACGTGCTTCGGGGTATTACTGCTACAGAAGATTAGATTATATTAGGATAGGCCTTCTAACCCTACAAATTAGTGTTGTACTTTGGAGTGAAACATGGAACACATTTGCTTTTTTTTTTACTTTAATGTCATTTTCTTGATTGATCTCCAATAATCTTGCTTAATACAATGAAATACATTAGTAAAAGGGAAACACCAGTGAATTTCAGCACCAGCGATTATTGTTTTAGCACAAGGCACAAATGAGGGACAAGAGTCTATCATTTCCTATGTGATATTACCACAAAGTACACCTCAAGCGAGACCTGAAAACACAACGTTAATACAAAATTTTGTGTGAAACAGGAGAACCTTTTGGGGGGAGGGGGAGATTGGCTGTGGGCTTCATTTTTACAATATTTTGGGGTTTTTTTCTACACACATTGCAATATATAAAAGGAATAGTTCTGGGAAATATGTTTATTCGTGAGTTAGATTGTTGCCAGTCTTGTGTCTGGAGCTAGTGCCAGCAGCTAAGACAGCTTAGCTTAGCATAAAGACTGGAAACGGGAAACAGCTAGCCTTACTCTGTGTGAAGTAAAAAAAAAACATAAATCAGTGTATTTGGTGGAAGTCAGTTGTTGTGTGTGGGGTGTCTGGTCTTTGGTAATCTTCAGATCGTCCCATTATAAGCTGCTGTGGTGGATGGTGGCAGCGCTGCAGCCTCCCCCTCCTCCCCTCATCTCTCTTGCTCTCTCTGGGCCCCTGCTTGAGGCAAGCCCGTGAGAACGTTGTACTTTTCCTGGA
The DNA here is from genome assembly GCA_002120245.1 of Maccullochella peelii. NCBI lineage: Eukaryota > Metazoa > Chordata > Actinopteri > Centrarchiformes > Percichthyidae > Maccullochella > Maccullochella peelii. The sequence continues at coordinate 213,647 of LKNJ01000008.1, forward strand.
AGGCACGGCTATGTGCAGATTGAAGGGAGGGATGGAACCTGAGTGGGTAGTCATCAGCGCAATAACATGTGCACACGTCACAGGGCTGGCTCGAGGGCCCTGTGGAGTAAACCACAGAAGGCCAGGAATTATCGCTGCCTTTCCTTTTCAATTACAGAAAGCTTAAACACCTCCGGAGGGACCGCAGAACCTTCCCATCCACCGCTCCAATTAGGAGGAAACTCTTGCTTTCTAACAATCTACAGTTAGGCTACTTCCCTCCTGTCCAAGGCCACCTGAAATAACTTGGCTCACATCCTGCCAGCTGCAGTGTGACAGTGAGAGGCAGTTAAGACTACTTTCACACAGCGTGGCTGCTGGGCTTTCTCTACAACTGCCTCTTGTTCTGGTTACAAGAGGAGTGTTTGTGAATGATTCTCTTGTTGTGTTTAAAGACATAGATGTCAGGTATCTGATGTGGGAGTAAAGTATGGCCTCCTAATTACAATGGTCTAATGACCACTTACTTAACAAGAGGCACTGCAGATCTCCCACCATAGACACCATCTTATATTAAAAACAGCCAGTTATGCTTATAAGGTAATTACTTAAACTGATTAATGACTTAGTAAATATGTTAGCTCACTTCATATAGATGGACAGCTTAGCTGGTAGAGGGGCATGTCCATCGAACGTAACACTGAACCCCCAACTGATGTATGTGCATGGGAAAAAAATGGAAGTTGCATTGCATAAAAGCATCTGCCAAAATTAAATGAATGTAATGTAACAGGTAATCAATCACAGTGAAAATTCTGTCGCCTCTGTTTTTGTCAAGGTTCAATGCCTCTTGTGTAGTAATGTAAACTTCTGAAAGCAAGGTTTAAAAGTTGGTGTGTTCAGTGTTGGTGGGAAAAAACAGAAATTTGGGAGTTGTCAGCTAAAAAGCATGGCATTCAGGGGCTATATGTTGTTCCAAAATCCAATCCAAAAGGCAGACAATAAACAGACACTGATCTTGTGAAACAGATATTGTTAATTTGGTAGCCACCTGCATTACAAAGTGTGCTGTTCAGAAGCCAAATCTCAAGTGCCATTTTATTTAAACCCTTTTTTCAACCAATAGGACACATCCAAGCAGAAGTTTTGTATTAATTGCACTACAGAGAAGCTCCTGAGCTAACTTGAGGGGTACTTGGGCTGCTGAAGAGGCACTTTGTTGACCTTTGGCAGGATTTATTTCCTATCAAGCAGTGAAATATTTTGTTTAGTGTAACATATTGGGACTAATTTCCATCCTTCACACTGCAACCATTTTATGTACATACATTGCAATTTTAATGCTGAAACAATATATTGCTCAGCCTCAGTTTACAATTTATGCAGCAAGGTGCTCTAAAATCTAGACCTGTCCTGCATCATGCAACTTGATGGGGTCATAATATCACCAGACGCAAAGGTGCGGGAAACAAAGTAGCAGTACCTGATAGTGGGTATCCTGTCCAGCTGGGACTCAGGGCTCCAGGCAAGAGCATCGACACGCAATTCATGACGGAAAGCTCGAAGAATGTTGAATTCAATTCCCTCAATCTCCATATCCTCCTCCTGTGAGAGCAAGTATGTGTTCAGAAAGGAAAATACTGGGCATGACTAGAGGTAAACCTGCTTGTGTGAAGCTGTATCTCTAACCTGGAATAGACAGGTGCCCACTACCACATACTGGTTTCCACCATAGGCCAGGAGCGAGGCAGGGGTACCAGAGCTGAAAGGACTGAATTCTACCACGTGAACATAGTCCTCACATGCCACCGTGTAACTGGGATTACGGCTTGTGTCCTCCTGCATCCTGTGTGTCCTGGTAAAGCTGGCTTCAGATCAGAGTTTCCACTGTAACACATGAGAATAAAAGAGGACAGAGAACTCTTTGTCTAATGTTTGGTATGATCATCAAACAAATTATATTTATCACTGTGAAAAGAGCAACATCTGCTAAATAAATCACCTTAGTAAATACTGAACAAAATTAGGCATTAACCTGAGCTAATTTGGCTAATATGGCAATAAATATTGTGAAATGATGACTGTCAGAAACGTTGCCATATCATTACACCAAGGTTTAATATCTCTGGCTGTATTAGACATCAGTTTTGGCATTAATTAAATTAAGTGCCTTTATTTGTCAGTTCGTTAGTTGGATTAGACAAAAACTACCATTCTTGTCTGGTTATTTTATCCATAATATTTCTCTCATTTACTATGTTGCAATATATCAATATGGTGATACAGAATTGCACATCTGTGACAGATGATTGCATCTGTATCTCCACATTCCTATCTTGAGCAGGACCTCAAGTATGTAATCTATAGTGGAATAAAAATGTGGGAATTTATATGAGATTCTATCTAGCAAACAAACAAAAAAACACTCAACTGAACTAAATCTATGCCTTGAGCACTGATGTCGATATATTCTCAAAACACAATATGGCTTAATGGTGACTGCTCATGTTTAGTTCAATGGCATAAAACAAAATCACTTCAACTATCATAGATCAAATAGTTCCTCAGTCTCTGAAAAACACAGTTACACAGTTAAACCAGACAGCATCACAAGGTATATACTAGAGTTTTGTCAGGATGCTTGGAGAGAACGTCAGAGCAATCCTTATTCAAATATCGATTTGTTTTATATATCCCATTAAGCACAGAGGCATGCATAACTAGTATGGCACAATGTGGGTATTTTTACTAAACTATATCGGTCACCCTTTAATTCGGCAAATATCAAACACACAAAGCGGTTCTTTATTTGAGACATGTTTAAATCAAATGTAGATATTACCCAAATATAGCTGTGGCTAAGTTGGAGGTTAGACCAATATTCCCGCAATGAACCACTGAAGATACAAGTAGAATACAGAGCCGAATGTAGCATAAAACTATCGACTTGTGACTGTTTTAATCGGTATAACGTTACAGTTAAACCAGGCGGTGTTAAAGTTCCTAAATAGAAATGGGGTGCATTTTCCAGGTTATTTTGGTCCATGGCTACCTAGCCATGTTGTGTACATTATCTTATGTGAGCCAACGTTATGTTACATCCACAGCTCCCGTGTTCGTGTAACTAACGTTAACGTTACATACCACGGTAATGTGTCACCTGGCAAAGAGCTAAAACGTGACTGTTATCTGGCTCAGATAACATTATACGTGAATAGCTAGCTAGCAATTAGCCAAACAAAAGTTTATATTGCCCGTTTTTACAATTTAACGCTCCGACTGAGAACTTAATAATTACCTCTTGGTTATGGGAGTCTATTCCAATTCAGAATACAGTACTGACTGATGTATTTTACCGACTTATTTTCAAGAATTACTTTGAATCAAACAATCAAACGCGCGCGCTTGACATGTCTTCAAGCTTGTTCCGGGTTCAATATGGAATGTACCATTGAGTACAAATTTCATGGGGGATTTCGCGCAACGTAAATTGTCCACGTACATCGTACAACGTACATATAAATCACGTGGCGACATATATTGGTATATTGTTGAACCACAGAGTTTAATTTCAAGCCTAACAACACTTTTTAACATTTTGCAACGAAACTATAAAAAATGAATGCGGGAGAGAAATACTTTTTTAGTGGACCTAGCCCATTGTTGCCTACTAGAAGCTGATTGGTCAGGATGCAGTAAACGTCATCCGCAATTTAAAAATTCAAACAGCTGCTTTACCGTGTTCTCGGAGGATATTACAATATTACAGGTTTGCACCATTAAATTAATATCGTCTGTGATTTAGTGTCGCCATAAACATAGGATACTTTTGGTTATATTTGTGCATCTTTTTGGAGCTGATATTAACACACATTGTAAATAGTAAGTTAAGCTTTCTCTGTGCTATTGTGCGACCGAGGCCAACGAACCTGAAGGGTTCCTTTCAATGATAAAGTAAAGAAATTCTTCACAGCCTTTTCAGAGATTACTGTTGTGTTTACTTCAAAGTCAAATGGCTTCATTTTGCTCATTTAATGGTTATAGCTGGCTTCCTGCTGTAAAACCTGCTTTATTCAAAAGGGAAACCAGAGTAAAGTGATTTCACAATTGTCCATCTTGTAAGTCTAGTAAGCCATGTTTTCACAGGTTCTGAGAGAGTATTTTCCTTTACTGCTGTTCTAGGGAATAATGGAGGCTTTGGGAGACCGTCTAAAGGTGATGGTTAAAATCTTCAGGAGAGAGTGCCACAGGGTTTTGCAGTCTGAGAGGACCACCATTCATGGAGCTGATGGCATGCTGATGGTGCTGCAGCTGGCCATGGCAGAAGTTAATAAGCAGGTAACAGTTCATTCCTTTTATTCAAACAGCCTCTCTTCAATTTGATTCAATTCAAAATACTTTATTCGTCCCTCAAGGAGCAATTCATGGCAAAAAGTTTGCAAACACAAATGCACACAAACAATTAATTCACACGCATATAAAACAGATAAACACATGTGATAATGTAAGGAAAGGGTTAATGGCAATACCCAACACCACAATATTATACGTCATTAAAGTGCATTTATAAATCTATACACAAGGGAAACCTGATGATTTTATATGCCTTTTGGGGGGATTGTTCAGCATTAAGCTGTGCAAGGGATCTCTATTTTGCTGATATTTTTAGAGCTGAGGTTAACAACACCTTGCAATCAGATCTTGTCCTTTGCACAAAGGCATGTAAACCAACAAATAAAAGAAAAAGTTGAAATACTTTCATTAAAAGAGGGATAAAACATTGTCAATATTCTCTGTGTTCTTGCTGTAAGTTGTCCGGCGGCCCAAAGACGAGGCTGTACGAGCCTGATTCACATCACCATCATGGCATAATTCAATTGAACCATCAGGCTAACTGTCATCACGTCTATAACTGATGACATTACCACAGATTTCCGGCTGAGACCGCTCATGGCCTGTTTTTGGGCTGCGGGAGAAGGTCTTTCTGCTCTCGAACTGATTGGTTCCAGGCCGTCAGTAATTATGGCTGCTGCTTTCACTGTTTTCTCTCTTCCTGTGACAGCACAGCGGAGAGTTCAAAGTGGCTCTGAGTGATGTCCTGATGGCCTGGAAACACTTACTGTTAGACAAACTTCACCTGCCACCCCCCAACTTTGCACGCTTGGAGAACTATGATCTCATCCTGGAGGCATACGAATCCTTCCTGAAACGCTCCAACACTGTAGACCTAGTTGATATCCTCTCCATGTACAAACAGCTGAGACTAGTGGACTCCGACCAAGAGGAGCCTGTGAGCCCGGTGAGCAAGAGCTGGTTGAAATCAGACTGATGATGTTGATTGTGGCTGATCAAATTGACTACTGAGTTAGAGATCAATTGATTTATCTCTTTAATTACTTTTTTTTTATTCTTTCGCCAAGATCCAACTGTTTGAGTTCTTATCCAGTAGCGTGGCGGTCTCAGAGTTGCCAGACTCCTCAGTCCCGTCAACACCGTCTAGTAAAAGCAGGCCCTGCAGCTCACAGGTAGGCCCAGTCCTGCTTTCATACACTAATAAAAGGTGCAACTTAATTCATAAGTGACCATAAGAAACCCCTCTTTCCACTGCTCTCTACCCTCATATAAAGGTTTTTTGTTTTGTTTTGGGGCTTTTTCTCCCGCTGGAAATAATCCATGCATTTATTTTTCCAGTCTTTAGCGTACTTAATTTCTGTCTGGAATCCATCCTGCTCTTATTGACAGGAACTCTATATCATATCACTTAGATTTAAGAGCGAAGAGTGAATTCAATTACCAGGCAGATGTGTAAAACACAACACAATGTGGAACTGGGCAAGAGCTTCTGTGACAGAGTCTCTTTCCTCCTCTCTTCTCTGTCACTTGTGAATTTATGAGTTTCTAGTGGAGGCTTGCTGCTGCAGCACCACCAGCTAGAGTGATGTCATTTTTGGAGTTTAATACGGGCTGTCAGCTGCTGTTTTTAGTGGTTTTACTCCAGCAGTAAAGCTACTGTCCCTTTTGGTAGTTTATAAACATGACCTGGACTGGCCTCAAGCCAAAAGCTTCACTAAAAGAATAGTTCGACATTTTAGGAGATACACTGATTCGCTTTCTCGTGGAGAATTAGATGAGAGAACCAATACCACACTCATGTCTGTCAGTAGCTTAGCTTAGCACAAAGCTCACTAATTAACACATCGTGTGTTTGTATATTGTTTGTCATTTTTAAACACGTGTTTGTACAGACTTAACAATTTGCTATTTCCTTGCTGGGAGCAATAACTTCCTGCGGTCTCTGCTTGTTGCCTGGCAACTGCTCCCAGCCAAGAAATAAGCCTGGCAAATAACTCCCTGTAAAACCTTGAATTGTTGTTTTTACACTTTGGGTTTTGTACAGATTAAGCAAAAAAGATATGACATGTTAATTAGTGAGCTTTAGAGGCGTTTGAAGGTGGATTTTGTTACCTTTGGAAAGAATCAGGCTAGCTGTTTGAGCCTGTTTCCAGTCTTTGTGCTAAGCTAAACTAACTTCATATTTAGCGGACAGACATGAGAGTGGTATTGATTTTCTGCGTATAATGGTATACTTTAATAATGTTTATTCTATTCATTATCAATAGGTGAAAACGGCAGTGAGAAGGGTTTTCTGCTCCTATCTGAATTTGCTTGTGAACGTCAAAAACAACATGGCCTTGGCGCTAACCCTTGACGTCCCTAGTCGCGCTCTTGGACGACAGGCATTTACCGACCTAAAGCACGCTGCACATAACAACAACACTTCTCTCTTCTTGGTAAGAAACATCCACCCTCAGCATGTGCTTAGGCTTCAGCGGTGATGTTTTCACACTTAACAACATTGCTAGGAAATCCAAACTATGACATTAACGTTGGAGTAATCCCCTCCGGTGCAACATTTGGGTCTCTCTTTCATGCTTTTGCAGGCTGTGACATCTTTCGTGAGGGCCATCCAGCTCGGAGGGAAGGGCTACGCTCCAGCTGAGTCTGACCCACTGAGGAAACATGTCAAAGGCTTGTTGGACTTTGTCCAATTTCTAGACAACCTGGAAGAAATACTAGGGGATATTCCTGACCCAAGGTACACAATACAGCTTAATCCAGGCTTCCACTCGCTCCCTGTCTTACTGTTGCTTTTGACATAATGCCTCCCTCGGCTGTAAATGTTGGGAGGCCGGGATGTGCTCCATTCAGGACTGAAACTGTAAATTCTTGATGGATTCCAGTTCAGCTTTTGAATTTGAATAGAATTTGAATTGAAGTTGTTAAAGTGTCACAGAGTTGCAATTGAAATGTTAGACAAAGCGAGTAGATGAACAACTTAAAACTCATGTCTTATATTGTAGACTATATATTTTTATGTTTTGTAGATATTGCGCTTTTATCCATTACAGGAATAGTTTCACATTTTGGGAAATTCCATAATTGACGTTCTTGCAGAGAATTAGATGAGAAGTTTAATACCACTCTTTTGTCTGTAGTCTAACTATGAAGCTGATTAGCTTAGCTTAGCATAAAGACAGGAAGCTATGTTGTAAAAGGATGTCCCAAAATGCATTAATGTGATCCTAAGGACGTTTAAATGCATCCCATATGATTGAAATAACTGCTAACGAACTAACAGTAGGAGAGATGTTATGAGACTTTGGAGACGGTCTCGAGATCTAATTGTTTGTGGCCCTGGTCCTACAGTACTTTGAAAGACTTCATCAATAAAATCGCCTTATTTTCTAATTATATGATCAAATATTTAGAAAAGGGAATTTCAAAATTGACAAACTATACTAAAGAACACTGAAAGTAACTTATTACAGCAGTTCTTTATTTATTTAATCAGGGATAAATCACTTATTTGTAGGAGCTAATCCTAAACATGCCAGTACAAGCAACTTTCCATTTCAAATAATGCATCGTAACAAAATGCTGTATTTACTTTATTGTACTCATATACACATATTCCATTCTCAGAGAAATCATCCTGAGTTTATTAGGGGAATTCAGACATTCCAAGAAAAGTTGAGCACACTTCGTATCTGGCAGTGACTGAGGTCAAATACACTGAAACTCTGGATTTATGACTTAGGGGGATATTCTTTGAATTGCTTCACTTCTTCCTGCAATTCAAGTTCATGTTAAATTCTATTTGCTCTCTGGTGTTGCCAATTCAATTCTCCTGAATTGAATTAAATTCTGAAAGCTGAACTGAGCTCAGCTCTGTGTGGGGGGGGGCCCTGCCGCTGCTACTGGTAGGAATATTTACAGCCGGGTGTATCCTCCTGGCAGACACCTGTGCACTGAAATTACACCTGTGATCATAAAATCCACCTGTCCCACTGCAGCTCGTTATTTCCCTCAAATCTCTGTAATGACTCCCATCTAAGCTTCTCTTGATAACATCTGGATTGCTAAAGCATGTTCATCTTTGCTACATCAAAGCCTGTCTTTCTTAAATAACTTGTTCCTTGTTTGGGGCTCTTACTTTGATGAATTATCATCAAACCTCGAGCTCCACAGATCATTCTCCATACCATTACAGATTATTTTGCATGTCAAAGCATTTGGCACCACAACAAAAGTGGTTATCAGAAATGATTTAGCTGTTCAATCATGTGAGGGTGGAGCTTTTGAGGTGAAGCTGTTGAAGGCACCCTTTGTAGCAGTCCCAGTAGCGACGTTAGCTTCACTCAGCCGAGCCGTAACAGCACATTGTGATGTTTGTGTAGTGTGGATTTGACTCTTGCAGCTCTTCTGAGGTTCTCAGTTCATGCAAGCTGATGAGAGCGCTCCATGTCTGATGAGACACTGATGAACTCGGCCAACGTGTCTTTCAACAGGCAGTGCCTTTACGCTCTCAGTGGAGTACTGTATTTCCTCATACAAACACCTTCTATGCAGAGTTCAGGGCCCCTTGTTCACTGAACATCTGTTTTCCCAAATGATTCTGTTACTGAGCCCCGCTCGCTCACATCGGAGCTGGGTCAGGGTTGGACCACCACCTCTCCACCTTACTGTGATCTTTTCTAGCATGCTTTAGTGCACTTGACTGTTAGAAACCTACAGAAGTGATATGTTGCTATGATTTTTGAGCACGCAGCACAGACGGTGTGCAAGCATGGACGACAATCCCCCAAAACTATAAAGAGGAAAATCTTGGAGTTTCTTTGCTGACAGTCCATCGGTGAGAGCAGTGACAGTGCCCAGGGTGACTTTAACAGGGATTTGGAGCATATTTTCTGCTTCATAACTGTTAACATTGGCAAAGCTGCGTTACAGTGAAATAAAGCTCAACTGGATGTTAACACCGAAACAATTACTCTGAGCTCTTAAAGTCGGTGTCCAATTAATTGAAAGTGAAGCTGCAGTATATCTTTTGAAGACATTCAGACGAAGGCCCTGGCTTTTCTGGGTTTTCACTTTTAGGAGAAAGTTATTCGTGTTGGCAAATGGCTGAACTCTTGAACACTATTAATTCCATCCAGATGAAAACCTGTATATGTGTGTGTGTGTGTTCTGCAGAAGAAAGAGTCCATTGCTTTCCAAAACAAATACAGCTTTTGTTTCTCTACCTACGGCGCACAATACTGCGCTCTCAGCAGATGTCATTGTGACTGTCACTGTGTTTGATTCTCAGTGTATGTGGAGCCAGGCTGGTGACTGCCATCAGGGCAGTGCTGGTGAAGGGGCGCAGCAGTGGAGATGCAGTGTACGCTGCAGTTGAAGAGACAACAAAAGAGCTGAAGGAGCGGATCTGCCAGCTACACCAGATCCAGAAACAGTCTGCTAATGGAAGCGGGACAGGGATAAGCCCTGCCAGGGTAATGTAATAACCTCTGCTCTCCAGTCAGCTACAGGTTTGGCTTTCGTGTGTCTCCCGAAATCCATACATTCATACAAAACCCACTTCATCTTCTTTAACAGTCAGCTATGTGAGCTGACAGTGCACTGATTGTAATTGTGTTGCTGTTCCTCTCCAGCCAAAGGCTTACGCAGTCAATCATGCCACTGCATACGGAGGTCGGGACACTGTGAAGGTGCTGATGGCTCTGCTGGATGAAGAAGCTCTGGCTCCTCTGTGTCAGAACAAGGCAGACCTGCTGTCTGAGGACCAGCCCGTCCTCAGTGGAGCCGAGGGGACCTGCATCCTCATGTTGTTCAGGTTGGCACAAACAGTCGTGCAGTACAAACTGGGATTTAACTGAAATGCCCTTGTATTTGTAATAGAGAGCATATGTTATATAAGGTTTAATTATATTTTATACAGATTTTTAGCAATGCTAGCAGTGGCTCTAGCAATGTCATTCTGTTGGTCGGTCCACTATTGGATGGATTGCCATGACATTCATGATCCTCTGATGATATATTCTACTGGCCTTGGTGATCTCTGACTTTTCCTCTAGCGCCATCATCAGGTCAAAGTTTTAGTTTGTCCAATACTTTATGACCAAATACCTGCGAAACTAATTACATTCCCATCAGCCTCGGCTATACTTTGTGTTTCATGCTAATTAGCAAGTCTTAGCATGCTAACACGCTAAACTAAGATGGTGAACATGGTAAACATTAAAGCTGCAAAACATCAGAATGGTAGCGTTGTCATTGTGAGCATGTTAGCATGCTGACATTAGCATTTAGCTCAAAGCACCGAAGGGCCTAAGTACAGCATAGCTGTAGAGAAGAAGTGCTGAAATGATTAGTCGGTTAATCAGTCAACAGGAAATTAGTCGTCATTTTTGAATTTTGATTTATTAGTCATAAATATTATAATAATTTGAAGGTGTCACTTTTAGCATTTCACTATTTTCTGACACTTAAGAACATGTTTTACTATTCCCTGACATTGTACAGGCTAAACAATTAATTTATGAATCATACAAAATAGCCAACAGATTAACCAATAATTAATCAATTGTTAGTTGCAGCCAAACAGCCATAATTTAAAGCTCAATGTTGTAACTAGGCACAATTGTGGCTCCTTGGACAGAAGGTCAAAATCTGCAATGTCAGTCTTTTAACAATTACCAAGCGTGTTCTGCCTGAAGCTCACCTATCACAGTGGATCGAGAAACACATGCAGAGTGCTCATAATATTGTTTTAACCACTCTGACAAAAAAGCACATCACCTCCTGTGTTGCAACGTAGCGTAGCACCAGTATACGGTCTGTATACCACAAACTGGAACAGTCGATTCTGAAGGGTCTTAAATTAAGATAAATGCTTTCTTACATCCTTCAGGAGTCAAGTACAACACTGGTAAATGAAAAGTTAATATTTTACTATGAAAAAGTAAATCTCTCAGAGCTTTGAATTAGATTTGACCATTTACACTACTACAGGATGCAGTCAGAGTGGGAAAGCCCCTGAAACTGCAATTAGACCAACATGAGACTCTGAAACCATATGGAGGAAAATCCTCCCACACCACACTGGAACAATTTCTCTGGTCAATGACATTAAATGGCTGATATCCAGTTTGTTGCAAAAGCACAACATCAGCTCAGTTGAAAACCTCTTTTACATGTTGTGTAAAGCTGAATAAAGAGAGAACAGGGTTTTTAATAAACAGTGGGTCGATTTCTTGGTAAGTGTGACCATATAAACTCCTAGCTTTTCTAATTTATAAACCTCTTTGCCTCTCATTGTTGCTCGCCCCTCAGATCCCCTGAAGTGTCTACTGGATATTCTCCAGAACCTCTAAAGAACCGAGTCCAGAGCCGACTAGACCTGCTCAAACCCAAGGTAACGTGGGCCCCTTCATCCAAGAGCCCCAAATCCAAACCATCAGTTACTTCAAATTGAATCAGATGTACAAACATTGAAAATAATGTCTTTACATCCTGTAATTTCTCCCTGGTATTATATTATTTATTTTCTTAGCTGAAGCTCACATCTTAACTGACTTCCACCGTTCCCGTTTGCACAGCTGTGTTTTAGCTCTTAGTGTTGGTTTGAGAGTGCTGTTTAAATCCATGGCATAAAACGACTTATTCGTGGGGGATTCAAACCGTTAACCAATCCTGATGATAAGTTATCCTATTGTCAGGGCTCAGGTCCATTTGCTTACACTGCACAATATAACGTACTGTATATCTGATATCGATACCTCTTCCTTCCTGGCTGTGAGCTCAGCTGCTTTGTCTGGCTGTTTTCTGGGGTCAGTGTGAGAGAATATGTCACATTAGGATTATATAGCATCTTTTGCTAATAAGACTTTACTGTTTGTGTGCTTTTGTTGTTGCAATTTAATCATTGCTGAGCAAAGAAGATTATTGCATCAGACCCTTGATTTAGCACTCCTGGTTATCATAACATACACTCAGCGGTGGAAAGTAACTTAAGGTACATGAATATTTTCATTTTATGCTACTTTACACTTCTACTCCAACCGATACTAGATTTTGAGGCTGATACCTATAGTTCATTTTTCAACATAAACATATAACGTAAACTGATAGGTCTCCCTTAGATTTGTTTATTCTTTTCCTAATTGTGAGAAACTTTCTAAGAGGGACAATAAGTAACAAGAAATTGCAGTACATAAATGTCAAAGTAGGTTTGAGGTAATTTAAAAACAATCGCCATTGCATAGTTTGTCCACCAGAGAGTGCTGACAAATTGGTTTTTCAACTGTAAAATGTCCCACTCAGTATGTATCTTGGTCACAATTCTTTTAAATGGGAACTCCACTGAATTTACTCATCAACGTCTGTTTACAGGTCTTGGAGAGTGCTACAGCATATGTGAAAAAAGTTGTATAAAGTCTTTTGTGTCTCCAGAGGGAACTGTATAAAATCTGATAAATGTCCTCGAGTGATGTCACTTGAGTCAGCGTCTGTTGAGGCTGAAGTCTACTCGTTTGAAAATGAAAAAAATCTGTTGGTGTGGAGTTAGAAAGAAGTGAGCTTACCAGACCTCTGCAGCCCGCTGCTCATCTCTGCATGAGGCTAACGGCTCGAGGCTACATTAGCCACTACTAGCATAACACACCTGAATCTCCAACAGATCTGTCAGTGGTCAAGTTGCATTGTGGGTAATGTAGGCGCCAGGTTTCAACAAGGAAGAAGAATGTGTGGAATAAAAAAGATATCTCTGATTCTGCTGCATTGATTTTTATATTTTTTATTTTTTTTTAAAACTCTTCATCGTGAGTCCCACAATGTTATAGGAGTGCAATGCTAAATCCAGCTACAACATTATGCTGCTTACATGCTAATGCATCAGCTATAATCAATTATAGTTTTAATGTCATTCTGAAAGTGGCCGTTCTGCACCCTAATAAGTAATTGATACTTTTACTGGAGTCAAATTTTGAATGCAGGACTTACTTGTAACAGTATTTTTACAGTGTAGTATGGCAACCTTTACGAGTACATCTTCCACCCCTGCACACACTCCACAATTGCTGAGGTCACCCCAAAACCCACTGACAAGACCAGCTTTAGATTTTGCAGGTAGGACTGATCTTTTAACATGAAGTAGCTCCGCTGTGTGAACTCCTTTTGAACATGTATGCTAAACACATTTTGTGAAATGGCTCCTTTATTTGATTGCGCTAGCAGATGTCATTTTAGCTCCCCACAATCTGGCTGCCTTCCTGTTTGAGTGCGCTGTAATGGTCCCTGGGCAGCTCACCGCTTCCTGAACTCGGTGAGCGGAAGCTTTCTGCATCAATTTCACTTTGAAGATGCCATATCAGTCGCGTAATTCGACTAGCAAGGGAAACTTGAAAGGTTATTGTTTCCTGTTGTCTGCTGAATGACTTTATCCCAGACTTCTCCAGCAGTTTCATCATGCACTGACGTCAACTGGCACACACAGAGATGGACAGATTTAGTTTCTGCTTTTCTTGGTTGATCACAGATGATCCGAACATACAACAACTAAAACTCCAATTTAGTGTTGCTCTTCTGTGACGTCAGTAATGATGTTCGTGCAAAGATGTGTTTGATTACATGATAATGCTACAGTATATGCATTTTATTTCAGAATGATTGAATCAGTCTCTGATGGTGATAGTAGTCACGGTGCACCTGTTACTGGTTCTCACTTTGAACACCTGTGTCTGAACACATGTCAGGACATAAAGCTGCAGAAATTGCTTGCACCTGCTTTTGGAAGCACTATCAGGAATGTCTTGGTCAGGTGTCTCCAGCGTCGGGTCAGGCGGTGTGCAGAGGTTATTTCAGGACAGCCATCTTCAGAGGAATGAGGGCCATCTGACCACACGGTGCCACGTTGGGCTCCCACCTGTTGTAATTGGATTAGATGTTCTCCGTCAGTCATAGTTTGGCCGTGTTCACTCTTCCATCCCCTCCCATTGTTTCAGGGGCGTTTCAGATAAGTTTTATTATGTTGTATTAGCATGCAACCAGGGCAGCATACATTTTTAGCTCCATTATTGAAGTGTGCCTCATTCTTAGGGTTGCTGTTGTTTTAGGTGCTCTTTTAAGAAGTTCTTTTGAAAAACACAAAGGCTTTGATCCCTTTGTGCTTTACGGACCCACCCAGCTTTGCTCGATGTACTTTTCCCTCAGATTTCTCCTCCCTCCTGTGGCCCACTGGCCTGAAGTGTGAAATCCTTGGATTGTGATAATCCCAAGCAGGCGTAGATCAAACAGTGGATGAAAAAGCTGTGGATCTGTGTGTCCCAGGGCCAGGAATGTAGTCTTCAGTATCATTCGCTTTGTTATAACTAACTAGGCTGTTAGAAAAGGCTTTTTAATGAGGTGCTGCTCTACTGTTTTTGACACGTAATTGTGATAAGATTGAAGAAAACTTTCTCCTGTTTAAAGTTGGGTTAATGTATGATTTGTCAACCTTTTATCACTAAGGCAATCGTCAGGTGGCCTGTAATCACATAGAAAACATACAGCTACAGGTTCACTAATTACAGCAGAAGAGGTTGATTTGAAACACTATTAATAATGCCTTGCTGTTTCTCATTTGATTTTTGGTTTGAAAATGAATTGTCTTGTAATGTTTTCTGCTCTCTCTTCTTGAGAACACTTGTTCTTGAAATGCCAAACAGTGAGGGGTTTTCTGTGTTTCAAAACACCGAGGTAGACCAAGAGAGAAAATATATTTTGAAAGCCAGGAATCTTGGCCACCGGCCCTTAGTCATCGATACTGATCAACAACCATGTCACCAGTGACATTTTTGTTTTTTAGTGAAAGACAACTATTAGATGGATTGCCATGAACTTTGGCACAGATATTCCTGGTTCCCAGTTTTAATGTGACCAATACTTTTGTTTATGACCAAATACCTGCAAAACTAATGACATTCCCATCAGCCTCAGCTGTTGTTATCCTTTATATATCCTCCATTATATTAAATGTTAGCATGCTTACACACTGAAGTAAGATGGTGACCATGGTACACATTGTACCTGTTAAACAACAGCATGTTAGCATTGTCACTGTGCGCATGTTGCCATGCTAGGATTAGCATTTAGGTCAAGGCACTGCTGTGACTCAGTACAGCCTCACAGAGCTGCTAGCATGGCTGTGCATGGTGCATTTGGCGCTCCCTTCTTGAGCAGTTGAAAATGTGCAGGAGTGGGAAAGCACTTTTGAGTGTGAGTGAGGGTTTATTTTTGTTCCAAACACCAAAGTAAAAGCCAGAAAGTAAGTTTTGAAAGCTGGAAACCGAGGCCACCTGCCCTGAGTCATTGATACTGTTCATCAACCATGTCACCATATCATATCAACTGGATTAAAGGTTTTTTTTTTCTGGTCATTCCAGGCCAGAGAGGTAATTCGATCCCAGTTTGCGTGCACATACAAAGATGATGAACTGCCACTCAACCGCGTGCTGGAGTTCCCCAGCACCAGCCAGGTTCCTACCTGTGTGCACCCAGCACCCAAACCCAAAACCATCCCAGCTGTGGATGAGGAGTGCAGCTCTGATGTGGAGGAGACGACCACAGGTACAGATTTAACCTTTTAATTTGATCAAATCCTACAGATGTGCTCCACTGCATGCGGAGAAAAGTTCAAAATGTCAACACAAGCGGTGCAGCGTTCTCTCTGTACTGGGATGGATTTCTGTTTCCTCTGACGCCACACAGCTGGACCGAGGCCCAGGCACACCTTCTCAGCTCCAGCCTTGAACCCTTCCCAGACCCAGCCTTGGGACTGGAACTTACCATCAGCCATTAAATGAATCCCCATTCTATAAAACCTGCTAACACCCACATCTGTAGTAAAAACAAAAAAGCACACACACACTCATACAGACTTTTTGCCCATTTCCCCTTCTGTCTTTTGTTCCGTGGGAATTCAGGCTCCGCTCCATCAGGTTACATGGCAAATGTTAAAATTCAGCTTCATAGAGTAAACACACAGCCTGCTTCGACTAGCAGCTAACGTCAGCAATTTCGTCACAACATTTTCCTTTTTTTTGTTTTCTCTACCAGGGTTGTCACACTTGCTTTTGCTTTGTTTCAATCTTTCCAGCCAAGCCTACGTCTGAGTGTCCAAATAAGGAGCAGAGCGGTGTGCAGCGGGGTCCTGCTCTGGGACAAAGAAGTGGAAATGCCAAAAACAGAGGTGCAGGCCCTGGCAATAGAAGGAAAACTGGTATTCAGATGCAGAGCAAGGGCAGCAAGAGGAAGCAGGTGGATTCTGACCAACATGGAGGATCAGAGAATGAGCCTCCACAGAAGAAACAGCCCATTAGTGTCTCAGTCAAAATGCCTGGCAAGAATGTCAACAAGGCATTGAGTAAGAAGAAGCTGATAGCTGGGCAGGGGAAGCTAACCAGCTTCTTCAGACTCTAATGATTGTACTGGTTTCATGATCATTCTGTCAAATGGTGTTCATACAAAGCAGCTGAGTGTTGTTGAGTTGTTTTCTTTCACAGACAAATCTTGTGTAGTATGTGAATGTTCCAATTAAGGCTGCAATTAATGATTACTTTCAGTCTCAGTTATCTGTTGTTGTTTTAATTAATGGATTGGAGGAATACATTTGAGGAAATACACGCATGTGGGAGAAGTTTGCCTCAAAGGCTTTCTAACATGTGGCTAACTAAATGGTAGCAGTTTGGTTGGGTTTGGCACCAAAAGTACTTGGTTAGGTTTGCGGGTTTCTGCCAGAAAGCCTTTGAGGCAAACTTCTCCCATGTGCGAAATTCACTCATTTGCTTACTTGCTGAGTTAGATGCAAGTGGTATCGATTTTCTCATTTAACAGGGTGAGTACGTGTATTTGCCAGAATGTCAGACTATTCATTTAATTACTTGGTCTATAAAATGTCGAAAGATAGTGCATGAAAAGCACAAAATCTTTACATTTGAGAAGCAGCAACCAGCAAATGTTTGGCATTTTTTGCTTGAAAAATGAAGTGAATCGCTTATCAAAATGATTGCTGATCGATTAACTAAGCGAATCATTGTTTCCACACAAGTTTAAGTGGCATTTTTACCCATTTAGCAAGAAAATGTTGGTGACTGCAACGTGAATAGATCAATTTGATAGCCTGTCAATGGGAGATGTATTTGGTCAGTATACTTTCTTTCATCAAGACATGGGGCCAATAAGCCCTACTTTGCACTTGAAATGTATTTAAATCACTAGTTGTATAGATTATCTATTAAACCTGTAAAATTCACAATGAAATCAACTGTGTAAATATGATGCAGACTTTTCCATTTTATTAAACTTTTATTTTGTTTTATATTTTTGTGCACTCATTTTCTACCAAGGAAATACATTTCAGTGTAACACATATAAGGAAAAAACCTTTACAGCACATTAAAAGGGAGGGCGACAGCACGGGGGGAAACATTTATACTCCCCAGCAGGGTCGGTACACTCGTCCTATCATACACCGCAGCACTAGAAGAAGTAAAGAATACTTGCATTAGTAAATATGAACACCAAGAACTTTGAAATGGTCCTATATAATATCAGAATCCAATTTATTTGTCGGGTATGACGAAATATATATATGTATATATACATACATACATACTTGAGTAAATCAAACCTGGAACATTTTACTCAACATTTTTTCAAACCTCAATACAGAAACACGGGTGTGCAGATACTTACTGCTCAGGTCAGTGTTTCTGCGATCAATTTTCAAACTGTGCTCATCGGCAGTGTGGCTCAAGCTTCGGTCTGTGAGCAGAGGAAGTATCCGGTTGAAGGCCGGGTCCAGCCCACGGATACTGTGTCCTTTCAGCCTCATGTCCTGAAACACAGTATTGATCAGTGATTACATGTGACACCGTAAGCCCACACACATTTCCATACTGCAGGATCTGAACTCTGGATCGTCAAGTTTGCCGCAAATTTGCAACAGCTTTCAAAGATTATCTTTTCACTTGCAGCACAGGTGTTGGATCTGTCTTTACCAGCTGATCCAAGCCACAGGAACCCCAAATGGAAGAAATATGTTCCCCATTTTTACTACATCACAGTGGCCTGTTTTCTTCCACTGCTCCGGTTCACCCAGATGGCTTTGTTCTCTCCATCATGGCTGCCTGTTCCACATTACCGCAGAGATAACCACCATCTTCATGACACACAGGAGACGCAGCCGCCAGATAAACTCTTTACACATCGCAGCCAAACGTTTGAGGGAACACAGATATATCATCATTGTTCCCACTGTGATTCCAATAAATCTTTATAGGCTTGTGATCATTTGACCTTTTCAGCTAATAGTATTTCCCGGTTTTCCAACAGTGTCATAAAAGATTTTCATAGATGTGTATGAAATATTGACTTAACAGTAGACACGAGGACGATGACCAATTGAAAGGGGTCAAATGTTCAGGCACACGATGGAAATAATGTGCTCTCTGTTGTTGTTGAACTATGGTTAGCTGCAGTTGTTTATAGAGAGAAATCTCATACAATGAATAGTTATGATGCATGACTGTCTTTGGCAGATTTCAATGACTGCAAACAGAGACTAGCCAGATACATGCATTTGGGCTGAATTAACTAAGAATAATCAAAATTTCTGGTAATTTTGGATTGGATTAATTTGTTGTTGAGCTTTAAAGTACAAGTGTCCTGGGTACTCTGGGCAATACACAGAACATGCTGTTCAGTTTACATAGAGACTGTTTCTTTAGTGGAAAGTTCAAATGAAAACTGTTCTTTATGATTTTTATGTATTATATCATTATAAAGCGTAACAGGCACATTGTTTTTGGAAAGACCTTTTCAAAGATTTTTTTCAGCTCTAGAGACACAGGGGACACATCCTCAATATTTAGAACATGTGCATTTGCCCCCCCCGCCCCTCCAATAAAAACATGAAAGTAGCAGAGGACTTTTATTTTGACGAACCACTAGAACGCAACTCATAGACGCAAGAATGCCTCAGGTGGTGGCAGTATGCAGCCGCAAAAGCAATGGTTGAAATCTACCATATACACGGTTGATAACCATGGAGGAGCCTGAAGGGAAATGGAGGAGGAGGTCTGATATTAGAACATTTCAACTGTCAGTTGTGATGGCAGCTAATGAGCT
Organism: Maccullochella peelii; assembly: GCA_002120245.1. Lineage (NCBI taxonomy): Eukaryota > Metazoa > Chordata > Actinopteri > Centrarchiformes > Percichthyidae > Maccullochella > Maccullochella peelii. The sequence goes on from LKNJ01000008.1 coordinate 233,129, forward strand.
AGAGTTTACTTTTAGAAGTATTGTTTGCTAGTTTGCTAATTAATACAGAATGCCTGAGAGCCTTGGCACCTGAATTTTGTGTTTTCCTTTACATAAATGAAGACATTTCCACCATAAATTGATGCAGAAAATGCACAAATTGGTGCATCAAAATTCACTACAAAGTGTTTGACGTTCAAAATTTCACCTGCGATGTGACACTTACTGAGACGATGGTGATTTTAGGGCTTCCATCTTCATCCCTCACGATGTTGTCCAGCACACTGCTTTGTCTGTACACAGGGGGGACCACAGCGAGCTCAGTCATGGGCTCGTCCACCAGTAACAAACCTAGGCCGTCCTGCTCTGTTACGCCGTCTTCTACTTTGGTTGCAGGCATGGCTACAGTGACCACGTGGCTGCTCAGCTCAGAGAACAGCACTAGAGTATACAGGACAGAGTAGACAGACATCATGGTATCTACAATATTTAGTTCTCCAGTCTTTGACTGATCTTCTATCGCCTAACGACTGTTGTGACTGGGCTCCCAGCCGTCTTATATATTCAGGGAGAGGGCATTTTGCTTACAACTTAAATTGTTAAATGTAAAAAAAGCGTCATGTCTCCTGCAGGGGTGCATCCATCTTAAAGGCCAAAGGTCAGAGGAAGTTTAAAGGTCACAGCAAAAGTGATGTAATTCCATTAATAGGTGTTCCTTCGTGAAGAAAAAGGTGAATAGCTCTATTTTGTCTGTTTTGAGATGTGATTAATTCAAATGGATAAAGAGGTGGAACATTGGAGGGCTATAATTTCCACCACATGAGGTCAAAGGGCAGGAAATAACGGTGGATATTTTTCTTCAAAATCCACATGCTGAAATGAACCCAGCAGGTGATAGGACAGAGACTGACTGTGTCGCATGAAAGACGCCCATTGAGTGGTCATAGTGAGTCATTTTCTCTGAATGGCATCAGTGGCTGCACATGGCTGAGACAAATCCTATGATGGATCATCCACAAAGGTCAGTAACATGGATGAAAACCTCCAAAATCTAGCTGCTGGAGAGACTGAGGACATCAGAAAGACATTTTGGGAAATTCACTTATTCACAGCTAGTCTGGCTCTGTCCAAAGGTAAAAAAATCCACCTACCAGGACCTCTTAAGCTCACTAATTAACACGTTGTACCTTGTTTGTAACTTCCTGGAGTCTTGTCAGTCATATGTTGTTGTTTTTTTTATTGTTATACCACTGCGTTGCATTTGCTTGATGTTTTTATGTCTCTCTTTTTTATGTAAAGCACATTGAGTTTCTTTGTAATGAAATGTGCTCTATAAATATAGCTGCCTTGCTTTGCCTTGTCAGTGGAGACTCCAGGAAGTCACTGCGCCCTGCCAAGAAACAGTCGTACGAGACACATTACCCTCGTAAAACCACGTCTCGTTTTTATTACCCACGATAGCGGCATGGTTCTAAGGATGGCAATGTCGGTCTGTCGTTTGGTCCAGCTCTTAGGTCCAGACTGAAATATCTCAACAACTATTGGATGGATTGCCATGACATCTTGTACAGATATTCATGGTCCCCAGAGGACGAATCCTACTGACTTTGGTGATCCCCTGACTTTTCCTCTAGCGCCACCATGAGGTTGGCATTTGTAGTTTTAAGTAAAATGTCTCAACAATTTTTGGATGGATTGCCATTAAATTTAAGGCATTCATTCTCCCCTCAGGATGAATTGTAATAACTTGGATGATCCTCTGTCATTTCCTCTAGCGCCATCATCAGGTCAAACTTTCAATTTGTCCAATACTTTGGTTTATGACCAAATAACTGCAAAACTAATGACATTCCCATCAGCCTCAGCAGCACTTTGTGTTTAGTGATAATTACCAAATGTTAGCATGCTATAACACGCAAATCTAAGATGGTGAACGTGGTAACATTACACCTGCTCAACCTCAGCATGTTAGCTTTGTCATTGTGACTATGTTAGCATGCTGGTGTTAGCATTTGGCTCAAATCACTGCTGTGCCTAAGTACAGCCTTTCAGAGCTGCTAGCATGGCTGTAGATTCTTACTCTTTTTACATTTCGATTTTTGCACAGATTAAACAAACAAGACATAATGTGTTAATTAGTGAGCTTTAGAGATGCTGGTGGGCAGGTAATGTAACCTTCAAACAGAGCCAGGCTCTAGCTGTTTCCCCCGTATTTCCAGTCTTTGTGCAATGCTAAAGTAACAGGCTGATGATGTAACCTCATATATAGTTTACAAATATGAGAGTGGTATCAATCTTCTCGACATGAAAGCGTACAAATGTATTTCCCAAAATGTCCAACTATTCATTTAAAAGGAGAATTTGATATGCCACAGCTCTGTGATCAAGCCTTGGGAGTGTTTGATTGACAGGCACCCACACCAAGGTGGCGATCATCAGCTGATGGTAAAAGGCGGAGGCCAGCAAAAACCAAAGGGCCTTCAATGTTGACATAGCTCCTCGCAGGCTTCTTCTCAGCTCAAAAGGCTTACCTTATTAACATCACAGGAGCCGTAGCACAGAGGATGGAGAACCGGGACATGAATAATAGCTATTGAACTCAGCTGAAGTGATTTTACTTGGAGCGGTCAGCCTTTATTTTGTAAGTATTATTGTTGGAGGGCGAGGACTTCTACTGAAGAACTGAAGTTGACCACAGGGGCACGGCCGTTCCAGCAGAAGCACAACTGAACTTGTGAGCTTCATACTCTGTTGTTATAACCTTTCTCGCTCTTTCTCTCTTTCTGATAATCTCTCCCTCCCTTTGCCCATATTTCTCCTGATATAGGCTGTATTAATGTACTGATATGGACAGCAGACACACTGAAAATCAATGCAAGTCCACCTGATCCAAAGCTTCTGGGCTCAGCTTCCTTGGCACTTACTGAGAAGATTCAATGAACTCTGAGCTGTGGTGAAGGTCTTTTATCTGGTAACTGTGATTTTTTCCGGGTCTGAATTTCTAAGAAATCATTACCATAATTCTCTAACAAAGAACATTAGCAAAAAAAGCCAAGAGTCAAATAATCTTATGAGGACCAGATGTGATTCGGTGGAACATTATTTACTAAATCTTTTCCACAACACAGCTCGTCAAATCTTCAACCGATGCCAGTAAAGTTTATTCAACTACTGGCTGAGCTGTCATTGATTTACAGTTGGTCCTGTTTGTAAGCAAGTCGTAATTGCGTCCAGATTCGATTTGGCCTCGTGCATGGTTTCAATTTTAAACTCGAGGAAGCTGCAGAGTAGTTTTTTCATTGGCTCTGTCAGCTGCTTGCATCACCTGTCAGTCGCCGGTGCTGTATTTCAATCACACCGCCTACAGCTTTGTGTGTAGAGGCCTCAGAAGTCTGGCCCCTATGACATCAGTAGCAGCATTGTTTTATAATCCTCCAGGGGCCAACACATTATTTCCTCGTCCTGTATTAACATGCTGCCTTTCATCACCGACACTCGTCTTCTAATAGAAAATATAAAGGAGCGAAAGCAGTCGCAGCAGAGGGGAAGCAGCTCCAGTTCCAGGGAAAAGTGATGCACTGATGCACTGATGCTCCATGTGTGATGTTTGATATCTGTGTGTTTGTGCTGCAGAGACTTGAGTTGTGCCAGAGGCCGGCGTGCGGTGCTGCATTCAGCAGAGATGCGGGTGCAAAAAGGGGGGACTGCATTTTGGGCAGGATTTTTTTGTTGCCCAGAGAACAGACCATGGTTTCCTGGAACAATGCAGCTGATGAGAGTCTCTCCAAGGAAAATAAGGCTCTGACATCATGGGTTCTTAAAGCACACAGCTGAGCCAACACTCTCTCCTGCTATAATCAAGCCTCAGTGAATTTCCACTGTCGACTGAAATTGAGAAAGAGAAGGAATCTCCTCCAATGGTTTAGACACTTTTTTTTTTTTAACACATGCTTTAATCTAACTGCTAACATTCCCATTGTAGCACAAGGCTCACAGTGCACTTGCTGGACTCTTGTGTCTCTGTTTCCTTTTACATCTGGCCTTGGCTCACGATAACAATAAAATGTGACACAAGGCTACTTGTAAATTTGTCATGATCAACTCATCACAAGCCAAGATTGGATGCTAGCCTCAGGATATGAGGATATTTGGGATTAGAGGCAACAAATGCTGAGTTGACAACAGCAGGAGCAAAAGTTAAACCCAACAAAGTGAAATCCTGTGTGTCCTATTGGAAAAAATGAATGGTTAAAGACTGATGAAGCCTTACAACCACTTTTCCTGTAAAACAACCAGTAGAATAAGTAGTAAAATTGGTGTGTGTAGTAAAACAGACCACAAGGTCATTCAAAAGACAATTGTGTGCTTTAGATGAGGAGTTGAAGAGTGTGGAGAGATTGTGTTTCAGGGCTCAGTCCAAAATCTGTGTCCTTAGATGCACTGGATCCTGAGTGCACGCCGATCAATGGGAATGGATTGTGTGCTTTCCAGAACCATCCTGGTTCTTAAGGTTATCCAAACATCTTTGTATTGCACTCCTTGAGTCATCGTGTAATCCAAAATTAGCACATATAAGAGGATAAACGGAGCATTTTCAAGACATCCTGACGTTTGTATTTTATAATAATTACAACTGGATGATACTGTACATCCATATTCACTTTGATAATTGGCTTATTTGTTATTGCTTGGTCACTGCCCAGGCCTCCCTGCACACAATTTCTCTCTGATTTATTTGAACTCTGAATCTTGCAAGCTTGCAGCCTGCAATTGGACCATTAGGGTGAGATAATTGATTCTGTATTAGTCATAGAGAAGGATGAAATAACATCCAGGATGGCCGGGTTGACCGAGACCTCGCCAACCTCCCTGCTGCTCCACATTTTGATCTCGGCCGTCTGCTGAGCGCCGGCCAGAGAGCCAATTTATCAGGGTTTGATTGTTGTGCCATATACATCCGTTTAAAAAGTGCTGACAGAGAGTGAGTGAGTGAGAGAGAGCTTGGTGCTGTCACTGCGAGCATCCTCCAAAGAGCTGAACATGCAGCTCTGGCCTGCAGGGAGCACCACGCCCCGCTCTGTTTGCTTTGGCAGACCCCGCCACCTCTTAGGAAGTATCACTTTGTCATTCAGCACACGCAGTACGCTCAGTTTCATACTGCATGATGCACAAAGCCTCAGCTTGAGTTACAGCTTCATCTATAGCCGAAATAAATTAAAAGATTTGCACATGCTGAAGAGAAACAGACCTCTGCTTTGTAATTATCTGCTGTTTATGTGTCTGAATCCACAGGGTTCCTCATAAAAGCCATATAGAGTTTACCAGTGTGATGTTGGGTAATAGAGGGAGTAATGTCTTTACAGGATGATGTTTCCCCAGAGGTTTTATGAGTGTATGTGTATGCTGCATGAAGAAACTCTCCAGCCATGTCTGTGATGTTGACAAGTGGTTTATTCAGCAGGAATGGTGAACAATTTGTCAGTATTTTTCTTTCTACAGAAGGCAATCGAGCACCATAAATAACAGCTCTGTAATCAAACAGTTTCTTGGACAGTGAGCTTCAGGAAACGACATTTTTCTCATTAAACACCTCACAGAGTCGTGAATGTCTCACTAACTCCCACATTTTAGGCTTTATTGATAATTTCACACAAATGACACACAGAAATGTTTGAATGATTCATAGTCACATGATTTGAAGTTGATTGCCGTAGCTTTCTTCATTGCTGCTCCAAATATACCAGATACACTGAGGGACTTTTGACTGGCTCACATTGCTGTCTATTACATAAGCTGTATTTCAGGTACCAGAGACAGTGTGTGAAGGGTGTATTGTAGCTGCAGTGCAGTTCAGATAAGGATGGCATCAACTGATATTTAATGGTCTGGTCATAGGTTTATTTCATGACATAATAATGCTGAGTGAGGCTTTTTTCTCATTAAAAAGTCTTTGGTTTGTACTGTATATCTGAAGATCTGGGAGGACCACAGTTGTTCTCCAACCAGCTTCTTTTTAATTTCAGCCGCCAGGTCGACTGATATAAGAATTTGTAAGGAATAGACACCAAAGTACATATGCAAATTCCCATTTTTAAAACCTTGATCATTATAGATAAAAACACACTTTTAAATTGATCTGTGAAAATAAGTTTTAATTCAGAGAGCTGCTAACAAATGTTTTAGTCAAAATAAATTAAACTCCTGGCTTATTCTTAAAGCGAGACTCTGTAACTTTCTAAGGAAATAAAAATAAAATTTTTCCGCTTACAAATAAAAAGTGAATTCAATGCAATCAGGGGTTTTGTCAGTAAAGACATATTTGGTCTGGTATGACCTGTAGCTTATGCAGGCTAATGTTAGCTAATGTTAGCAAACTTAAAGCAACAGTTCGACATTTAGGGAAATACGCTTATTTGCTTTCTTGCCAAGAGTTAGATGAGAATATTGATAACACTCTCATAGCTGTATGCTAAATATCAAGCTACAGCCAGAAGTTAGCAGCCAGTTAGCTTAGCCTAGCATAAAGACTGAAAACAGGGGGAAACATCTAGCTGGGCTCTGCCTGAAAAAAATTCACCTGACACCACCTCTAAAGCTCACATATTAACACACACATCTTGGTTGTTTATTCTGTAAAAAGAAAAACTGAGGTGTAAAATGGCACAAAGTGATTTTATGGGGTCACTTCTGTTAATTCATGAGTTTTAGAGGTGCTGGTAGGCAAATTGAGTTAACTTTGGACAGAGCCAGGCTACGTGATTCCTCCTGGTTCCACTTTTTGTGCTAAGCTAAGCCAACTGGCTGCTAGCTGTAGCCTTGTATTTAAAAGAAGGATATGAAAGTGGTATTGATTTTCTCATCTGTCGGCAAGAAAGTGAATTTCCCCAAGTTTCGAACTATTCCTTTAAGCTAGACGCTGTGTGAAATTAATGAGTAAATTCGCTGACTTTATGGCTCTTCTCAACTTGTGCTCCTACATTTTAGCGTGTCACAGATAAACATAACGGTGTCTTTAAAGCATCTCACTCAAGAGAACATCGGGAAATGAAGGCAAATTTAATATGCCATTATTCTGTAATTACCACTTGTAGCCACGATGGCCGCTGTTCAGCAAAAGTTACATAGCCTCGCGTTAAGTGTTTTTAATAATCAATACCTTGGCTTCCAGTGAAGTGCATGTACACACACATCTCAGGACAGACAATGACCATGAATTTTAACAATCTCAATACAATTGGAAGAATCACAGTTCACAGTACTTTTGTCAAGTTATTTGGCATAAGGGATCTATATTGAGAAAATAATTCAAAAACAGTAGAAAAAATAGCATTTTGCCTTCTTGGGACCACAACATGTTATTTTCTTTTTCTTTCTTTTTTTTTTTTTAAATCTCCATGCATTCACAGATTTCACACAGATACATTTACTCGCTTACACTACTACCTTATTGAAACAGCTTACAAATAAAAACACTATTAAAATGGTGGCCACAAGGCTGTGCAAAAGGGAAGACCTCCGATGTAAGCCCTGCCATCTGTCCGTCTTAGCCATCTCTTGCAAGTAACAAACTACAAAATAGCACCATTATACAGTGGATAGGATTCTTAATACAGTTTTGTTATATGAAACCATCATGTACAATGAATGATAGTAATGCATAGGTTAACATAAATGGGAGTACTGTTTGATTATACACAGGCAGAGGAGGCAGAGCCAGAGATGAGATGGTGGTTTGTGAGATAAAATGACTGTAAATCCACATTGAGGTTTGAACAAACAGCTGTCACTCTCAGTCCTCATGCAAGGACTTCTCAGAATTAGATTTTCATGAAACGTGTGTGTTTGTGTGTGCTTGACCCTTGCTCACAGTTACACAACTCTCATTTACACTGTGGGTGCTTTGTATGTGTGTTTTGTGTACTGGTATCTGTGTGCCGTATCTCACATCTCCAGGAGGAATTGTCATTTTTGTTTGCAATATTTACCAAATCATGTAATCTGCGTATTTCTTCGGTGGATGCAATGGATGCTGTGGAATTTTGTTGTACTCTCGCCATGATGGCAGGTAATGCAGTCCAAGCAAAAACTGAAGTAGCAAAGTTCTCGGCCTCCCTAAACTAACAAAATATAACAGGCCAAAATCGATCAATCATTAAACTTCCCATCTATGTGTCTGTTGTTAGAGCCTCTCTGTCTTTTGCTTTAAACTTGGGTGTTGACAGATTTGGGAACATATTGTTAGTTCTTCAAGAGAACAAGAAAAAAATTTGACTCTAGTTGATTCTGGTGGGTAACTTAGAGCGCTTGTTGACTTGCTGTGACTAAACTTTCATGACTTGCGCTTAACCTTGAACACAGGCCTCCGGTCAGACTCGAATGTTGATCATCTGTGACTGGGTTGTTGACAAAAATCAGATTTGGCCACGGCGCTGACATGTGAAAAGGATGCAGACGACAAGCATTTTGCCAGATTGTCGCTTTTTGACTTATTCCACTGACTTGTGCCAAATGCACTTTGAATCCACTGAATGACCCATTTCTAACAACCAAAAAAGCACCATGCAATGACTGGCCAAACAACTATAATTCAACTTGTTTATGTAGTACTAACTGTTCCTTAAAGTCCCCTCTACTAGTGCTTGATCTGTTGTTATAGAAGTGTTTGGATTGTAGACTCAGTCCTCGGGTTTTCTACACTTCCTGAGGCTTACAAGGGATTTGGATTGGACTCAAACCTTCAAGGGTACTGCTTCAGTCAATGAGAAGTAGGAATTTGACTTGGGCTCAAGGTAAAATAACTACAACAATGTTTAAATTCTGATAATGAACCACCTTGTCTTTGTCCTTTAAAGCGAACCTTGTTTTTTAAAAATATCCTCCATGGTGCATATAACCAAACTCTGAAGGTAAGATAATCTGATTTTAACTGGGGTAGTGACTGTATGTGACTGATGACAAAGTATCCTGTCTTGCCAAAGGAGTGAATGAATCCACTCTCAGAGTAAAAGGATTTACCTTCGTAAAAGTTCAAGGGACAGGATGGACCACTCATTCTCAAACACAGCCTGCCGCTCTCTGATTGGCTGAAGCCCAGATCCATTCCCACCTTTCCTGGAGCCAGGGGATGCTGCAGCTCAGACATGGAGGTATAATAAGCTCTTGTTCGTGTCTCAGCAGCTAAACTAGTCTGTTACATTGCATTAACAAAGAATTCCTCCCGATATGGAATGGTGCAGTGTATAAAATAATCACAAGATCCCTCATCAAACTCTTAAACACCACTTAGCTCTCAGGTTTCAATCATTTTGAAGAGCCTTTCGGACCATTGTTAGCCTCCTCTTTGTTTTGTTTTACAGTGAACCATTCCACAGGGGCACCAGGTAAGGCCACTCCCTTCTCTCTTCCCAAATCGCTGGGCATTTGTCCATTCACTCCTTCCCTACATTCTGTAATTTCTGCCCCCCGTGTTGCCTCGACTTGAGTTTTTCTGATGCACTTCCTGGAACAAAAGAGAAAACCACAGTTTAGACATATAGCAGATACAGAGATACACTAGATACAAGATAAAGTGAGCAAGCTTTGGGACCGATTTGGGTCTGAAATCTACATCTGCGCCTAAAAAAAACACAGCTGTTCTTTGGATGGTGAAAAGAAAACTTTGTCACAGAGATAATTACTCTCTTAAAGTCAAACTGAAATTGAAATTAATGTTTGCCAAGAAATTAGAATATATATCATTGGTGTTTGTTTTGGCTTGTGTTATTGTTTGGTCAAAAATGTAATTACGTAGGGAAGAAATTAAAATTTTATTTATTTTTCAGCAGAGACAGTGCCCTCTACTCTGGTGTTCTCCAAGGGGTGTGAATTTGTGAATGAAACTGTCGGTACTGTATAAAACAAAAATAGTTTGTTATAGAGTTGCGAATTCTCCGCCCTAAAGTTTTATGTACACAGGCTTGTACCTTGTACAGCCAACATTATGCGTTGCTTAGTCCCTTAGCTATGTGTGCTTGTTAAAAAAGGTGGAAAATAACTTCCATCTTGTATGAACATTTGTAGGCTACAGGGCTATTATGTGCTCTAATCAGGGTAGAGGGTAGTTAGATGTTAAAATAACATGAATAAAAAGTAATGTCCAGTGGGCATCATTGCTAAAGTTAGCAAGCATGGTGGAAGCTAGTTAGCCTAGCATGCTAGCTCCCACTTTCTGAGTTAAATACAAACTTTACAGCCTGATGGGTTCTCTTAAATGTTAAATGTTGCAAAGGGATGTCTTAAATTGCTAACGGTACATAACCAACCCTATGTGGGCTTATTGAAGAAGCTGAAAAAAGATCTTGTATGAGCGTTTGTAGGCTACGCTACTGACATGCTACGGAAGTTAACTCCGCGTCTCCTAGCAGCGCTGGCTCTCACATGACAACCACTGCCAAGCAAAGTGCCCACTTACAGGCTTGAAACTGTCCAAAAATCTTCTTTTGAAAATGGAAAAATATGCACAAGAGCTGCGATAGTTCATATTTATTGACACAAAAAATGAGGAGAATTCAAATTTCAGTTTGACTTCGAGAGAGAAACAAGAGGAGGATTCATACAGCAATACCACCGTTTACAGTGCACCACAATCCACAAATTAATGAACAGATGATTGACGTGGAAGCCACTGCACACGTAGGCACACTAAACGTGATATGTGTGATTCATCTCTGGACCTTGCATGTGTCAGTCTGTTATGGTGAGATGTCAGAATTTCAGCACATAATGTACAGTAGCAGAGTGGAGATTCTGCCTGGGGAGCGGGAGTGCCACTGGGTCTACCACAAAAACCACTTAGTTCCTTCTCTTGCTAATGGTTTTCTTTTTTGAGAGAAGGGTAAAAAGCACACGGTCAAATCTTAAAAGGATCACACTCTCCTGCAGGTTGGCAACTCGAGTCTGCAGTTAGACCTCATGCTTTCTTTCTTTGGCCAAGAGATTAAGATTTCGGAACTAATTGTTTAAATGAATCTCTCTCACTTCAAAATACAGGTTGCTCTGCTTTTGAAGCTCTTGAGAATGTCAAAGTGGAGATTTGTACGGTTTATAGAGGTTTAAATGACATCATAAAAAATAACAATAAAATTAGATGAAGAGTATCCACTGGCGTGCATACCTTGAAGGATGAGTGACTATGTCCAGGTAAAGGTCTCTGTGGGAGGAAAATGAAGCCACTTAAGTTGGATGGATTACTTTCTCTTGCTATACAGTAAACTGCTAGCAAACTTGAACCTACTGACTTGAAGTAACAGTACGACTATTTGCAAAATGTGATCAATGGGATAAGAAGTTTGAGACCACTCTTGTCTTTACACTAAATAAGTAACTACAGACTGGATAGCTTAGCTTAGCGTAAAGACTGGAAACAGGGGGTAATAGCTAGCAACTCAGGATATTATGGGTGCATGCTCTGACAGAAGCTACCAAAAACATCAATCCTATTCTCTTTTTTTCTTCCACATTTCCTGATGAGTAAACCTTTTTTTTTTTAGAGTGTATCTGTTTGGTGCTGTGCTCACCTTCTTGTTTTTTGTCTTGTCTGGCTGCTGTGCTGTCCTACGCTCTGTGCCCTTGTCCACTTTGTGCCCTGCGGTACTAACCTTAGGTGCTCTCGGCATGTCTGTGTGGCGCTGTGCACGCACAGAGCGAGCAGCCTTGCTAGTCTTGGCAGGTGCACAGTACATCTCCAGGCGCCGCAGCTCACAGCTTTGGAAGCAGCACTCGTCCACAATGCCACGAGACCGCCGTGCATTGGGGCCATAGCCTGCTGGTTTACCTGTTTGAGAAGATCAGCAGGGGGGGTTAGATAACTGGGGAGACAGGAGACGTTTTGGCAACAACAGCTGGCCATTACTGCTGAATCTCTGGGTTACAAATTCCCTCAGTGTTTTCTTTTTCGTTGTTCAAACAAACAGCATTTAAGATTCTATCAATTGACACATTGAGTAAGCGTTGAGTATGGGGTAAGAGCGATACTCCATATATACAGATTTTGGATGGTGGTTTCTTTTTTTAACCTCTCCAGAACCAAAAATACAAGAGCTCTAATGTAAGCTGCAAATGTTAGCATGTCCGGCTAACTAGCTTACTCCTTACAGCAGAAACCCAGTGTTACTTCCAAGGCCAGCGGCATTTCATACTACATTATTTTGTGAGGTTAAAGGTTATTTAAAAAAAATAAAAATAAAGCCCCGTTCATGAATAGCAAATCCACTGTGTAGTATTTTCCCTCTTGGACGCTGCTATATTAGAGGCTAACGTTAGCTGCTCTGTCTGCTTGACAGGCATAGCAACATTAACTAAGGAGGAAGGAGATTAGCGAACAGACAATTCAGCTTCTATAAATTTGATTTTTTTTTTCCCTCTCCAATGCTTTATATCTGTTTGCAGAATTAATCAAACTGATGTTGGCTAGTGGGCAGACACTATGCGTGCAATAAAGCAGTGATAATGGCCAGGTCATGGGTCCGATTCCTCTGATATATGAACAGCCTTAATGACAAGGATTTCTTCCATTTAAAATTTACAGTGTATCACATTGCACACTGTGGACCCTTTTTGGCAGCTGTTTCCCTGTGAAAAGGGGGCCACAGTCACCCAAACGTTGAGAATATCACGGTCAGCCATTTTGGCCCAGGTATCTTTGACACAGAGGCCCGTCCAGCGAGGCCAAACCACAAGCCCTCTGGGCCTGATCAACCTGCAGAAACAGCCAGGCAGGCTTTGAGGCCGCACCCCCGTTGGCTATGCCCCACTGTTCATTCACATTTTCATTTGGCAGAAGCCTGAGCACCCTGGAGCCTCTCTGGTAGAACAGAGGCTAGTCGAGGTTAGGGGGAAATTGTGTTGTAATCTATATTATAAAAAATGGCTAAAACATTATCTAAAGGTGTGACACTCAGCTTTGTGACTCAGTGACCACATCGAGTTAACATGACGCCAATACTCACTTCCTTTTTCATCTCCCTTACCCCCTAAACCCACCCTCTTTTGGTGGCCTTTAGAAAAACTGACTCTCCATTTACAATTCCCTGCTCACCTTGAGCAATATAGCCCTGATGGGCTTTTCCCTGTTACCAAATAAAATAATAATAATTTAATATGGCATTTACAAGGAGGAAATGCCTTTCCCTCTCAGAGTTAATAGCTCTTGGCTCAGAAGCCTGCCAGTGCTGACAAAGTGCATTAACTTCTGCTCTCTGTCTGCCTTGTCCTGACAATGTTGTTTTGGACAGAGAGCAGCTTTCATTCAGAAACAGAAGCATCTTTCTCCTTGGACCCCCAGACACAAAGCAGAGTGGAAGATAATGGAGGTGTGAATGAGAGGCAGGGAAAGGGGGGACAATAGGGAGGCTTTCATGTTGCACATCAGGTAGAATGATGCTAAAAATACCCCGTGCACCTGCATTATTTAGGGAACAGAGGAACTGGATTTACCCAGATCTCAAACTGCCAAAAATGGATGTGTTAAATGAAATATGTAGATGGCAAAAATCTTAATTTAGCTTTTGAATTTTTATTCATTTCTAATGGTTATTTATTGGCAGTTACACCTTTTATAGCCAGGTATTCCCCTGTGTTTTTGTAATTCTTTCTTTTCAGTCCTTTCAGTCATCTGAACAAACAACGTCTGCTATTTCTCCCCTGTGGTGTGTATCAGTAGGACCAGCCTTGGCTGCTATATTAACACCTGATGTCAAGAAATTTAGGAAGACAGAAATATGACGTTGAGCCCTGGATGACGATTATATAATGGCTGCTGAAAGCCAAAAGAGGGGCCGTGCCTCGTTGCCTGGCCTGTTTTTCAATCCCTCCCAATAAAGCCTTACAAATTAACATCCGCTATTATTCTGAAAATAGCTTGCAACCCTGCTGCACAAACAGCTGGAAGGGAGAGAAAAATCAGCTGGCACCGGTTGTAACATGTAGGATAATCAGCTTGGGCAGGTTGGGGAAAAACATGCATATAATAATCAGGTCTAAAAGCTTTGCAAGGTTTTAAATGCTTCAATTTCATGGATAACTGCTGTAATCCCTCATAAACAAAGTTTTTTCTGTGACTGTTGTTAAACAAATAAGGGTAAACATCCTTTTCTGCCAGTGCTTCCTGCCTTACGGCCCTCTGCTGTTTTAAATGGACTCTGGATGGAGGACGCAGGGATCACGCATGTTGATGGAGGTTTAGAAAGTGTGTGCCAGTGTTTCAGCCAAGACAAGGTAGAGCGCAGTTATGTTATATATTTCTTATATAGATTATTATGTTTGAGGGGTAAAAAATGGTAAATATACACTTATTTTCTTTCTGCACATTTAGTTGCCCAACTTGAAAGTTAATTTAAAGGAATACTCCACCGAAAATCTATCTTTTGAGTATCAAATACTCACCCCTTGTAGGATTAAAAGGTAGTTTGGAAAGTTTCATAGCTTGCTTCTTTGTAGAGGATGTCAATGTGTCAAAACGACCATAGAAACGTCTCAAAGCTCTCCTGCAGCATAATCCACTTCTCCCCTCTTTATCTGTATGTTCAATATGTTTCAAACAGTTAAATTCACTACTTCTGTTCGAAGTTACGAAGCTCCACCAGAAGTCACGTATTCAGAGATTTATTGGTGAAGTTATGATTATTTAGAAGATACTAAACACACAGATTAATGGGTGGTAAGTGATGCCACTTGAGGCGTGGAATAAACAATGTTACAGAAGTGCAATGCTAAGGCTACATCCACACTACTATGTTTTTTGTTTTAAAATGAAAACAATCTCCGTGCACATGAGTGTTTTATCACCATTTCAGAAATTATCTCCGTCCATACTACACGCCTGGAAACGCATATCACGTGACTATTCATGTGCACTGGGAATGCACGTGCTGGTGTAAACAGGAAGCAGATTGTCTACTCTGCGTTTGGTTGATTAGTTAGTTGCAGGAAATATTACGAACGAAGAACAGCGATGGAGAAAAGTAAGACCAGAGATTTCTCTGCTTGGACCGGTGACCAGGTGGAACTGTGACTAGAAGGAAGTGTTGTTCGTTATTAATATTGAATTAACCGCTGGTAGTCAAGGCTGATGTCATTTGTTTTCTTCTGGGAAAGGGTCACGTGATAGGGGCGTGACGGGGTGGCTGATAAGACCCAATCAAGAAGCGAATGTGGGTTGTCTGCCTCATTGTTTTAGAACGTCTCCACTTTAGGGGTTATAAAACACCGGAGTAGTGTGGATGCTAGGTGTAAACGTAGCAAAAGTTATGCGTTTTAAAACAAAAATGTAGTACTGTGGATGCAGCCTAAATCGGTAGAGTACTCAGTGACCTGCATTGTAGGGACGTGTTGCTTCGGATGTCAGTGAGATGATGAAATACACTCCAGGAATGCCAGTTGGAGTAAAACATCCATGAGTTTGAAGGCTTATCAGACACCAAAACACTGCACAGAGCTTTTCAAGACTATGAGAAAAGATTTCACAACTTTCGAAAGTTATCATGGTGATGGTATCATTCATTCTATCCTCTGTCTCGACAGTTGCAAGGTAGAACTGCCCCATTCATGTTACATCTACCATCTACCAAGAATGTGCATGTGCATGTATTTGACTGACCAATGCAGCACGTTGCCAGATGATGTCATATTGTATTGTGGCAAAAGTTGAGCCAAGTAAAATCTTTTTGCTGGACGACCTTGCATTTTTCTTGCCGGAGCTCTCACAGAGGTCTCATTGAAATGAATGAGGGGGCTGTGTTTTTTCACACAGTGCTGTCTGAACACGGCCTAATGCTGCAGAAGTGGTTTGAGACGTTTCTATGGATGTTTTGATATGTTCTGGCATGTTTTCTTTTTTTCCGAAACTCTCAGTCGCCTTTGGAATAAACTGTATCTGCTGTGAATCCAGGCTGAGTGCAGCCACCGTCCTCCACGAATGAGCAGGCTATGAACTGTTCAGAACCACCTGTCAAGTGCTTGAAACTCTAAAGAGTATTCCTTTAAATGATTTACATTACATGCCAATCTGCCAGCATCCTTCTTAACAGAAAACTATGCAGTAGAACCAACTGTCTTCCACCTGTCAAATTTAGTTTCTAAGTGTTTCATCAACATCTTACAGCCTCAGCACAGATTGTTAATTCCTCTAAGGATCGGCACCGTGGAGAGATGGCTGGATTCCCCCATTCCAGAGTGGTACAGAAAGCATCTGAGTTTTACAGCTTGGTCATGGTCAATGAAAACCAGTGGATTCTTGGAGCCTGTGCACTGCTCTTCCTGCAAAGTGTCAGGCAGTTTATGGCTGGGCAGGGACTATCAGAGCTGCTAAAGTACAGGAAACTGTCTCTTTATCACTGGTACCACAAAGAGTTTATGGCATGAGTGACGTGTTCCTCACATTACTGCGCCGTGACACTAGAATCTTCCAAATGCGCTGCCACTAGAATCAAGTGTTGTTCACAGCATTATCAATATAGATCCAAATGGATTTATTGAGGGTAGATTTGTTTGGCGACGGTATAAGACTTATTTTTTTCCCCAGGTAAAAAAATTGTTAACAAATGTATGGAGTTCTTTAACTTTGATAGTCATTTAATAAATTGGGTGAAGAGATATATAATAAATTCTCAAGTAAGATTATAAATAATGAATGTTAGAATCAAGGGTTTCACCCTGTAAGTGAGGTTCATCCTTTTTCTTGTGTACAATGGGAATGCAAATAGGTAACAATTTTGGCAAAGTTCATGCACACAGTACAGTCTTATTGACAATGTGTGTAAGATCAAAAACACCTGACTGAGAGGGAACCTTACAATCCTGCATATTGCATTAGCAACGTTTTGGTCCAGAACCGAAACGTTGATGAAGGTCACTGTATCTATTTTTGTTGAAATGTTGGTAATAAAGTGACTACAAGTGATCAACAGTGTGCAGGATTCTTTGGTCCGTTTACAACTGGAATCAAAATGAAAGACAATTTATGAGGCTACCTAAGGCGAAGACGAAATTATGCCAGAAAGGTCCAGGATATCAACTATGAACCTTGGTGATCTCTGCACTAATGCAACTAGATATATCCTCGTTTTTCTTTGTAGAAAAACATTATGTGATTGGATTAAACTGATGAAGTGTTTCAAAGGTAAAGTACTGTTTAGTCCCAGAGTGTCCTCAGATCCCTCGTGTCTCAACTTCTCCTAATGTACAGGTCTAAATCTGGAGGACGCCTGCCTGTCCTTTTCATGAGATGCCTCTTTGTTCCGCTGAGTAGTAATTCACAGAGGGGTCAGAGAGTTTTAGTGCAGGTCTTAATGGGAAAATGACACCTTTTCTCAGTGATGGAGAGGACACAGGAGGTCTTTCTTCAGATCTCAGTGCCTTCCGCTGTGTGTTCAGGTCCAGTGTAAAACCAGGGAGGGAGGGGAGGGGGGGTGTCCTGATCATCCTATAATCCACATAATCCCCTGCTGCTGAGGGACAAGGCCTAGCTATGTGTGTGTTTGAGTGTGTGCATGTGTGCGTGCATGCATGTGACATGCGGTTTGCACATACTACCTCTCTCTCCAGCTCCAGTAGCTTTGAATAAAATTGACAGGGACAGAGGAAGTTTCATCAATGGCTGCTAAAAGCAATTTCCCCTCTCCTTTCCACATGCAATTCAAGCCAAAACACCTAAAAAATTACTACAACGTTTCATATTTGGCTGCACTTTTTTATTAGAACTTCATGTACCAACAATTATTCCATCTTGTCGTAATTCAAGAGAGTTTGTGCATCATTCATTTTGCAGAAATCAGCAGTAAGATTATATATCTCACACTCACTCTAGAATAAGTGTGAATATTTTAGCATGAACTGATAAAATATGAAGTGACTTAAGACAGGGAGCCACTTAGCACTTACACTTTAGCCAAAAAATTCCCATAACAGATCTGATTCATGGAATGAACATCGCAGTGAAATCACCCCACGGTCCTGCCTGCTAAGCATTACAAAGACAACTGAGGATTTCTAGGTCAGGCTATTAATTGGAAAAACTGACTACGGTTGTGGATTTTTTTTCTGTTTCATAGACCACAGTTTGTTTCATTACTTAAAAAAAAGAATTTCCACCAACTAGTATTTAGCATTTCTGTCAGGGTAGGAAATTTGTAGTCTTAAAATGCAAGTGTGCTACTTTACTGGTGACACGCATAAGGTGGATCGGCAAAAGCACTCTCAGCACAGAAAGCCCACTGTCGTTGCAACACTGTCTCTGAACACATTATCAATCAGAGGGCTGCCAAGTTCAACATGGCCAGACTGGAGGGGAAGAGTTCAGGGAAAGGAGCACACCTCCTTTGGCCAAGCTGTTACGCTGCCGGGTCCTATAGATGACAGAACGCAAATGGATTCTCCAGATATTTTACGCAAACAGCCACTGGTACATTTGGCGACCGAGAGAGAGGAGAAGGAAAAGGAATGACAGTGAGAATATGAGAGAGCGAGAGAAACAGGGGAAGACAGGGAGCAGCATATTTTCCAAGGCACAGCACCCTGCTGCTCAAACCTCATCGTCTTTTCAGAAAAAGGATGGAGTGTTCGTGGAATACACCTCTTTTTCAACACAGGAAAATGTGGCATTGATAGATGGATGCTGTGCAGTTCAGTGACTGCACAGTGTAAGGTAATGCGGGAAAGACAAATACATTCCCCGTACCACAAAAAGGTCTGTTCCTGCTTAAGAAGTGTATCCTGCATGAGGATTCATGAGTTACATTGGCCTCTATTCAACACTTTCTCATGAGATGAATATGGACAGCAGTGTTATACTTCTATAGCATGTAATAAACATTTACAAAACTGTAGTGAAACTCCGCTATCAGTAGCCAACACTTTGTCACATTCTCACATCATCCAATCTCTGGACACCCTCATACCTTGTCAAAATCTTGAATATTTCATCAACTTTATGCTATAGCTGTAGACACTTCTTGGGACCATTATACAAACCTTCAAAGTGAGATATGAATCATTAAGATGGGATTCACCAGTGAGCTAGATTTTGAAGGAAAATATTGACCAGAATTTAATGGCAACCACCATCTAAGAAGAGAATGCCAAAGTCCAAGTCTTGTTGGTGTTAAAGATTTGATCCTTGCATCACATAGACATGCATGATTTGCTAAAAAGCTGTCTTTGACCATGTAGTCCATGTAGTCCACTGTCTCTCAGCCTAAATGAGGAGAACATGGTCATTTATACAAGAGAAGTGCTGCAGCAGAGGGAATCTAAAGACCAAAAAGTCTTAACTGGCAGAAAACTGGCAATCGAGCAGGCTGTCATGACCACTTCACAGCATGTGGGTGTTGCCAGCAGCATCTGGACGAACAAGATTCGCAGCTTTGCAGCAGCTTGGTGGCTCTCCAACAACTCTCTGGCAAACACCGATGCAGGGCCCGATACAGAGAATGATGTTGACTGGTCCTGGAAAAGCTGCATGCAGGGGTGGAGGAATGTGGCAGTAGGATGGTGGGGAGCAGCAGCAAGGTGCATGGTGACACTACTGCCAGACAGAACGTTGATATTGGATGATTATGCAAAAAATCTCGGATTACGTTCAGTGACATTTTGGTATGTTCTATGCCACCGTTTTTAAAGTATTTCTACGTGCATGGCAACAACAATTATGTTAAGGTTATGCAACTGAAACACTCGATTAAGGTTAGGGAAAGGATTAGGGTTAGGTGTTAGTCTAACCTTTAACCCTAGCCATAAGTATTAGAGTGGGACTGGACACGAAGTCTGGTAACACACCCATTCACAGTCCCCTAACTTTCCATCTAGCTACCTATAGGAAAGACTACTTTCTTCATTGGTACTAACAGTCGACATTGGATATAAATCGTGTTCCACAAATCATCCAATGTAAACCTAATTCTTAGCCATACTGGGCTGTGCATGGACAAGATGGGAGCACGCACGCAATGGACCTGAGACCTGAGTCTATCGGTCCAACCCAGTATCCCTAGGAATTACGTCCATATTAGAATACATATAAATGTAACCTGGGGTTTTGTAGGATTGTCCTGCATCAACGTTCTTGTCTGGCAATAGTTTTGGATGGTCAGAGCCATCATCATTATATAACATGTGCTTTAAGCGACATGCGTCCAGGGATGGTCAAAGTGGTCGGTCGGTCGACCACTTTGGTCCAGACTGAAATATCTCAACATCTGTTGGATGGATTACCATGACATTTTGTACAGACATTCATGTTCCCCGGAGGATGAATCCAAATGGCTTTGGTGAACCCCTGACTTTTTCTCTGGCACCACCATGAGGTTCTGTGTGAAATAGCTTGATAAGTAATGTACAGATTTCCATGAAATCTGTCCCCCTCAGGGTGAAATGTAATAAGTTTGGTCAAAGTTTCAAAGTTTGCCCAATACTTTGGTTTATGATCAAATACCTGCAACACTGATGACATTCCCATCAGTCCCAACTGTACTTCGTGTTTAGTGCCAATTAGCAAATGTTAGCATGCTAACTCGCTAAACTAAGATCATAAACACGGTGAACATGACCATCTGAACATCAGCATGTTAGTACTGTGAGCGTCTATCATACCAATAAAATTCAATCATCTATTTTTGTCTTTTAATGGCTTTAGATTTGCATTAGGCACTATTGCATTATACCCCTGCTGTACTGAGGCTGGGATTCAACGACTGGCCCCCTCCTGGCCCCTAATCTGCCATCAGTCACCAAGTTCTCGAGAAGGTGTATCTACAAACCACTCCAGCTTCAGGTTAAGGCGAAAGCAATCAATTACTGGAAAAGAGAACAACTGCAAATGCACTATAGATGCTGTTGATTTCCCACAGAAATCTTATATCTTCTTCTTCTTTTCTTTTTGAAATTGGCAGCTGACAAAGTCTACCACATGTGGAAAATATTTCATAACTTTGGGACCGAACCAAACCATTAATAATGGATTGTCATGTCAAAACTGCACAGAAGTCAGAGGGACAATCAGTTATTACAAAAATTTAAAAAAATATACTTTTACGGAGATACGAAGCTCCTCCAAGACTTTCGGTGCAAATTGGCTTAATTGATGGATGTCTGCCAAAGAAATGTGAATAATGAGGTTATAAACTTCAGCTCTGTAGTGTTTGGGCCAGCTATACTGCTAATGTACAGTCACACTGTTCATCTCTGACAGAAAGATCAGGATACATGTCCTGAGAAACATTGGCTGCCGGTGGAACATTGCACCTAACCTCGGTAGCTCCATATATCCTGTGCTGTTCTGGGCTGGGTTGTACCCTTAATGGAAAAATCTGAGATTTAAATCCTGGATTCTTGGTGGAGGGTTTTCTTTGGGTCGCTTTCCCTTCTCTGCTGGAAAAAAGAAAAAACTTCACTGCAACATTTAGTTTCTACCCCTCCTCTTTCTTAGAGATAGTCAGCCAAATTCCACTTAAAGCCCTTTGCCCATGGGCAAAACTGCTATTTGCCACCAACAATATAGTTACTTATCATTGTTCCATATTTCATTTAGGTTTGCTTGTTCAAAATCTGGGCTCCTGTCCATCAGTGAGAGTCGAGCATTAAAACAAATGTGCAAGGATGAATGTGAACTAAAAGAGAAGATATAACAGTGGAAGAGGAATGAATGACGGAAGAAAGGGAACATTAATGCAGGGAAAGTCAAGACAAGATGTCAAACTGGCTGTTTTTTTATTTATGAGCTTGCTGGAGGTGGAGAGCTCTGGGACAGATACAGCCAACCTTTATGAATAAATAAAAAGGTGCACTTACTGAAATAAAAGCCTCTCTCTCCACACACAAACTGCAGCGTGTCGACCAGCTCCGCCCCGCACAGGGTCTCTGGTCCCGCCCCTGTTGCCGTCGGAGTCAGGGTGAGGACACACAGCAGTAGTGAGAGGGTGTGGCTACAGGAGATACAGCACATCGCACTCTGCAGCACAGAGAGAGAGAGAGAGAGAGAGAGAGAGAGAGAGAGCTTTAACATTTTCACTGCTGTTTAAAGACAGAGCATCATCAGAGAGAGATTTTCATTTAAGCACTAATTTAAGCAAAGAAAGTCACACTTTTAAAGTCATCGCTCTCATATTACACTGCTGGCCATTGAGCAGCAGAGCTGTGACAGTTGGTGGCTCAGTGCCTTGCTCAATGGCGCATCAGTGGTGGCAACACTAAACATTTTCCCACATAAAATAAAGGAAATAAAAGAAGAAATAAAAGTGGCCGTGGCCACAGATGGTAACTTTACAGGGGTTTGGAAATGTAGAGGAAAATGTATTAAATCCAAACTTCCACTTGGTGCCAGTCAAACAGTCAAACAGGAGGCTGACCAGCTCTGATGCTCCGGAGCGCCTGTGCGCAACGAGCAGAGCGCGTCCAAATTGAAAACACACATTTCTCATCTCGCTACTCTGTATATGTCCTCATAAGTTAATAACAATCCATAATAAACAATGAAATTTAAACATTAATAACCACTTGGTAATGAGGCTTCAGCATTTCTTCTATGCCCAAAAATACTCTGTCAGTGCATAACTACGCACAGAAATAAACTAAAAGTGCTTCAAATTTCAAAAAGCAGAATAAGAGATGCAAAAAGCGCCAGGGATCTTTCCGATCCAAACTGTGAGATGGAAAACGGCTCTCCCGCCAAACCCAGCCGAGGAAGCTCAGTGGGCCAAATATACATAATAAAAAGAATAAACACAGGACACTATCCATCTACATCACAACCCCAACCTCACGGTCCCATGTTAAGTTCTCCTCTCTCTTAACCCCGCAGCCTCAGGTTAGATATTTAGCACTTAATAATGCAGACTCAGCAGTAATTACTTTGAAAGTTGCAGAGCTGCATTAGACTTTCTGGTGAAAAAGAGCGCAGGGCGCACAGAAGCGCTGAGGATCAAAACCCATTCATCCGAGCAGTGAAACTCATGCACGATTCGTGTCCAGATTTACAAAAGAAAACAGTCAATTAAAGCAGAAGTGGGACAATCTCTTGTTATCTGTTGAAAACAAAAAGCACCAAGACATGCAGGACAGTTGCTCACTAACTGAATAAAAAGCATAAAAATCAGAATAAATCCACATCTATCACACATTTAAATGCAGTAAAATATAAAAAAGCGATGAATATTCCCTTTTATTGTCTCAGTTTAAACTAGGTAAGGATGCTCTGTGCAAATAGTGAGCAAGTGAAGGTGATAAGCTATAGTGTCAAAGGAAATCAGGTAAGTTACCTTGAAGACATCACATAAATGCCACTGAAAGGAAAGAGCGCTAGACATCCCCACGGGTCTCCGCAAGACAAAACCCGGCGAAAATGAACTTGTTTGAAGTCATTAAAAACGGGGAGAAAGAGGATGAGATGCGGGCAATGTCACATCTCAATATTCCGACTTTGTTCCATTGCGCAGGCTCGTTTTGGAGAAGTGAGATTTAGCGAACAGGAGACGGATTTAGAGAGAAAATCCCTCACATTTATCTACATTACACAGACATTTTCAACAGGAAACAGCTGGGGCAGCATTTGCCTCCTACTCGTCCTAAGTTATTCATTAAGGATTTTGGGCACATATTCAAATAACGTCATTTCTCTTTTTTTCTCATTACGGGATTGAATTTTTATCTCTCTAAGACTTGTTTAGTAGTTCAGATCAAGATAGAAAAAGCGGTGCTGCCCCACCAGCAGCAGCTCACACTCACACAGCACAATATTTTATGCGCTGAAAGCTCATGAAGGAGAAGTTAAAGACAAGCTGGAGGTTATGATATGACTGTTGGTTGCTGTGCGTAATTTGGCACCGCGTAATTCAGCAGCCCTTCTATCCAAAGTCTGATTTGAATGCTAAAATAAAATCTTTTAAACATGTTCTCACTTAGTCAACATTGTGCTACTAACTTGAATACCTAATAAAAAACAAAATAAAAAAGCTAAACACATGTGAACTGGAGTGAATATGGAAAAATATAACATTTCTTACTGTAATACAGAGCAAATAGAAGCCAGAGATAACCAAAACCCCTGTTCCCTCTAAACGTTGTGCTTCTGTGCAGGATTTGCTGCTTTTCTTCACGTTGTCACTGTAATTTCTTGTCAGAAATAAGTCCTTTGTTCTGGTTTCTGTGCTGAACTTGAGTCAATACATTCAGTTTTGTCTGCAAATGATATCTGCTGACATTTGATGCTTTCATGAACTCAGTGACTGATGTGAAAGAAGTGTGGAAAAACACAAAACACATGGGAATTTACGATGAAGAAGACATTAATTTCATATTTTTCATATGTCAGATTTCAACCACCTCCTTGGAGCAAACTACAGAGGCCGGTGCTTTACTACTGGACTGGCAAACACTTGATGGCACCCACTGTGCTGAGCCACCCACCCTCATCATGTTAGAAGGGTCCCAGTGTTTCCACTGTGTCCCAGAGCAATGACAGACCACAGCTTCACACGAGGCGAGGGCTTAAAGAGAGTTGTTTTCAGCAGTGACCGGATATCAACACTGATCCAAACATGAGATCAGTGCTGTGACCCAATCATAAACCAGGACACCAGCACGTATCCCAGCATGCTCGGCCAGTGTGCGTAAATGCATCACAAAGCAAGGTCAGATCCAAAGGGGGCCGAGGCTAAAGACACGCAACAGTTAGGGTTGTTGGGGCAAAGTGGGTCAAAACACAAGCACAATCAAATGTCCCCACATGACACGGACAGCACTGGATCACACTCGTGGTGCAGAACTTAACTGAAACTAAATGAGTGGTTTCCAACATGAGGGTTGGGGCTCTTGAAGGGGTCGCAAGGTAAATGTGAGCGGTCACAAATTGAAAAGAAGAAAAACATTGCTGTCACAGGAAATTAAGTAGATTTTTTTCTGACTTTTGAAAAACTTTTGCTGTTTTGTTGTGAAATGCTGGATCGATCGAATCAAGAGTTTTAAAGAGTCAGAAGCCAAAAATGTTCATATATCTTGTGGCTTTGCACTAGAGCTAAGTCGATTGACGCAAAATTAATTGGCAACCATTCTGGTAACAGATTAACACAAATTTACTTTTTTATATTAAATATTTTGCTTAATTTTTTAAAATTTTTGTAGAAATTCTTAAAGTTAAACGATCTAAGAAGGGAAAATTGCTCTTCATGTGAACTGCTCATAGTCACATGCAACCTGGGATGAAGAGTCGTAGGTGGGCACTGGTTCATTTTAAAGAGTCATTAGCCAAAATCTTTGGGAACCATAGAGCTAAATGAGCAATTAGTCATTTTTGAAGCAAAAATACCAAAAATGTCTTTGTCATATATGATGGTAAACCGAATATCTCTGGGTTTCGGACTGTTGGGCGGCCAAAACATGCGATTGGAAGACGTTACGTTGGGCTCTGGGAGATTGTGATGAGCATTTTTTAACTACTTTATACACTAAATGATTAAATGAGAAAAAAAATCTGCAGATTAATTGATAATGACAGCAATCGTATTTGCAGCCCTGCTTTACACGATCACATTTATACAAAATGCATACTCGCAGATGGTTGGTGGATTAAATGACATATCTGCATTCAAAGTCTCAGCTCCTTATCAAACTTGCACATGCAGGTCCATGACCTCAATCTGACTTATCTTCCTCTCAGGACTGCTGCTTCGAGACAAGATGTACACCGAGCAGCGTCTCCGCTTGCCTCCCTTGGTGGATTGTGTCACTGATACAAACGTGGAATATGATGATGATGCTCCTCTGATTAGAGAGACAAAGCTGCTTTCAGACGGATGACCTTGTTAGCATCAGATCAGGGACGTGGTCGGTCACTGACGCCCATAAGCCTCTCCGTCAGTAGCTGATCTTAGATGTGAAGTTGTCTTTCACTGCCCCTTGACATAAAAAACCCCCCCAAAATCTAGCATGTAAGTGCTTCATCACAGACTTTCCTTTTATCACTGTAGCTGTGGTCTGGCTGTATTGACGATGGGCTCATGCTGTACATCTGCTGATGCAGGAGTAGGAAGAAGAAGAAGGGGGGTGGGGAGGCTGACCTTCCCTTGTTCTCCGTCTCTAATGCCCAGTGCTCTGGACTGTCTTGGTGCCAGGTTTCTCTCTCGCCCTCCCTCACTCTGACTCTCTTTTCTCTTCGGTTGCAAGACTTTTGAACCCCCCCAACCACCACCACCCACCCCTCTAAACCCCCCTGCAGCCTTGTCTAAGGAGACGTCCGCCCCAGTGAACTCATTGACCAGGGAAAGGCTTGTTTTCACTCCCTTCTGGTGTAGGAAGGAGAAAGTGTTTACTGCAAAAAATGTCCATCTTTGCAAGTCATTTTGATGAGGAGTGAGTTACAAAATGACACTTTTTCTTCCGAGGAAGTGTTTAAAAATGATAGTTTCACTTATTTACTATGCATTCCCACTTTTTAACGGAAGACTCTTGTTTAGTGTAATTTTATTGATAATAGTGATCTGCCTTGTTAAAAGAGGGTTATACTTACAAAAGAAAATTTATGCGACACATTTGGCAACACGAAGAGTTATTTCACCCCATTTGGAACAATTTGTTAACAAAAAGCCATAAAGACTTGCAGGCAGACACTTTTTGCAGCGTTAACAGCATCCCGTCTGGTCTCTCCTGCCAAACAAATGTCCAAGTCAGAGGGACACACAGATACAGACAGCGGTGCAGAATGCAAATGAATGCGAGGGGATGAAAGTGAGAGGACGGAGGAAGAATTAGAGTGGATGGAAAACTGGGATAAAGCTTTTGGTTTTGTAAAACCTGCGTGAACACCGCGGCAGTGAGGGAGGATGGAGGGCTGTGTGTGTGGGGATTGCAGGGCTGGTACCCAAGATGGGAGGGAATGTGTGAGGCTGGGGATATGTCTGGGCACACACACAGGTTCACTTGAGGACACATTCACATGCAAGCGCACGCACATACATATACACACTTGATTATGAGAGCAATCCTTCTCTATTCTGTTGATTAGTCTGAGGGTTTTTCCAGCTCAATGGGTTCTCTGTGTTATATTTCCTCCTTTATCAATTGACTACAACAAAAAAGCTTTGCAAAAACAATGAAAGTAGGGTATCTATTGCAAGTGATTGTAGGGGTAATTTTTGTGTGTGTATTACTTTCACAAGCCTGGTGGTTAAACAGGGTGTGGTGCGGGTGTACACGAGTTTGTGTGTGGCACTGTTGTCCATGCATTTCAGAGCAGATATTGTTATCAAAGCCTTCTGCTGTGCCATACACTGTTCATATGGAAGAAATAAAGGTGCGTCATGGAGCAAAAGCAAGAAGTGGGGCGCTTGTTTTGATACGCTATGTTTCCGTAGTAACTTGCAGGGGTCACAGTATTTTGGCAAAAAGGCCAGGAAATTCCGTGGTGCCTGTTGATGATCAAAACCTACTTTTTCAAAAATATCTCCGGGACAGTTTAACTGTTTATGATCGCTGAACATGCTGGAAGTGGCAAGATTTTCATCAAATTGTGTGTTATCACATCAGTTTCTTAGGAAACTAAACTTGAAGGCTGCAGCATGGTGAAAACAATAGAGCCACATTCTCAACGTGGACTCCCAACTGCAAAGGCACTGGTTGTTATTTACTGTATGTTTCTCTGTTACCAGTCTATTCAGCTAATGAAGTTGTTCCTTGTTCTGTATGAGGAACATACAACAGGGAGGTCGACAACAAAAGCACTTTTAGTCTAAAGTAGCTGATTCAAGTCTAAACAATGCACTAATCAATATTTTTATATAAACAATGGATCAAATCACTGTGTGATATTAAAGGTGTTGCTTGAAGTGACAAATCCACAGAGAGTTATCAGCCGACAGGCAGCTGTTCGCGAAAACGCTCAGATAAACCCGCTGTACACTACCTGCTCAGCCCCAAACCACAGAGTTAGTAACTACCTGGTGAACATAGTGGAGCATTTAGTAGCTAAAGGTAAAAACCAAAAACAGAGCTAAAAGGAGAGTGAATACTGGACTTTGATTCGCCAAGTGGACAGAAACACATCTCCAAATGACTGCTAATGTTGCTCCATAACTGCTGGATATGTAAATAAGCAACTGATTGCTAACAAGTTCACCATATCTACCTTCAGCTTGTTTCACTGCCCCCAAGTGGCCAAAAAACAGTTGGTTTAACCAGCTTTGACGTGTTTTTAAAGCTGCAAAAAAACATTTTTGGCCACTAGGGGGCATAAGAACCGAACAGCCCTAACATTTGATCACTTTATAAAGTTGTTGCTGCTAATGTAATAGAAAGAAATGCCTATTTACTCATGTAGCTGACATGGAACAACGTTCATTTGAAGTCATGTTTCTGGCCACTTGAATGTAAGTCCAATATTCACTCTTCTTTTAGCTTTGCTCCACCGTAAACATGCCATAAAACCAAAACAATGAGCCAAAAGAGGCTAAAAATCTGCCTCTTTGCTGCAGAATTGGGTGATAATTCTCTGTGGGTTCATATTACTGTGAGCGACCTCTTTCACATTACAAATAGCCCTTCGAATTATGACTATAAAAATATTGGTTGGTGGAGCTTTAATGCAGTGGTCACCAACCTTTTTAGCTTGTGACCCCTTAAAACAAATCAATATCTACTTGCGATCCCTCGTTACAAGTTATGGCCTTTGTAGTTCTACGAAATAGATTCTCAGATTGTTTCTTTGAAGGATTTTTAAAGGCTGGAAGATGTGAAAGTATCCAGTATATCTTTAACCATCTTGTGACCCCTCAGATTCAGGTTGGGACCCACAGCTGCAGGTGCAACATATGGCAGATACTGCAAAGACAAACGTCCTAGTGGTGGTATTTTTAAATGTGACTTAGGTCACTTCTTCGCGGAGTGTTCACATTATTTTGTCTACTGTTCTTGTGACACCACGGCAATCTCGAGACCTGTTAGAGCGTGCAAGAATTCAGTCTCTTACAAAATCCAGGAATGTTCCACTGAGTCAGGAACAAAAACACAAAAACAAAAAACTTGAACAATAGCATGTACAGTAATTACAGCCTTAATATGTGGTTTCAGTAAACACAACTAATCCTTGAGAGACAAACCACAGATGAGAGCCAAATATCCCCCCTCAAAAAAAGCACAGATTCAGGACTTTTTAGTGTCAGTGATATCGCAGCGAGCTGTCCGTCCCATCCAGCTTTACTCATAATGTGCAGCCCCACACTGCAATTAGAGCTGGACGAGGGCCTGTGCGAGATACCTCAAAGCATGCAGGGAAGTGTACTGTTTGTGCTGTTTACTTAATCCCACGATGAGGAGTGGTTTCGGGGGGTAAGGGCCACCGCTGCCTGGCTCTCTCTTCGGCTGGCTGGGGAGTGGGTGCGGTGCTCCTCTCTGCCTACCACCTGGCACCGGGGAGGCTATGTCTAGGAAAGAGACCTCTGCCAGGCCTCAATTACGGGGGGGAATAATCCAGGACACACTGAAGCAATTACAGCCCCATATAAATCAATATGCTTTGGGTTAAAAAGTGATCTGCTCCCAACACTCTGGAGGGGCTCTGACTCAGTCGGGCTTTGATTTTTCTGAGAGATGAGAGCAGTTTCTCGGGAATTGGGCAGAGATGCTGCTCTAGCTGCTGTTGCGGTTTAAACTGTCACTCAGGCTGAGTAAACAGTCAGGTGACACGGACTGTGAGGAAGAGCAGAGGATAAATATTGATTTGCAGTCACTGAGCCTGTATAAACAGTTGTTGGGAAATTTATGTTGCATAAAGCGAATAGCTGCAAAACAAACAAGCAAAATTACAACATAAACGTGTCTTTATGCATGCTATACTTTCACTGAGAGTTGAGCTATAGATGCTAATGAAGGATGAACACTGTATTATTTATGTTTTAGGAGGCTTGCAGAGTGAAGAGCCTCCAACACAAGCTGTGGCAGCAGGGGGCAATACTGACAGCTGCTGAGTCCTGCAGCTCATTATCACTACTATACTGCCATCTTCTGGTTGAAGAAGACTACTGACAACACACTGGACAGCATTGGTAGACCTGTTTTGTGCTGCTGTTACACCAAAAACAGTTTGTGACTTCATAAGGTCACAACAAAATGTTAATTATTTTGGTTTCCACATTTGTCCCCTCCACTCAAAATGGGTTTTGGCTGTTGTTGCTTAACTTGTTTGAGCTTCAATGTGCGGATTGATGTATGTGCAGAGTTTGACACCACAAGGCTGTTTTCACATTCATCTACTGAACAGAGAAAGTTTCTCAGTGCTCACCTTAAATCGGAGTTTTATACAAATACGTATGAGTTGATTTTGGGACGTCACGAGTTTGGAGGCCAGTATGCAATTTACACAGGTGTGATGTGGAGACTTGAAACCACCAGCACACATACACTGAGAATGAAGTTCACAGGAGGAGACACCTTGTGTTGACAAGTTTTTTAAATGAACAATATTTGCATACTCACACACCCTGGATTATTCAATGAGGCAGAAGGAGCAGATATTTTTTTGGCAATATTTAATGAGGTATTTGAACTTTTTTTGGTCATAAAACATGTCTGGAGGGGATCTTTAATGTTTAATTGTAAGATTCAATGGGATATGAAATAGGGTGAAAATATTCCAAGTAGGTCAAATTCACCTTTCACATTTTTAGTTTTCATTTCCATGAATTTAAAGTGTGTCTCTTAACTCAGTGACCATTATACAGATTTTACTTATGTTTTGTTTTTGTTTTCTGTCAATTAATATTTAGCTAATTGTCCATCAATAGTAATAGAATAGCCAAAGGTCTAAAATGTCAGAAAACAATGAAAAATGTCACTATTCATCCATCACTATTTCAAAGAGCCCTGGGCGACGTCTTTAAATTGTTTATTTTGTTCGACCAGTAGTCCAAAACCCTAAAGGTAATCAATACGCATATAAAACAGAGAGAAGCAACAAATCCTCATATTTTAAAATTAAACAAATAATTGATCATCAAAACGACTGTTAATTATTTGTCGATTGTGTCACTCAACTCATCGATACATTCACAAACCTTTGCAGCACTATTTTTTTCTTTACAGAAAAATGAAGGGAGTAAGAATTACATTCAAGATAGATTTATTTCAAAAAGCTGTGTAAGCAGAAATAATTCATTGGCTTTCAATATATACACCAGCCTTATACATCATCAATATGCTTTATAGAACATGTGAATCAACATAGTAAAGCAAAAAGGAGGGACAAAATGAGCACCAACTTACAAATTGGTCAAAATAAAAAATATGAGCAAATTAAGTGTTTTTGGTGACCACGATGCCAGCTCAGAACTCATCCTCAATATCCTATTAAACAACCTGCATGAAAATACAGTGATTTCTACTGAAATTCTATTCTCACTTCATCAGTGAATGACTCTTCGATTTTCACGTTGTGAGTGAGCGAGTGTTCCCAAAGGGACTTTTTAAGGAGGAACGCTAACCCGCACTCCTCACATATGTAGCTCTTCGGCTTCCCGGCGTGAGTCCGCCTGTGTTTCTTCATGTGATAGGACAACCGGAAGCATTTATCACATATGTCACATTTAAATGGCTTCTCTCCTGTGTGGATGCGCATGTGCGACTTCAAATATCCCGACTGAATGAAGGCTTTTCCGCACTCTTCACACTTATACGGGCGCTCCCCGGTGTGATACCGGTTATGGAGCCTGAGCTCGTTGGCGGTCAGGAAGGTCTTGCCGCACACTGTGCACTGGTGTGGCCTCTCGCCTGTGTGGATGAGCTCGTGCCTCTTCAGAGATGTCTCCTTCATAAACTGCTTCCCACAGCTGTTGCAGGGATACCTGACGCCGATGTGGATTTGTTCGACGTGGTTCGTCAGCTGCAGCTTCGTGCGGTAAGCCATGTCGCACTGTGTGCAGGCCCAGGGTCTCTCCTCGGAGTGGGTTCCCATGTGCACCGTGAGCTCTGAGGCTGAGCGGTAACACTTTCCACACTGCCAGCACAGGAAGGGTTTCTCCCCGGTGTGTTTCCTCTGATGAACCGTCAGACAGTTGGAAGACCTGAACTTCTCTGGGCACATGTTGCAAATGTAAGGGAACTCCCCTTTGTGGATTCTCTGGTGGATGGCGAGGTAGGACAGCTGCATGAAGGTTTTGTCACACTGAGCACAAGGATACGGTCCGGTGAAGTCGTGCTGCTTCTCGTAGTGTTCCCTCAGGCGTCTCAGTAAAGTGAAAGTCTTATCGCACATTGTGCACTGCATCGGCCTGTGCATGAGTTTGTGCCTCTCATAAGCGGGCTCGTTAGCGAGTATCTTCCCGCACTCTTTGCAGTAGAGCGGATCGTGAATCCTCTGGTGCACTTTGAGCATAGTCATGCTCTTAAATTCTTTCCCGCAGTCATCACATTTCATGATTTCGCCCACTTCCACTTTGCAAACATTTTCCTGGTGCTCCTTCAAAGCGGACGGATATTCAAAGTGTTTGCCACAGTTTGAACACCACACAGGTATTTTCAGAGGTGGCCCCTGTTGGGGGTCAGCGCTGGTTACTTCGCTTTGGCTGGGCCCCGCACTCGCCTCCTTTTTCCACGAAAAGCGGGTGATTTTCTTATGACAAATGGCATAAATCTGGTGTCTTTTCAGCCCGTGCATGTGTTTAAATCGCTTTTTGCAGTGGATGCAATGATAAGGCCGGTCCTCCGTGTGACACTGTATGTGCCTGTTGAGTGTTTTGACACTGTCGAACGCCCTAGCACAGACAGGGCACACTTTAAGGCCTTTTTTGTTGCCTTTTTTCACAGGCGCAGATGGAGACTCGTCACACGTGTCTGCAGATGCATCCAGATTATTTTCTTTTTTACTACCTGTGCCGCTACAATTTTGAGGGTCTGCTTCAGCCAAAATCTGTTCCACCGTCTTGCTCTGCTCCTCTCTGATCCCCTCGTGACCGTGAATAATCTGATGCTTCTTCAAAGTGTCCTTGTACTTGAAGCCCTTCTCACAAGTGATACAAATAAAAGGACGCTCTTCGGTGTGAGATCGTAAATGCTTTGCGATGTCTGCAGTGCAAGGTAAGATCCTGCTGCAGATGGGACAGATTTTGCCCTCCGTCGACCCCTCTGATGGCGGCTGCGGAGTTGAGCGCTGTGCCTCTCTCCTCTTCGGCCTTTTCAGCTCTCGGCTCTTACAGATCTCCTTCTGGTGTCTCTTTAAAACATAAGGGTTCTTAAATTTCTTCTCACAGAAAGAACAGCTATACGGGCGGTCCTCCGAGTGGGACTTCATGTGTCGCTCCATGTCTACTTGACGGGCAAAATACTTCCCACACAGACTGCAATTTTTGTTTTCTGACATCTCAGAAGTGCTCGGATCTCCTGAGTCCTCCTCTTTAGCGATGTTACCCATCTCGTCCTTTTCATGAACGCGCATGTTGTGTCGGTTCATGTCGTAATGGTCCCTGAATCGTTTGTCACAGTTGGCGCACTTGTACTTGAGATCTCGACTGGCAGAATGAGTTTCCTGGTGTCGCCTCATGGCTGCCGCCCGCAGGAAAATCTTATTGCACACAGGACATGTCTTGTTATTGGGGTATTTTTTTCTTTGCCTCTTAGCCGTCAAGTCTTTTTCTTTTAAAGCTTTTCTCTTTAACTGGAGCCTTTTGCTTTGTTTCAGTGGTTGAAAAGCTGCTGGCTTTAGGGCGTCACCGACATCCTCAATTGTTTCGTCTCCAGCAAATCCCTCCTCGTTGACTTCACTTTCTTCTTGATCATCGGGCTCAACCAAACCTGACGACTCTTCAATCTGTATGTAGTCCAACAGTGTCACAGTTTCACCCTCCACCTGGACAGTCACACAATCTTGCATCTGCTCTGATGGAGGCTGTAACTGTATTTGGTCTGCATCAATCACAACCTTCTCCAGCTGAGGGAGGGACAGTGAAGAGAGGATGCAATTCCCAAAGGAAGAAGGAATGGTCTGAGTTTCATCTGTGGGGAAAATAAGAATCCCATTAGCTTCACGGTTAGTGGCAAAAAAAAAAAAAAAAAAAAAAAAAAAAAAAAAAAAAAAAAAACATCTGTTCATACACATAACATCGTAACATTAACAAGTAACTCAGTTCTGTTTGCTGCATAACCACAAACTTCTTCTGAAGGCAGATAAGAAAAAAGAAGACGAACCCATAATTTAATCTTACATCTTTCCGCCATCCATTCACATAGTGGTACTGAAACTGAAGTTGTTCAACCTTATCTGGGAATTTCATTAGATAGCAGTCTCGCTTTTAACAGCATGTGGAAATGGCACAGAAATTCAAGATAAAAATGGGTTTCTTATATG
This sequence comes from Maccullochella peelii, assembly GCA_002120245.1. Taxonomy (NCBI): domain Eukaryota; kingdom Metazoa; phylum Chordata; class Actinopteri; order Centrarchiformes; family Percichthyidae; genus Maccullochella; species Maccullochella peelii. Next base: position 267,459 of record LKNJ01000008.1, read on the forward strand.
TGAAATTATTAATTCATGTTTTTCTGTTGAGGACAGGAAAACCATAGTGCAATCAACCATCATGTCTGTGCTTGATATGAAGATATATTGTACTCACGCTGCTCATTCCACCTTAAAACGGTTAACCACTGTGCCCTGCGTTTCATTAAATACTGTACTGTGTACACTGTGTACTATATGAAAAAGTATCCTGGTCCTCACTAGCAACAACAAGAGCGCTACTCACTCAAATAATTTGGCTTATAAATGTCTCCCACTAAAGCTGCCTCAGTATCTCACATCTCTTCTGTTCATCAACTGTGACTTGCTGTGTTTTATCTCTGAATGAGATTAAATGAAATGTGCATGCAGCCCAGGTGTGACTCACCAGATAAATCGAAATGTCCAAGTGTTGTATGGTACAGGAGTACAGTCTTCAGGTGCCGCGGGTCGGGAACAGAGTGCACACACTCCTCCAGGGCAGACGGGACGGCACTGAGCATGGAAGCAGTCTAGGGAAGAGATAAAATAAATAAAAATTGAGCTGAAGACACCCACTCAACATACTTTGCTTTTTTGCTCTCTTTATTTACACAATAACAGGATCATTACATGACAGGCATGCCATATATTGTTATTTTTCAGAAGTCAGAAATGCCATTAATCTGCATGCGAGTTGTACTAAACATGTTTTAGGGACGTTTTAAACACATGGCAGACATCTGTATATGAATGGATAGAGGGAAGAATCAGTATTCCAGGAATATAAAGAACCATGTTTATGGGACATTCTGAGCTTGAATTTCACAGAGCAGAGTGAGTTACACTGTGGGCTAAAACCTGAGCTGAATTTTTTACATTTTGGCAAACTGGCACCATTAAAAGTATGCTGAATTAACTATTAGCAGTTCATATTTACAATGTACCCGTGGATGTACACACTGTATTACTGGATTACTTTGATACTGAAGAAAACTTAAAAACGTGATGATTCTCAGGCAAATTCTGGAGTTGGGGGCATCTTTTTTCTGCAATTTCCAAGCAGATCTATGGACGTGTATTAGCGAAGGAAATCGGAGATCATGATATCCTCGGGAAGTTTAAGTGACAATCTAAAAATGTGTGCATCATGTCTGTGTGTTCGGCTTTGACTGAACTATAACTGAGCAGGAGTGGGAATTTTTGAACATTATCAATGTAACTCCAATAAGCTTTGGTGATGGCTAGGTGCATTGTTTATTCCAGCCTACAATCAGTTTCCCCTTTATACCGGAAATCAATCTGGCTGCTAAAAGAAACAAACAAAAACAAAGGAGCTGACTTATGACCAAAAGGTTAGTTTCCCACACTGGTTCCAGTACCTGCTGAATATCTGGTATTGGCAGAAGCTTCTCCAGTCTGGACAGGAAATCCAGCATTAGCACCTGTAGAGCGCTGTCATACTCAGGCCCAAAGTCCGCAGGAAAAACATCCTGGAACAGATAATCACTGTTTAAAGCTCAAGTACCCCACAAACACTGCATATTACATATTCTGTTGCAGTCAAGCTTCACTAATATAAAGAAAGTTCAACATAACGCATAATTCAACGACACAAATCACAAACCTGGAAAAACTTCTCCTTCTCTTCAGCGTCTTTCAACAGCAGTTCAACTTGATCCACAAAGTTTGATTCTGGAAACTCGACCTCTGCGAAACACGGCTAAAACAGAAATATGCACCGGTGTAGTTTAAGCAGAGAAAAAATCATAATTTGGTGGAAAACATGACCACACTGCTGACCTACACATCACATTTGAAGAAGCTAACCTGCGCTGCCCAGGTGGATACGAGGACCTTGATCCGCTCCAGGTGCATCTCGATGGTTTCTGTATCCGTTATCTGCTCAGTGCGACACAATTCAAGAACCACCTGCAACAAATGGTTTCACATCAGGGTAAATACAACTGACAGGACAGCACCTGGACATGTTTTTCCACTAACAGCACACTCACAAGATTCAGAACTATAAAAAAAATAAAACTCTTTTCAGATGAGACATACAATATTAAACCCCTTCATCAGCTGCACCCTTACAGTCTGTCAGGCAATAATTTAGTTTTATATTGTTTAGACGCTGTGAATTTGGAGGTGAAGTTGGTATGATTATACCCATTATCAACTGAGTCAAGGGGACTGTTAGAATGCACAACAATAGGTTTCTCCACTTTGTTTTGACAGCTAAACATCTGCAAGAGAGAAATCAAACTGCTGTTGTTGTCATTTTATGCACTGTGTGTCGGCCTCAACAAAAATATCTTTCAGTCCTACCCGTGCTCGGAGTCCCAGGAGGAGCTGAGCTTTCTGATCTGCATTCAAAAGTTCAGGTACAATTTCTGAAACCGTGCTGATGAACTCCTCCACCATCCCATAGTCCTGCACATTTCCCCTCTGGACGACCTGCCACATGGCTGCAGACACCAGGCGCAGAGGAGGTATGAAGAGACGAAGAGACGGCAGCAGGAGAGGCGACTCTGGAAAATGTTTTACAATGTCAAAACTTAAATTCACTTTGAAATATATTCAAAGTTAAGTTAGATAGATCATTTATTGATTCTGGTCTTTTATTTAAAATCGAATACTGTCCATTGCAGTGCATCATTCACCATTTTATTGACCAAAATGACTCATGAAACGAATCGTCAGGATAACAAAAATAATCCGCTGTACAGTACACACAGCGGATCACATCTGGCAGCTTAATTATACTTTGCCTACAACCCCAAAAACCAACCAGTAGTACCATAGTGGAAACTACATGAACCCAGGTTTAATGTAATGTTAATTAATGTGTGGTAAATTAAAGAAAACACATTTATTTGTAGGAATATCAACCATTTCATCTCAGTATCAATTGAAATAATGACTGATTTTGCCATTTTTCCTCATTTCCAACAAAACTATTTAATAAATTATTAAATTCAATTTTATTGTCAGTTCACAGAGAGTACAGGTACTGAGATAACAAAATGCAGTTTAGCATCTAACCAGAAATGCAAAAAGCATTAAAGTGCAAAGTATGTACATATGTATAGAGGTATATATAAATAAACAGTAAGGGGTACTAATACGCTAAGATATATACAACATGAACAGTGTGTAATGATATGATATGATATATACAGTATGATCATGTGCAGCAGTTACAGTTGGCAGTGAGGTATAAGTATAAAATATATAGTACAGGTGTAAGTAGAAGTAATGCTATTAGTATACTACAACTAACTGACTGACTGACCTCGGGCCTTTGCGGTCCCTGGTGGGTCTGTGGCCCCGGATCAGTTACACTGGCACACCAGCTTCATTCCCACCTCCTTCGAGCTGGCCCTGGTTGCCTTCATGGACTGACAACTGTGTCGTAATTACGACTCACCACACATGAGCACCCCAACAAAGTGGTAAATATGGCTGCGGTAGTCGTGACTTTCTATGCTAATACTACCCAAGTTGCTGAAATTGTAAGGGCTATGCACTTTTTTGATATGACATTACTTTTCTTTTTGACATTTTAATTAAGAAAATGAGTTGCTGTGTGTTTCTGTTTTAATGCTTGCTCGACTTTCAGGCGTTAGCTGTCTTGTATTTTTGTTTTTAGCCACCAGGTATGCAGCTTTAGCTAGTTGAAGCCCACGAAGGCTGCATCTGTCAACCGCTATTGAGCTAATTTTCAGTTGCTAACTTACGCTAACCTATGTCGACAGTTAGTTGCCACTATATGTTAAGTTAAAGCATTTCTGTTATGATAAAATAACAGTATGGATTAGCTAGCATAACAAGCTAATACCTAGCTTAGCTGACGTGAAGTACCTTCCGATAACTACCGCACACATCAGCCCGCTAGCGTTGTAACGTAGCACAAAGCCACCGCCATCTCAGAGCGGGGTACGCCATGTTCAAAATCGGGCGCACACAATTCGAAAGAAAACCTGATAACTCGTGATGGGTGATGCATGTTTGAGTTCTCGTTGGCTTACCGTTTTCGATGCGATGTGGGCTCTCCATTGTATCTCGGAAAACATTCAACTAGGTGAGCAAATTAACTAGGGGTTGTTGTGAGTCCACGTCCGCCCGACCCTGCGGTGCAAGTTGGCGGGGAGGAAGGGCGGCTCGATATTCTGCTTAGAGTGCGCAGGCGTAGTCAATAACATACGTTTCACTTGTTTCATTCAGTAGCCGCGGTCTGTTACAGGTTAATGTCCATTCATACTACATGCTAAGACACATATTCTGTTAACTTTGGCTAAGAAAACTACACCGTGTAATATTTTGACCAACTTTGGGATTGCCTTGAAAAGAAACATATTCTTCTCCTTCGCCTGGGGAATGTCAGGCTTACTTGAAGCTGCTTTGGACATTACTACCCCCTGGAGGACATTTGAGGAAATGAGCCAAAACATTTAATTTTAACTTCAATAGCAAATGTAGCAAATTCTTTAGGTTAAATAAGTCATTTAACTCTTTATGCACCTTGATAAGTAAATTTTAGTAATTGTAGAATGCCCGTTGAAGGTTTAAACTCAGAATAAGTACGTATTCAATTCTTTTATGGTTAAGTTATGGCAATGAGGAAGATATAATTTTCTTTTTAGGGAAGTGAAAATGAACCCAATGTCTATGGCTCCAGTGAAAAAAAAGGAATCCCCCAAAACAGGAATCACAGCCAAGCTCCCCTCCAGACGTTTTATGACCTTGTATTTCTTCATCAGTCTGACTGCAGACAGTCCCCTGGCTTTGTGAGGGAGCTGTCATGACTTTTAGTACCTTGAGTCATTTGCTCGGTCGAAGTAAAGAGATCGATAAAACACCCTGGTGCTGGGCTGTGGCCAGATTTGTCACATTTTTATTCAGGGGATCCTGCAGTATCCTTGTAAAAGAATAAAGTTATTTTAAACTAAGACTGCTTTGTTTGCTCTCATCTGTTATTTCTGTTTCTGTATATTGTCCCAAAACTTTGTTCTACATGTTTTGTTCAGCTTCTTAGGAAGTTTTATAATGTTGCTTAAATATTATATTCGAATAAAGTTTGATTGTTTAAGGTCAGTAGGCTTTGTTCTCTGGGCACCATGAATATCTGTAAAGAACTTTTGTGATATTTCATTCAGGACCAAAATGGTGGACTAGCCAACCAACATACAGACAAGACGTTGCCATCCCGAGAGCCACGTCACAAAACATGTCAGAAATAAAGCAAAAAATGACCTTTATACGGTTTAAACTCTGGTCGTTTATTAGCTGTCCACAAAAGCATGTCATGGAACGACAGAAACAGTAGCATGAGTGTAACATTCCTTTTTGTTGTTATACTCCACCACGTCTCTGCTTCTCACACCATGTATTATTTATATTTCATATATATATATATATTTTGTACAATGTACATGTTCTCATCAAAGGAAAAAAATAGCAAAAAGTTAATCCCCCTTGGATTTGAAATCTAGTGAATATCCCATGCATGTTTCCACTGCGTCTAGGAAAAATGTTGTTTATTACCAGGAACAAATGCGCAGGCAAATAAATGCTCAGAGAAATTAAGGGGAGAGTCTTGTTAGACAAAGCTGGTGTTCAAAGCACATTCTTAACAACATTAAACAAGAAGAGCCATGCGAACTGACATTTTACTCAACGGCTTTGACCCAGTTTCGAATCAAAAGCGCCAGTACAGGGGCGAGCTAAAGTTAGTCTTTTGCTAACGGCATAACATTAAGACTAATAAAAAAAAAAACAGAGATAAGCTTTAAGTCTTTTGGATTATTCTGTTATTCTAAAGCCATATTCAGCTGCTGTTGGATCACAATAAGACTTAAACTTAAGCTCACTGTTAAAATACTAATGCTTTTGAGTGTGTGTGAGGCTACAGTAACACTGGCACACAAAGTGCTTGACATCATTATGAACCTTTTTACCTCTGTGGAGACAAAATGGTTTGCATCTTTAAGTTACATTTCACCTTTAAATAGCACGTTTCAATTCAAATGTGGGCATGTGTAATGACTCAAAATGAAGCCAAATATATGTTGTAAAGATTAATTATTTCAACTCAGTCTAAATAAATTATCATCTTCATTAAAGCTATCAGGGTAAAATCAACAGACTGGCAGTCTATTAGTTAGAAATATTCTTTGAGAATTAGTGAAATACATTTAAAAGAAGATAACACTTCATGGGATGTCACAAAAATATAAACAAAAATAGTATATTCAGGCTTTTTTCAGTATGTATGTGTCTTTCAATTCACATTTATACTGTAGCTCCATATCCTGTGGCATATTATTCACTGTACTACTCAAAGTAATACAGTCTTATGGAAATATTGCTTAATTTCAAAACTTTAAAGCATCTTTTTATATAATCTTTTTCACTTTTGTAAAACAAAATAGCTGTGGAATGTAAAATAAAATATATAGTGCTATGTATGTAGGTAAGAAAATAAAGTCAAAGGATAATATCTATATCTCATTTTCTGTAACTATTTACAGAACTTAAAACCAACTCTCATATGCCTATAGGTTTCTCTTAAAATGTTTGGCCCAAAACAAATATTTAAGTAATTTTGAGTGTGCTACAATATTTGAAGTCATAAGATTTGTCTCTTATCTGAAGGTACAGTCAGATTAATGTAGAAACATCACAAAGTATGAGGACACTTCAGAGACATTTGCATTGCAAGCCATTGGAAACAGAGAGAAGCATCTTTTTTTTTTTTTTGGTTTGTTGCTGGACAACATTGCACATCTTGGAAATATTCAACCTTTGTTGCATTGTTACATTCATAAAATATACTCTAGGTTCTGTGATTTCTTCCTAAATTGACACGTAACGTATCTGAGTGAGAGGGGCTGCGGTCAAGTCAAGTGGGTTTTATTCCAATATTGTTTAACTGCATGAAGTTTTTACCCTTTTTGAGCGAGTGTGCATCATTTAAACAACAGGTAAATGTGATCATGTGGAACAAAAGGTTGAAATTCCACAAGCTTTCACACAGAGTTAATTAGAGGCACAACATTTTGGTCTCTGACCTTCGACAGGCATCAAATTCACACAACGAAACAACATGTCTTTGTACTAAAGCTGCAGGCTGCAGCAACCAATGAAAAAGAGGAACCAAATCTCAAACACCTGAGACAATTAGCACATCAGTAATTGATCTGATCTGCCTCCCCTACCTGCTTTCTGAACCAGTTTGCCTATTTTGCATTGCCCATTTAATCTTTTATTTAAACAATTGCTATTTCCCTTTTTTTCATCTGTATTCTACAGATCAGGACATATATTGTTTGTCTCATTTTAAGGATTTTTAAAAATCAATTATAGATGTGGTAACTGTCTCAGGTGTTTGAGATTTTCTCCCCCTTTTTTTTGGCTTTAATATAAAGATGTGTCGTTTCACATTGTGAATTTGATGACTTGAAGGTTCATGGAGTTGCAAAGTGCGAGGAGCTGCAGTTTTTCCTCATTCTGTATTCCCATTTCAAAGTTTTCTTTAAACTATATTCTCATTGTTACTTAACATAGAAACACTGGACTCCCAGATAATATGGCCACCAGTTTAAACTATTTAAACTTTGTTTCTGAGAAATCCTGTTTAGTTTGGAATGGAGGATGGCTCGAAATACTAAAATACCCATGAACCACAGTGTGTGTGAGAATTCAACCGTTCTGTCACAGGGTTGATGTTAGAAAAATTCAGCTGAGGTGAAGCCTAAAAACAAAAAGTGACTTTAAAATGCATCTCGTGATCTACCCTGATAATTTGGAATGTATCAGAAATAGCAAATTAATTGAAGGGAACATCCTTTGATTGGACTTCAACAGGAACAACCAACGCCCTACTCAGCCCTACCGATCTACACAGAAAGCACACCTAAAGCGAAACGGAGGATTCAAACAAACAGATTAAACATGCAACTTTTGCATAAACAGACTTATACAGCAGGAACAAACTGTTCAGGGAGCACATTCAGTGAGACTGGTGTCATCAGCCAAGCGAGTGTAGGAGAATACTGTACATCAGTTTACAAAAAAAAGAACGACCAGCACAATGACTTTAAGGACGTATTTACACTTTGCTTTAAATATCTTTAAAGAGAAAGTCCCTGCCAATCGAAATCCATCTCCAAATCCCGCTCAGTCAGTTTTGCAGTGGATAGAAAGTTAATAAGCAGCGTTTTCCCTTACTTCCCCTTTGCGAAAGTGGTCCGTGAAGTAAGCTCTGCATAAAAAGCAATATCAGGGCAGCTCAGTTGAGTAGGTGTCATGCAAAAAAAAGTCAACAGCGTTCGTGGAGTTATCACAAGTTAATTTCCCAGTTGGACATCCATGTTTCAAGCATTCGTCAGCATAGATTTCACTGAGTGGACCGTCTTTAGTTTAATCAGCGCCGCAGTGTCGGCCATGGTGGAAGTTCCTGTGATCAGTTTGGCCTCTGCACAGAGTAGATATAACACAGTGAAACGTATCCAACATAGAAGTGTCAGAATGAAATGTAAATAAGTTCAAACAAGTCCACCTAAAGTCTGTCTCCTGGCATTGCTACTAGTTACTTTTATTGGTTGTATAGTAGGATTATATTTTGGCAAAGTGATGTTGTTTGTAAACCAAAGTCTCATATCAGAGATGATGAGAAAGCTGCTTTTATTGAGTTAAAATTCTACTCTACCTTTTTAAGCGAAAAAAGGTGTACAGAATGTATTTCATGCATGTATCCTATATGAAATACGATAAGTTTCATAATCACGATTAGGTCTAAGTGATACTGCTGGGTCAAGTCAGTTCTGTTTTGTTTTTTGTTTTTTACAGTTTTTCTTACTGTATGGGTTTGAAGTGATCAGTGGGGGCCAACAGAGTTCAAGCCTCTGACAGGGCGAGAAAGTTCTCTCTGAGTTTGTCACGTATGCCAACATTAACTCTCAAGGGGGCTGCAAGGAGGAATTAAAGGGAATCCCTGACGTAAAAACATCCGACAGCCCCTCCTCAGCAGTGGGGCCAGGGCAGGTGGACGGGGCTGTATGGCAGGGCACTGGTCGTTAAGAGCGGTGTTACATGGATGCTGTGCCTGGATCGGAGGGCTTCGGAGAGGACGACGTCACACCACGGAGCCCTTGGATGTGGAGAGGTGGATGGAGCGGATGCGCGTTGCCAGAGTGTTCTCCAGGTCCTGGAGGACATCGGAGCAGATGCCGGGGCTGGACACGGGGCTCTCGGCGGGAGGAGGTTCGTACAGCAGCTGCTTGAAGCCGTCGAGTTCAATCAGCAGCACCATGTTCTTCAGGAAATAGCCCTCGATGAAAGCCGTAAGCTCTGTGGCACCAAGGAACTACATTGAAAAAAGATGATGGAGGGTTTTTAACTATTCTGAAGGGTGATGAGAACATCAGTGATTGTAGCATCTTTCATTATGGTATTTGTTTATTTTGATGGTATAAGTTAGGTATAAGTTTGTTTGTAGAAAAATTAGCATTAATTATTGGCATTGGCGAGTGCCACCGTGTCTTTTTTGATACTCCCGCCATTGTAATGCAAACATTACAATTTGACCAATTTCATGACAAAACGTCCAACAAGACAAAGAGTCTACTTGGGTACAGCGGTGCTTTGTGCTAAATGCTAATGTCAGCATGCCAACATGCACGCAATGGCAATGCTAACATGCTGATGTTTAGCAGGTACATTGTTTACCATATTAACCATCTTGGTTTAGCATGTAAGCATGCTAACATTTGCTAATTAACACAAAGCACAGCTGGGGCTGATTGGAATGGCGTTAGTTTGGCAATTACTAATAAATCAAAGTATTGGACAAATTGAAATTTTTACCTGATGATGGCGCTAGAGGATGAGATATTTCAGTCTGGACCAAAGTGGTGGACCAACCAACTGAGAGACTGAAATTGCCACCCCTAGAGCCATACTGCTAGTGTCGCTAATAACAATCATCATTTTTACATTATCACTGTCATCTCATTAAGTTAATTAATTGTCATAATTTGTTTGTACCAACTTTTTCTTCACTAGTTTCTTTCTGCTGACATTTTTCTGAAAAGTTTCACCTGGAAATAAGACTTTTAAGGTATTTTTTTGGCAAAAGATCTATGGCTATGTTCACCAGCTAGTCGCCAACTTTGTCTGTCTACCGTTTGGTGATGGGCTGGTAGTGTACAGTGGGTTTTTAGAGCTTTTTTGCTGCAGCCTGCTGCGGCCGAAAATGATAAAGTTGTGGGCCATCAATCCAAAACCAAAAAGTGTTAAGAGTTAAAAGACGCTAAAGGCTCTGTGGAGCTGAGGGGAACTGCAGAGTCAGGGGATCATTCTCTGTGGGTTCATCACTATGAACAAGCCCTTTTACATACAAGTAGTCATTTCCACTGTTAATATGAAAATATGGAATAGAGTAGCTTTAAATAAAAATACTGTTAACAGACAGTATAATTATTATATTTTTATTATCCTATGTTATGTTTGCATCTTACATAAGAATGTATTACATTAACATTGGTTTTTACATTTTTGGACCGTTAGCAGAGACATTTTATTGCAATTTGACTTATAAGTTAATTAAATGTTCTCCACAGGTCCGTTACCAGCATCTCACCTTGGCGTGCTTGTAGAGGTCCACGCAGGTTTCCGTGGTGATGTTCTTGGAGCAGATGATCTCACAGTGTCTCTGAAGGGCCTCTAGTTGGAAGAATTTGGAGGCAGACAAGAGCTGCAGGGAACAGTACAGCCACACAGAATGAGGCACAGGACTTCGGATTAGAAATGCTAATACTTGTGCTGTCGCTCAGCAGGCTTCGGTTAAGTCTCTCTTACCTCCATAACTTCAGTGTTGCGTATGTGCAAAGACTCAGTGCCTCCACAGTACAGATACTGCATGACCAACTGGAACACAGAACAGTACAGGGTTCAGTCTAGACACATTTTGTTTTTGTTTATATTTTCATAAAGTACTAATATCGTTATCAGATTTTAAAAACTCTCAATTATTTATCGGTAATGGCATCATTGTTAGCTGCAGCCCTAACTGACTGTGCATTTTATAACTAAACCATAACATAATGACAGTGGTTTTGGGGTTTGGGTTATTATTGGAAAGCAAAAGATGATCCAATAAAATTCTTACATGGAAAATATTGTACTTGACATGGCTGATCTCAATACAGGTGTTCTCTGCTGCTGGTCGGTTCTGGAGCAGTGACTTGAACCTGGATGAAACAGAAGAAATCATGGGTATATTACAGCTGTAAAGGAAAAAATATATATCAATAAACAGCAGAATTTTTCTTTACCTTGGTGAAGCAGTAAACAGCAAAACCTTATGTGCATAAAACGGTTTCCCCTCCACCAGGAAAGTAACATCAGACATGTCCTTGTTGTTAAGGAAGTGGGGGTCTGAAAAAAAAGAAGATTACAATAAGGTCCAATAAAAACAGCCAAATGATGCTTCATTACTCAAGTCTCCTAAACTACGGATGCAGAACAGCAAAAGATTAAGCTAATGTGGTCATTAATTACTCCGAGGGTGATTCATCACTCAGCTATCAGTGCAGCATTATCAAAATACAACAATTCCCATTTCATTAGTATTCTAACAGGCAGGCAATTGAAATTGATATCTGGTCCTTTGAACGGCTTCTTAAAGTGTATCCTTGAACGACCTGATAAATTAATTAGTTGTCGAAGGTTTTAAAAAAATTGATTCTCTTCACAAACAAAATAACAAACCATTTGTCATTTTATTCTAACCCTGTTGTTGATCAAACACTAGGTGGCGCTGCAGCACAGTCACTGAATGTTTCTGTGCCCCCTCATGCTCTAATTATCAAAAACAAATGGAAATGTGGAAATGCCTGTGACTTTCCCAACTTCAAAGGAGCTTTTAATACCGGATCAGACTGATAAATCACATCATTGCAGACATGTGGATACAAATATCTGCTTGCAAAACATCATCATGATAAATGTTCAAAGTCAAATTTGTGTTATGAACTCTGAGGATAAAATGTCGGAGATGATTATTTGTTTGGAGGCCCACAGACCCCACTGCTTTATGTGGAAAAAATGATAAGAATAATTGCAAAATCAAACTTTTTTCCCTATTAAAATAGTTTTTTCTTTTCTTTGTAACTTATTAAAACCCCATGTGTTGATACATATTGAAGTTGTGACCTTTCCCTTTGCCACAAACTGGACTTTGATGAAGGTAATACAATACTGAAATGACTATAAGTACAATCATGAAGTATCAATGTGATTAAACAGTGTAAAGTATGTTTTTTTGAGCTGTTAAAGAGGGCCCGCAGGTCTCCAGGCCCCCAAATAGACATTAGGGTTAAATAAATACTGGAAACAATGTGTAGAACAATCCTGGTTAGGGAGTGTATGAAAATGATTGGTGTGGGAAGGGGTGTGAACATTTTGTCAATTTTTTAAAAATATGCACAGTATTAATATTTTATTTGTACCCTCCCTTTGCCTTAGAAAAAAACAGCAATACCCAGAAAAAACTACAAAACTCAGACTACACCCCCCCCCGTCAACAAAACCAGGGTTTCTGCAAGTTAAGTTTAAGACTTTTTAAGACCTTTTTAATACCACAAAGAATGCAATTTAATACCTGTTTCACAATCACACCGGCTAAAAGTATGATGAAAACCAGTTGGGACAATATAGCCTAAAATGATTTACTAGTATATTACATTTTTTCAGTGCTTCCGAGCTGCACATAATAATTTCTACTGACATAATTAATCAAATTAATGGATTAACCAATTAAAAATGTTCATTTAAGTCTTTGATGCATCCATCCATTATGAGATGATGAGCCACCTAGCTGCTGTAGCTAGCAGTAGTGACAGTGTTTGCTACAGGTCTGATGGTGTTGACTGACACTCCACTAAAAAGCCTCCTGCAGCACAATCCACTATTGCAACAATCCCACTTTAAGTTTATAAATGTGTAACGTACAAACATACAAAAACATTTAATGAAATGTAAGACTTTTTAAGACCTTCTAAGGCCTTTTCTTGTTGAGGAAGTGGAATTGAATGCTTTCTAAGAGTTGTCGAGACCTGCATATACCCTGAAAAAAAACTTTTTTGACCCCCTTCCCTAGCAAATCATTTTCATACACTCCCTTAGTAGCTTGAGTTAATGATCCTCTTGATAGCTTATCCCACAAGCAATGTTTTGTCATTAAAATGCACTTATTTGTCAAATGTCAAAAAGAAATAGTTAGCAAACAGAGTAACATAATAACTCTGTGATCTGTTGTTACATAATGAGTTTGAAGCAATAATCTGTGCCATTTTGCTCAGTATATATTTGCCTTTTTGTCATTCTGAGACACCAAATGATGTATTACAAAAGCAATTTAAACTACTGTCAGCTCATAAAAGATTTCATATTTGCTGGAAAAGAAAGTCTGAAAAGAAAGAACAGAGTGCAACGTACAGAGACTTCATGAACTGAAAATCTGAGGGAAAAAGGAGCTCATTTTTTAGCATTAAGCACAGTTTGGTGACCTCACAAAAGCTGGAGACAAATTCCCCCTAAAAAAACCAAGAATCTCTCAGCTTTAACTCTCACCCTGCTGTCACTCCCTCGTCACTCAAGTTCATTTTAATGCAGAAAGTACAAGAAAATGTAGAGGAACACTCGCTATTTTTAACTCGCTCTCTTACCTAAGCGGGAGGTCTGTTTCTTCTTGATCTCTGTCAGCTTAGGGATGGGGAAGGGCCCATAGCACTGGGTGAAAATGACTGACAGCTGCTGGCTTATTACCTCATTCTGCAAACAGACAGTGACACAAGTGAGGACAGAAACTTTACACAGATTAGAGTTTTGTGGCCTCTGTTTCCCATTAGCTATCCGGGGCAAAATTGTATGTAAATGTATGATAATATGGTCTGGAGTTGCACTAAATATATGCAAATAGGAGTGTTAATGTCACCCTAGCACATGAGCACAGGACAGTTTGTATTCCCAGCAAACCAGCCTCACTTTGTCTGATGTTTCTCTAACAAGCATTTTGTTTACATGCACATGAAAGAAACCCCCGGTGACCTTGCTGGCTCGGAGGATCTGGAACATGAGCGGCAGGCCGTGCGTGATGAGCTCCTCTGTGTACTCCTCCTCCTGGATGCAGCTGAAGTCTTTGAGCAGGCCCTGGATCAGCGGCCGGCGGTGCTGGATGAAGCAGGTACGCAGGGACTCGAACCAGGTGTGCAGCGTCCAGGGAACGCCTGGGAATAACACCGAACACGAACAGTGAATACACACCAGACAATCTGATTCAGAGCGGTTTCAAGGGCGACAGAACCGACCATGTTTCCATCACTTTATGGTGTCAGCGTGAGTTGAAGGGCGATTGCATGGTGAGTGTTGGATTAGTGGAAAGTCGGAGGCTACGGCGGGAATATAAAGACAGCACTTGAACATGATTAAAGAATGTTCCATTAAAAAATGGGCGTAATGTTCTGCAACAAACTGTACGTGAAATTAACATAAATCATGACATGACAGTGAGGCTTTGTGTGTCAACAGCTCTGCTGAAAGGATTAGTTGATTAATGGAGTGCGAATTTGTTGATAGATTAGCTGATTCCAGCTTCTCAGATTCATAAATTTGTTATCTCTGTTTTGTAGACTCTTGGTCAGACAAAACAAGCAATGTAAAGGCGTCACCTTGGGCTCTAGGAACTCTTGATGGACATTTTTCACTATTTTCTGACATTCTATAGCCTAAAATCAATTAGTTCATTCTTGACCTTGGAAACAGGTAGTCTTACCACAAGGCCTATTTAGTAGCTGTTGGACTGTTTCACATAATCTTCCTCTCAGTGAGAAATGTTAGGGGTCAACTGCTGCTTCCAAGGTCTAGAATGAACTGTCATCCTCATATAGTTCAGCATTTTGGGAAATACGCTTATTCTCTTTCTTGTCGAGAGTTAGATGAGAAGACCAGTGACCACTCATATCATATCTGTATGTTAAATATGAAGCTATAGCCAGGAGAGAGTTAGCTTGGGTTAGCACAAAGACTGGAAACAGGGCGAAACAGAAGATGAAACCATGAATTGGCCTTTAGCCTGTGTCTGTCCAAAGGTAACAAAATCAGCTTACTAGCACCTCTAAAGCTTGTTCATATATGTTATAATCCCCCTGTAAAACCACAACTTGTCATTTTTACACTTTGGTTTTTGTACGGATTTAACTAATGAGATATTACGTGTTAATTAGTGAGTTTTAGAGGTGTTGGTAGGCAGATTTTGTTACCTTTGGACAGAGCCAGGCTGGCTGTTGCCCCCGTTTCAAGTCTTTATGCTAAGTAAGCTAACCGGCAGCTAGCTATAGCTTCATATTTACTGTACAGACATGAGAGTGGCATCGATCTTCTCATCTAACTCTCGTCAATAAAGTAATAAGAGAAGACAACTGAGCAAACTCCATTTGCTGAGGATTGTGAGACAGGACCAAAAGGTCCAGAGCAGCTACTAAATGCCACTTGTGGTGAGACTGTTTTGTCAATTTGTTCATTAATCCCAATCAAATAAACAGCCACATTTGGTCTTCATGCCCAATGAACTGGGCAATGTTGGGGTGAAAGCTGAATGAGCACTGCTTGAGGACGCTTTTTCATCATGATGTTCACACCTTGGACCCAAGCTATTATCGCCTCGGACATAAAAAGTCCTACTTGTATGACCGTTTCATGGTTGGATGAGAAGCGGTGATTGCTGAGAGTGTGTACAGGACAGCACAGGACGGGATAGGACAGGCACAGCATGAGCACATCTCCAGGACAGCTGGAGGCACCAGAGAGCGAGGCATGTGTGCCAGTGAAGCATGTATTAGTAAATCTGACCTAAGCTGCGGATGTCTATGGTGATGTCCACATGGCCGTGCTCTGCGCTATGGTACATGGCCTCTCTCAGGGCCCTCAGTTTGGCCTTTCCTGTTCGCAGGGTCCCTCCACCGTTGGCCTGCAGTGCCAACCTCTTCTCCCCGGGATCCGAACCCTCGGCCAGGATCTCCTCCAGGGACAGCACGTCCCCCTTTTCCTTCTCTGACTGGGCCAGGAGCTTCCGAAATACATTCCTAGAGGAAAGGAGGTAGAAGATAAAACACAGACAGAGATCAAAGGAGAGCAGAGGGATAAGATACAGTGACAGATTGTTTAAAGGTCAGGGCTAGAGGTAAAAAAAAAGGAAACAAGCTGTAGGGAGGGGGATGAGAAAACTGCAAAACACCTAGTGTGGCCTGGGATCAAATAGTAGAAAGAGAAGTTAGTCGGAAAATAGTTCTAAATTAGGCATACACGTACTGTGTTAACACCACATTACACCCATCCAGCTCTCTAGCTCTGATGACACTCAAAATATTCTCATGTACTTGATTAAACATGATTGGGTACTCTGAACCAGTATCACTCGTCTGTAGAGTGAAAACATATGAAGCTGGAACTGATTATCTCCTCTGAAAAGAAAAAAATAGTAAAATATGTTGCAAAATAACATGTGTTTTGGTCTGCAGGTTCATTAGCACTGCTTGCAACATTGCAACGCACTGTTTCTGCAACAGAATGATGGCCTCATTTGAGAAGGATGGACTTCAACACGTAACATGTACGGTGTGATCACAGCCCGAGGATGCATCACTGCACCATCTGCTTTAGTGAGGAGGGGCTCGTTCAGCCCAACGTAACATCATATCCTGTTTTTGAGATTGTTTGATCACTGATGACAAGTCAGTGGGAGGCTCTCTGTCATCACTTTGAAGCTGTTTATAAAACTAGCAGTCCCTTGGGTTCGAGTGTGCATGAATGAGTGAGCAGATTGCCACAGTATTTTCTCTGATTGTGTCCATGGATCTACGCCACATGGCCAAAAGTATGCAGACACCCAAAGATTACACTGTTAAGGGTTTGTCGAACATCTCACTCCTTAACCATGGGCATTAATCTGCAGCTATTACAACTTCCACTCTTCTTGGAAGACTTTTTAACCGGATTTTAGAGCCTGGCTGCAGGGATTTGCTCCCATTCAGCCACAAGATTTTGGGTGATAAGTCCCGGCTTACAGTCTGCATTTCAGTTCATCCCAAAGGTGTTGGATGGGGGTGAGTCATGTTCCTCTGCACCAAATTCTAAAAACCATTTCTTTATGGACCTGGCTTTGAGCACAGGGGCATTATAGTCATGTTGAAACAGGAAAGCGTCTTCCCCAAACTGTTGCAGCAAAGTTGGAAGCACAATATTGTTTGTAATATCATTGCATACTTTAGCTTTAAGACGTCCCTTTACAAAAGCTAACTGGGGTCGAGCTCAAACCATGAAAAAACCCCAGACCAAAAGTACACAAGCGTAAGAGGTGTCCACGTACTTTTGGCCATATAGTGTACATGATGTCCATGTAATAAAATAGTTAAAGGAAATACACTTATTTTGCTGTCTTACTGAGGGTTAGAGGAGACGATCAATATCAGAAATTGCTCTGTGACATATTTAGCTTAGCTTAGCACAAAGACAGGAAGCAGGGGAAAACAGATAGCTTCATCCGAACCCCAAAGCTGTCATATTTACACTTTTATTTTGTTAATTTAACTTGTAGAAAATGTGAAATGTTGGTTTAATGAGCAGTTAGCTTACCAACAACAGCTGCACCTATTGGCTGCACTTAGCATTTCAGAAGCCCTTTCCTCACAGTGAAGTTGCTGGTTTCGTACACTTCTCTAACTCTAAACAAAGCAGAACTTCGACTACACGACGTTTCAACAACAAGCAGTCGTCCTTTGACATGAAGAATTCCCTTTGTGGTTGAAATGTTGTCATGTCCGTGTAGAATAAAAGAGAAATTCAAACGACATAGCAGTTTTGTACAAATAATTGTTACTCAGCACCTGCTGAAAGAAAAGAGAACTTTTACACCCCACCCTCTCACAACCAATCCTAATGCAGTTTGAGCCTGCTCACGACACTCTGCAGCATGATCATCATACTATAATTGATTGTCTTAATAATGCTGCATTGTGTTGTTGGCTTGCCACTCCACTCCACTTCCTGACAGCTCTCACTGCCCTGAATGTTAATGGCCGTTATCTTACTCAGTTGCGGGGAAATCATGTCAAACTGAAGCCATAAGAGCTGCTGAATAGACTGCAGCGCTTATCGTCGCCTGCTGTCTGACAGCGAAACCTAGATATCTGCCTCTCACACACTGCAGGATTTTATGAGAGTCAGGAGGACCAGGGCAGAGTGTGTAAATGGATCAATACTGTGGTAATGGATATACCTCTGCTGGCTGGCTCTTGTGTATGTGTCGCTGTGTGTGATTATGTGTGTGTGATTGCCTGTATTACCTGTGGCCATGTGCTGCTGCCAGGCTGTATGAGTTCATGTCTCCCAGCGGGGCAGAGGAGATGCCGTTTCGACACATGGTCCCGATCATGGGGTCGGCCCCTCTTTCCAAAAGCAAACTCACCAACTCAAAGTTACCTAAAGAGGATGACAAACACATGAATAAAGGGTGAATACACTCAAATATTGCTATGTGGTTACATATGATGCAACCATCTACTATTGATCAGTGATGGAATGTAACTAAGTACATTTACTCATGTTCTGTTATATTTTCCATATTTATTTTTAAATTCAGGACTTTAACTTGTAATGGAGTATTTTTACAGTGTGGTGTT
Organism: Maccullochella peelii; assembly: GCA_002120245.1. NCBI lineage: Eukaryota > Metazoa > Chordata > Actinopteri > Centrarchiformes > Percichthyidae > Maccullochella > Maccullochella peelii. Next base: position 286,163 of record LKNJ01000008.1, read on the forward strand.
GGTACTTTTACTCGGGTTAAGGATCTGAATACTTCTTCCACCACTGATGTCGATGCTGAAAAACTTTCTGAGGTGAAGGGATTTAAAATTTAAAACACTTCAATACTCATCCTATCTGATACAGTCAAGACACTGCTCATTTAAAATCAATTGGAACGTAACCTGAATTTCTGGATACTTGCATTGCTTATTGAAGCTTTTATATCCTAGTAAAGTTAATGTGACAGTAAAGTAAAACAGGCTGGAGTCAGAGAATGAGCCAAAACCGGCATGAAACTATTCTGTGCATAGAAAGTCTCTCACTCATTGCTGTTCATTAACAAAATTAGCTCTGGGATTGTCATCTTTATTTATTATTAAATGAGTAGGATGTTTAATAGTGTTCATTATCTGTGGCTGTGTGTTTTCATCACTCATTACCATAGCAACGTGGCTGCCTACACCTTCCTGAGGTCACTCACTGTAACACGAAGATTCACTTAAGTATGTAAACTTGTTATGTTTGTATTAACTTTGATTTATGTTTTTATGTTGTCTTTCATTAGGATTAATTAAAAGGTAGCAGCGTAGAGATCTTTCTTGTAAAGAAGAAGTCAATCATTGGGCAAATATGTGATGTATTTAAAGGAGCAGTTTGACATTTTGGGAAATATGCTTATTCCCTTTCTTGCCGCGAGTTAGTTGAGAAGATTGACACCACTCTCGTGTCTGTCAGTTCAGTATGTGGTTGGAGCTAGCATCTAGTTAGCTTAGCTTAGCATAAAGACTGGAAATAGGTGAAAACAGCTAGCTTGGCTGCTGTCCAAAAGTAACAAAATCCACCTACCAGCACCTCTAAAGCCCACAAATGAACACGTTATGTCTTGTTTGTTTAATCAGTACAAAAATCAAAGTGTAAAAACAACGATTTGTAGTTTTACAACTGGTTTTGTGCGGGACTATTTCTTGTCTGGGTGATGATGACAAGACTTTGTGAGAGTTTGTGTACATTAAATACTACAGTGTTTAAAAAGTATTAATGAATGAGCTTTACAGCTGCTGGTAGGCAGATTTTGTTACCTTTGTACAAAGCCAGGTTAGCTGTTTCCAGTCTTTATGCTAAGCTAAGCTAACCAGCTGCTGGCTTTAGCTTCACATCTAACAGACAAATGTGAGAGTGGTATCAATCTTCTCAACTAACTCTCGTCAAGAAAGCGAATACACTTCCCAAAATGTCAAACTATTCCGTTAAGTGCACATTTGGTTCTGCTTTGACAGATAATGTCAGTCAGTTTAAAGCCTGACTGACATTATTCTGGCATTATTTTGAATAAAAATACCTGCTGCAGTTTCGTTCATACTTGGCTGCACAACTACACGGCAACACATTTGTGAGAAGCAGCATTTAAAATTCACTGCATTCTTGAATCTCAGATAGTAATTGGAAGTGATGAATTAATTAGATGATTAAAGCAGAGTGAGAATGCCTTCTGGTGAGCTTAGACTCAAGCATGTCATGACTAATCCTTTTTACTCTGCATCAAGAATAAGAATACTTGGGTCAAACATGCACGTCTGGAATCTGAGAGTGAAGACGAATCCACATCTTTGCTGCTTGTATGTGATTACCTGCAGCAGCGGCCAGCTGAAGCGGGGTCTCTGTGTAGTTCTCCGCCCCATCCTGCAGGGCGCCCTCCACATTCGCTCTATTATCCAGCAACAACTGTGGCGGGGATGGGGGGAGGTGGAAGGAGAGGGAGGGAGGAAGAAAGGGGAAAACACACCAGGAGGGAGAGTAGGGAGGAAGAAAACAGGGGAGGGGGAGACATTGTGTTACACTCAGGCTTGGCAAGAGGAAGAGGTAGGTTTCCAAGCCTGTTGGAAACCTACACCACCTCATTTAGAGATTGTCCAAGCTCTGGACACTGAACACACTCATTGCTACACTTGCTCATTAGGTTCTGTCTGGGGGGCTTATTGGTGATGACTTGCCTGAGCTGAGAAAGGAAGAGTCAAAATGGTTTCTTTTTCTATCCCTCCCTCCAAAAAAACTCTGATTGCGGTGGTGCAGATTAATAATTGAAAAAAAAATCCTGAGGGCGACGCTGTTCATCAGGCTTTCAGCCAGTGGCAGCTCATACAATAACTACTGCAATAGAACGTATTATATATTAAAAATGAACAGAACTGAACAAAACAGTGAAATCTGGCATCCCTGAGGCTGTGTACCAGGCTGGCTGAGCTCTGCTCTGTTTAGTTTGCCTCTGGAAGTTTCTCCCTGCTGCTGTAGGTCCAATCCTTAGGTTCAGTTACGGTGAAAACCAGGGGGCTGGGTGACTCATCTAGACATCTTAAGAGCATACATTATTAAAAACAAACTTAATCTGGAGAGTTTGCCTCGACCAAGTCCTCTCTGCATAACTGAGATAATTACTGCACAGATAGGACCAAGAAGGAGAAATAAAAACGACATATGGCATCATTATTATTATGCACCATAATAATAATCATCATCATCATTATATCCTCATTTGGGTGCAAAAGTCAGGGCAAGGGCCACAGGTTAATGGTTACAGGTCATAAACGTCACTACCTGCACGACAGGGACGTGTCCGTGTAACACGGCGAAAGTGAGTGGTGTCCCCTGGCGCGTTTCAGGATAAACTGAGGGGTGCTTGTTTACTGTGCTTGGCACCTGGGAAGTCATAGGTGAAGTTCAGGGAGAGAGATATACAGCCATTAACATTCACAGCTCAGGGCGGGAGATAGGGGGGGAGGGAGGAGCGAGAAGCAGTGTGCAGGAGGCAAAGTGTAAGCAAAGGAGGGCGGGATGGCAGAGGGAGATTTTCCTTTTGAGTTTCACAGAAAAATCTTGAGCAGCTTGGCTTCTACCTCTCAATCCTCAGTCTAAGCGTGAGACCAGTTAGAGTACATCTGCCTGGGCATGGCTCTATGACCACACTTTGTACTATCTGCCTAGTACTATTGCCTAAATAGTGTTTCATTTCAAAGGGGAATGAAACCGGAGAGAGAAAACACAACATTGGCAAAGACTACAAACACTGTGAAGACGGGTGGTGCTGACTCATGAACAAAGCGGCGTCAGAGTAAAATTAAACAGCCATACAGCCCGATGTTGTTCTGTGATTTCTAAAGTGGCTTTTTCACTGAGTAAATTATAGAAATTGTTTCTAAATGTCGCCTGGAGGAGGCCTCTTCCAAACAGACGTTTAATGTAATGTCACATTTTATTTGAGCACCGATGCTAAACAACAGTGGGACTGTTAGTGTTTTTGTGTTCACAGTGATGAATTTTTAATCACTTTGTAATTTAAGGCAGTTTCAGCAGAAACAGAGGGGATCACTGACTGCAGTACCTTAAAGTATCATGACTCTAGAGTAGCATTTTAACAAAAGGTTTGAAATAGTGGCATGTTCAATCAGTGATATGCAACATCATCTGTTTTTACTTTACTTAAAGGGTCAGTTCACCCAAATTACAATCAGAAAGACATATTTTCTCACTTGCCCTGCAGTGTATTTGCCATGCAGATAGTTTTGGTTTTATATATTGAGGTTGTGAGATTTCTTTCGCCACCTCAATGCAGTGGAGGTGATTGGAAATTCATTTTCACAGACCTTGCTCTGGACAGTTTTTACCAGAACTATTTTCTCCCAAAGAAATAAAACCAGTAAAGTCTGGGGATTATCCAGGTCAGTAGGTTCCCAACCTTTTTGGCTTGTGACCCCTTTTGAGTGTGAAGGGTAGCGTAGCTATGAAGCCGTAGCTGACGTGAACCTTCTCCGGTTGTTGAGGGTGATGACAACATGAAGCATGCTGGGAAAAGACTCAGTAATCTTGTCCTTTTCAATAACACACATCTAGCTAAGACACCTCCACTGCAATCGCCACTCAGTAAATGAAATAGCGTAAAAGCAGTGATTGCACAAAGGTAATCTGCTAGTCAGTAATGAGAGAAGGTGAAATAGAAGTTACCTGGATGTAGATTTATATTAGCACATGCGTAGCCCACCGTCACTTTATATTACAAGGTAAGTGAAAGAATGTAAACACAATTAGTGTGGGGAATATAATAAAGCACCATATGGCCCGATCATGTCTTACACAACAGTAGTACTACAGTAGTGCTATAAGTGAAAATCGATGTCGAACTATGAATCAAAAGCGAATGTATCTATGACGGGACCGCAGTAGACATTGAGTTCAACCAAAAGGAAAATGTGAATTTTGAAAAAAATGTTTTGACAGACATGCTTTTTTGGTTTTACCCCTTTAACGATCTTGTCGGACCCTTCAGATTTATATTGGGACCCCCTTGTGGGGTCCTGACCCCTACATTGGGAACAACTGATCTAGTTAAACCAGTATGGAGGACTGAAACTGTCATAATCAAAAATAAATGACTCAATAAATGACTCAATAAATGACTCAATAAATGTCACATTTGATCAATTAATGAATGCCTACATTTATTTTTAATATTCTTTTTGGTGCATTTCATGGCATATTAATTTTTGATTATGGCAGTTTCAGTCCTCCATAAACCAGGACATTGTTTTTGGAAAGAGTGATTGTTTTGAGGGGAACAAACAGATTTCCATTTACCTCCTTTGTATTTGTGTGACAGCTGAAATCACAGATAGTAAGCATCTCAAAACCTCAGCACATCACCTGCATGGCCAGACTACATGTTTCTTGTAATTTGTGTGAACTGATCCTTCAAACATTTATCGATCAGACTGAACTCCTAGATGATTTATACAGGTAGCGCTCTGCTTTTGAGTCAGCACACCTGCACTAAATACAGGCACTAAACCAATGGAGCAATCACAACAATCAACAATGAGGTCACTGTGGTGGAGGAGAGTCCATGAAGCATTTCTATTCTTGAATATTCTTATTGCCAACTAAGATTAAAGCAGCTACACACACATGGGACACACTGCGGAGACAAAAACAGGATTTATAACAATAAGGCTTCACTGTTACTTTTAATTCTCTTAGTTCAACACAGTAAATAAGTGCATGAAATATGTTCATGTTTCATACACAGTCTGTGGTAGCAAGTTCCACTAAGTGCACACACTTGTACAACAGTAATGCATTATTGATGTGGTATAAAGCAAACTGCTGCTGAGTGTCTACAGTGTGAAAAGTGATAAAGTAACTGTCTGTACTGAGGGACTATCAGTGGATTATTATTCTATCAGCATAGAGACAAACTATCATTATTACTGTGCAAATGATCCTGCTTTATTGCTTATCAGTGCGCTTCATGTAATAAGCTGCCAGGAGAACAGAGAGCATGCCGACAGCAGGTGAGACAATGAAGACAGAGAGAGGGGGGGGAAAGAGCGACACAAAGTGGGTTCATCGTTTTCACTGATACACACAACAAATGTAAATGAACATATTGGACAAAAACAACAAAAACGTGGAATCAATGTGACATTTTGACAGGCTGATGGCGTCCCGTGAACACTGACCTCGCTGTTGATGTCGGCTCCGGCGTCGAGCAGCATCTGGACCATGGCCTCGTCGCCGCGGACGCAGGCGTACATGAGAGGGGTCATTCCCTGTGGGAGGGAGACAGGAGGAGGGTTGCAGGGTTCAGGCTGGGTTATTCATTTAACTACAATGTACTTTTGTGGAAAGGAAAAATGACAAACTGTATTTCTTTCAGGAGTTTCAGTCAACCACAAACTCAATCTACTTCTCATTTGAAAAAGGTACAAAAAAACCTTTATTCAGTAGCCATTTTGCAATTTCAGCAGTACAGTAGTGCCATGGTCTCAGTACTAAACCACAGTTGCTAAAGCCCATACTTGTACTTTACTTGCGTATTGCCATTTTATCTTACTTTATACTACTCCACTACATTTCAGAGGCAAATATTGTACTTTTTACCCCACTAGATTTATTTGAACGCTATAGTTACTAGTTGCCTTACTGGTTAACATATGATTATCCCATACAATATGATGAATCGTTATAGATGAAAATAACATCATATAAAGTAGTTAGAATTACTTTCTTACACAGAAAGTGCATAACGAAAGGATCTTTTTATGGGCAGTCTGAACATGAGGAATGATTACAACAATCAAAAACTCAGTGTTCAGTGTTCATATGGGCATTTATTAGTATTTATAACACTCAACCTCTGTATATTTGTAAATGTGTAATTTAATTTTTTTTATATATATTAGGCTGCTATTATTGCTGTTTTCTGGTACGGCTTTTTTAAAATTTGTTCTATCGGGGAGAAGCCATGCAAAATTTCATTGTACCTGAGTATAATGACAATAAAGATCATTCATTCACCTGACTACTGTTTAAAGACGATTAAAAAGTTGTGAACCCATCCTTTAAACCAAACAAAAGCTGTGAAACATAATCACAAAGGCCTGACATGAGGTTATGAGTGGCAACAGTGCCTGCCGCAAAATATCTCAGAGATCAGAGATGTGACTGGCAGGTCCAGGGTCAGTTTTCCATAATGAATAATTATAATTAATAATTAATTAATTATAATACACAATGAATAATCAGGCTGGATCCCAATCAGCTCTGTATCATTTCACTATAAAATACTAAAACTAAAAATTATTATAGAAAATAGATGGATGGACAAAAATAAGTGTTATATGTACGTTTTATTGTATTTTATTTCTCAGTGAGGAAGGATGTTTCCTTGTTGTGTGTTTCAAATTACTTGATTGGAGTGCTCTCCTGTTTATAATTTGTCGTTGATCTGTTTCTTGAGAATTCAACACCTAAATAAGTGTGCTCGAGTGTACAGTGTGAGTGGATTCATTATCAACAAACGCCCATTGAAATTGTATGCAGATTCTTTGGTCATTTCTCTTAACCACACCATGAAAAATATGGATTTCAGTGCTATCAGCAAAGCTCTTAAGAGACCATTACTGTTTCTATAAGGAGCTCACCAACAGCTGTGCTCGTTAGTTCTATAGAAAACCAGAAAAATGATTCATTCATTTAGTCCCCAAAGTCTTTACATAATGTTCTTTAAATCATCATTTTGACATAAGGCTCCTCTGAAGTGCCATATATGCATGTTGTGAGTTCACTGCTGGTTACTAATCAGCCCTATGACTAAAGCTAGCACTAAAATATACTCCTGTATTCATACATAACATACAACTCAGATCCCATTTCCTCCTCGTCAGTCAGAGACATTTCCAGCAGTTGCTTGCAGGTTCTAATTTTCCAGACATAATCATAACTGCCTCAAAATAACCGTGTCTTTCCGATGAGAGCGACAGCATAGGTGGGCTGTGAAACTCCCAACATAACATCTTAAATCTCCACATGCCACCATATGCACAGAGCACTCTCTTGTGCCTGACACGCCCACACACATTATGCGCCGAGCTGCGGGGTGAAGCTGCATCTAAGTGTTATTGCAAAGAGAAAAAATAACAAAAGAACTTTATTGTAAACCAGGCGATGAGTTCTTCCCATTTATCAGACTATCTAGACTAAAAAAAACGTGTTTTGGACGAGCTTCCATAAAACAGACCTCAATCATATGTCTGATCTGGGCCATTATGTTCAACAAAGGCCTTTTATGACTCGCTCATAACACACCAGAGCACTTTATGTCGAAGACTGATATCCCTTTGTGGTGATTCATTCTTAAATATTTCCTGGACACCGATCCACTTAATCAGCAGACAGCTAAAGAGCGATAGACGGCTGACCATGATGATCATCATGATGAGTTCAAATGCCTCTCAACCGTGATGACAGACTTTTACTTTATTGCTCCTGTGACACTGTCTGGTCTCTTGCAGCATTTAGCTGGTTTTAAAAGTGAATAAAAGCCTGTATGTCACCTCGGCTTGTTATTTATGGGAGGAGTGAGGAGGAAAAGTGTCAGTCAATACAATTTGTGATACTCATAAGGACTAATTCAGGTCTGTTCCAAATGATCGGACTGAATGTGGTATGAATCAACCTGCCAGGAGCTGTGTGGATAACATGAAACTGAAATATAGGTTTACCTTAGAAACAAAAATGGACAAAAGGGGCTTTGTACAAACATAAATCCTAGACAGGTTTTTTTAAGAGTATCTGAGTGGAGACCTGCCAAGAGTTTGTTAATTGAACCTAACCAGGCACAGCTTTCTGACCACGGAAAATCAGACTGCACTATTAGCTTCCACTTAGCAGCGCAAGGAATAACCAATATTGCCATTGACTGGGGAAGGTAGAAAATCCCAAATGACATTAATGCTTGGATGCAGTGAGGCTGAGATATTGACCTGAAGCTCAGTCCAGGAAAAGTGTTACAGTATCAGGTACAAATGGAAGAATAGATCATTTCTTCATCATTTTTTGGATAAACAGTAGAGGTGTAACGCAAAGCCACCATCAGTCTCTGTTTTCAAGTGTTGGTAATACAAAACAAGCAATTGGATGACATCCTCTTGGGGTTTTAACTATTTTCCAACATTTTATACACCAAATGGTTAATCGATAAGAGAATAATTCACAGATTAATTCATAGTGAAAATTCGTTGCAGCCCTATTATGAGCCAAGATCTGAAGTTATAAGAAGTCCCCAGGCATATGAATGCCCATATCTGTGCATAGTCATATAATGTATTTGTATTCCTATAAACATCCTTATACACAGACACAAAGAAACCAACATTTTCTTGTAAATAATGTGAATTTTGAAAAGTTGTATCATGGCATAAACATTTTGCACATTGCATGACTCATAGGGAGCAGCCTGTGCCCAGCATGTGCGTGAATTGCCAGGTAATACTTGTTAGAAATTCACAATTCATTGTGTTTAACTCTCCACTATTCCTGTGTGGGTGTGTGATGTTAATGCTGTATATACATGTAGGAGTGTGTGTTAAGTGCCAGACCTGTTCGCTCATGCTGTTAATGCCATCAGGCCCCAGCAGGTTCACGGCCTGTTTGACCAGGTCCGTCCGTCCGCAGTTGAGCATCCTGAAGCCCAGATCCTGCAGGAACTTGGCCTCTGTGGAGGCTGCGTCCAGCTTTCTGGTGGCACAGAAACAATCCTCCGCTCTGCAGATGGAAACAGCAGATCCATTACTGTGATTAAGTGGGAGCTTATATCAGAAATGGATTTTCAGATCTGTGGATATACATCTCCACTGCACGCTGAAGGAAACAGAAAATGACTGCTTTCCACAATTTAAACTCTTGGTATTATAAAATTAACTGCAGCTTTATACGTTTATTTCAAGTATTGAGCTGTTTGCATTCAAACTCAATTCACTAATGTTTGCATTTGTCAACATATCATTTTTTTTTGCTTGCTTCTAGTTCTCTGCTGTCTTCATTTCCTAAAGTAGCTTTTCTCCAGGTAAGGCTTTTGCTATGACTCATCATTACTCATTCGTGCCTCCTGGAAAGCCTCTTAATCCGAGCTGCGAGCAGCTGTCACCGCTGACGCTTCCACGGGGCCACAGAGGAACTTTTTCATGTTTGTCCAATGTTACGTGACAATTATATCTGACATATGTAAGGAGATGTTAATTGGCAATTCACACCTCTCAGTGTTTCATTAATTATTTCTCTGCAAGCATTTGAAATGTGATACGACTCTCAACCGACACTGACACAAAATCCCTGACTGAGCTGTCATGTGACAAATGTTGTGCACGGCCATGTGACTGCTGTGGTGTGTTTGAGAATGACAGAAGAGAAAGGGGGAGGACAGGGGAGACTGTAAGTGAGACAGAAACATACAGAGAGAAGATTTATCCCCAAGTCACAAAGCCAACAGATTGTGGTTACTGCTGTCCATTAAAAGAGGGACAAACACACTTCATTTGGTAACTGTCAAATATCAAGAACAAACTTTTAAGATTGGAGTTTAACAAGACTCTCTGAGTGCTTAGGCACAGCAGTGCTTTGAGCTAAATGTTAACAAGCAGATATAATGTTTACCACCCTATGTTAGCATGCTAACATTTGCTAATTAGTACAGCTGAGGCTGATGGGAATGTCATTAGTCTGGCAGGCAAAGAATTCAATTGTTGTTGAGACATTTCACTCAAAACCACAAATGTCAATCTGCTAGTCTATATAAAAGATATTTCAGTCTGGACCAACATGGTGGACTGACCAACTTGCCATCCCTAAAAGCCGCTATCGTGGCTAAAAATGAATCTTGGTTCACCAACTCATTGGCTTACACAAATATTTTCATAAAATTATCTTATTGGACTTTTGGTGACCAAACCAACATGTCTTTCTAATTTGAAAACCTTGAAGGGTCAGGCTAAATGATAGCATTAAATGCATCCTCATTTCCTAAAACTTTGGCCTGTCATAGCAGGAAAGCACAGGTGTAACCAACAACACTGATTAAGCTCCTGAACTAAGGTGTGACTAATTGTTATTAGTCACACTTGTGCATGGCATGTCAGACAGTCCTTGAGACAGACCTATTACAATATGTCTTGTCATTGTACTGACCTCAATCAGTGCCAGGAGGTGGCAATTTACTGATGATACATGACTACATCAAAGATCCACACCAACCACAAAAAAAGACTTTTTTTGTGCTGAATTTACTGACAATGACAGTGTGGATATCTGGCTTTTGTAACATGCATGCTATAATTAGTTCCAGTCAAACAGAGGGCTAGATTTATAGGTACACACTATAACATGACTTTTTTTTTGGGGGGGGGGGGGGGGGNTTACTGAAGATTTAAACAGTTGTGTACATAGCTGGGCCTTTTGTATGGCCTGAGAGATTTCTGAGCTGAGCTACTGGGCTTATGGGCAAAAGTTTAGGATGAAAACACAAGCAAGAAGGACTCACTCCTGCTGGCTGATATGCTCATTAGGCAAAATAACTTCCTACACTTAAACAGTGGGTCTTCTTCACTCACTGAGGTTTAACTAAACCAGTTATTTCTGCCTCAAGAGCAGCTTGCTTGTTGCAGTCAAACTTCATCATAAGCATCATATCCTTACTTTATTTGTCGCGGTTCACAGTCCACACCGGGGAGCAGCAGCCTGGCGGCCTGCCTCACATCATCGCTGTCCACAGAGAAGCTTCGTCGGTGCTCAGTGTGGGCGACCGCCACCCGGATCCACTCCATCAGCGGAGGCAGTACCAGGAATGGCCTGCAGGGGGAAACAAAAGTTTGTTTGCTCACATCAAATGTTCAAATCAAATCAGATTAGTTGAAATTTAAAGGAATGCCGTGTAAAATGGGATTTTCAAAAAATGAAAACTAACTTAAAGGCCCTGCAAACGTACTTTCTTTATCGGTTTCTTACTGTGACTGATTGGATCCCACATGTACACACTATTTTCTGCCAAAGTTTTGGTTATTTCATGAGAGACTTCAGTTTTTCTTGGGTTCTCTGTGCTCTTCTAGCTGGTTTGAAGTGGTTGGAGCTCCGTTGGGGAAAAAGGTGATTTAGGGACATTTGCATCAGAATCTGATGACAGTTGGTGGGTTGTTTAGTCCCTGTCAATCAAATCTGATCAAATCACACCCACACCGTCCTGATGAGAAAGATTAGCTGAGTTTTTGAAGGTTAAACTATTAAAGTATTACCTTAAGATGTTTTTTTTAACTTGGATTGTCGCCTTGAATTTAATGTTATGGAGAAATACTTGCTTGTATTTGAAGTCAAGTGTTCAGGAGCTTTAACTTACTAACTTACTAAACTTACGCTACAGCATAGATAGCATAGCATCATTATATAAAATTAAAAAAGTGCACTTTATGTGTGTCATATGCTCAATTATTTACATTTACAAATACACAGAATGTCACAGGCCATATCAATATACAGTATTGCGATTAATGTGACCTTTGTATGTCAAGGTGAATTTTTCAAACTGAAAATATCACCTAATCCCACATTGCTGAGATTCATAACGCTCCGGTGCTCTATTCACTTTTCAAATAAATTCACTTAATAAAGACTCTGGTACAACACTGATAGCCACACATTTTCTAATTAAAGATGCCCTTATAGATGACTGAAAAGGCAGCTACACCAAATCAATATTCATAATTTATTTATTCATAATTCATAATTTTAACTCAGAAAGAGATCTAGATGCTGCAACCTTTCTAAATGCTGTTATTACCTTCTTTAATCAAAATCAGTAATGGGTCTTGCCTGGCTGACATTTTCATATTTCATCATTTATTTCGAGGACTATAGTGTTTGTGTGTGTGTGTGTGTGTGTGTGTGTGTGTGTGTGTGTGGATAGACTCTAATCACATAACCTGGACGTCACCTGATCTCTCACATACACATTTATGTTGTTCTGTCTGCTATTTATCTTTCCCCCCACAGTGCAGCAGCAGTTAAATTCAGGTCAGTCATTCATCAGACACTGAACCCCTTTACATCAGTCCATGAGCAGAATGAGCTGCTGTGCTTTACCAGAAATATTTTTCTCATTTTGTCAGGTGTACTGAGTCACACCAAATTAGATATGAATAATAAACAATTGGACACATGTAAAAATTGTACAGGCCTCTTTCTAAAATCCCCCTAAATCACATCCCTGTTCATTGTGCTTTCATAATGTTAATAAATACCACATAAATACATGAGGAATGTTGTATTTTATTTACATTTTATCAATGTCACATACCTTATCTGTATATAGTTTAATTTAGAAAGAATTCCTTTACTTTTGCCTCTCACTTTCTTAAACGTTAGTTTTAGCGTCAAGGCAACATAAGTAGCATGAGGCATGAGGGAATAGTTTACAGACAGAATGAGACAAGAGTTGATGGTACAAATAGGTCTTTTGAAGAAACTGTGTGAACTAATCGTCCCATTGTGACCGAGCCAAGCTAACGAGCTAACAAGCTTGCTAGCTAAGTGACCGTCAGCAAACTTGTTATGATGTACAATTCTAAGAAAATAAAAAAGCCATATATGGGGGGAGTAAAGGGTCCAGTACAGAGAAAACTGAGAGAAGTTCTTGTGACTACTAGCGCTAGCCCAGGCAGCTAGCGTATTAGCTGTTAGCACGGCAATTACTGAAGTTCACCAACTAGCCCTGCGAGTAGTCACTACATCACCAAGCTTTTAGTGCCAAATATTTTGCGAAGATGCACAAATGAATCAAACATTTATTATATTAAACATTTATTACCACACCTGGTAGATTAACTGTCTCATTCTTGTTGCATTTGGCCACAGTTCACTATAAAAGATATTCTGTATCACATAACAGAAATTAAAAAAGTTCATTGTTTTCCTGGACTGTATAAAGTTTGTAGGATCTAAATTATTTCTATGAGTCCATCCTCTGGCTGTGTGCCGTCAGTAAATCCTACTAATTCATAATAATTATCCTCTTACGCTCATAAAATAGTCTCTTTCTCTACTCTACATTAGTCAACTAATGACAAACAGAACAGCCTTACAGGCTTTTTGCAGTTTCTGGTCTTTAAAGCAGGTCATTGGTAGATAGGACACACTTGCTAAATTCCTTTTACAAGTTTCTCATTAAACAGATATTAAGCTTGATTTTTTCCCTTCCTATTTGTTGTACTTCGCCATCATGACTATGTCCTTTTTATGAACTCAACTATTCAGGATACTTTTAACAACAAATACTTATTCTACACGAAACATTTTTATGGTAACATAATTATGGTAGCGTTAGGAATAATTCTGACCCAACAGATCTCAGTTTAGATGGTAATAAAAGTCCTTTAAGGCTTTTAAAACCATGAAGCAGTCTCAGATGCACATTAGAAAACCTTAAAACACTGAATTAAATGGGCTAATTTCATGTTATAGTCAGTTAAATCATATTATGAATCCATCAGTGAAGGTCCCTGCAGAGCTTTTCTCCCTCATGACCTTCTGGCAACAATAATTTCTCAAAAAATGATTTCAAAACAGAATCACGTACCCATCTGAGAGAAACCATTTGGGACTGTTGTGTTTACCATGTATGCAGCTTCCTGGTCCTTGCTGTAAGCACATATTTAATCAAGGCAGCAGCTTTTAGATATTGACACACTGTGTTTGACTAGTCTACATTTTGTGTGCATCAGTTTCTCATTCCACAACCAAAGCTATCCTTGTCTTTACATCTACATCCTGCCAGGAATTTGAACTCTGGCAAGAGTTTTAAAAAAAAGCAAGGTCTTCACTGCTAATGGGACAATTCAGACCTCCTCCCTTTTCTCAGAGCTAATGCTCTAACTGATGTCTGCTTCCTGAAAGACATATATACCGTTCTGGGTTTGAAAAAGAGGGAGGCCCAGTCTGGAATGAAAACACTGAGGGTAATGTTATCCATCAATACAGACAGCAGGCCTACAGCGGCAACCAACACCCAGAGCTGCCAGGGTAAAAATCCCTCCTTAGGAGTAAACGTCTAGGACAAAATACTGAATATATCATTAACCATAATCTTCTGCAGCTCTGTTACTATTTTAAATTCCGTTTTCATAAACTTTGGATTTTCTTCTTCTAAGGATAATTTGACGTCAGGTAGAAAGCTCAGGTGTAAAAGTCGTTTCAGCAATTTACTTCCCTTCAATAGTTGTTCACCTTACAGAGGCTTAACTAAAGCTTCACAACACAACCCTAAAAAGATTATTTTATCTCATTTAATCATATTCTGCCTCTCTCTCATCCCGCTGTGTTATTCAGGCCCTTTCTACTTGTCTTCCGCAGAATGCTAAATAGAGATTTTTTCTCTCTGGGGACCCGAGAGCCTGCTGACATGTCACTCCGCCTGACATTCCTTGTGCTCCCCAGGGTCGTCAGGGTGGAGTTTTATCTCCTCAGAGTGGAGGAAAGATGTTGGAAAATCTGTCCATCCGTCCATCCAAGTGAAGTCCCCCTGGTTCCCATCAATCTGCTCAATGCCTAGGGAAGTGTCAGCGCTGACCAGCCCACGCAGCATTTTACAGGATCGCTTGTGGGGCGAAAAACTTGTGCAAGAAAGTAGGGACATCTGTACTAACCTTTACAACATTTGAAATTATTCGAGCTGTGGTGTGCCACTAACTGACAGCGGCAATATGGTTGAAAGGATATGTGTCTACCTATCAGGACGGAGAACTTTTGGAGTTTGTGGCCACTGAATGTAGTGATTTTTACAGTGTGTACAGTGTGCCAAATATTTCTCAGCGATAGAAATCCTCTTACTGCTTGAGTAAAAGCTTGATGAAGTTAGCTAATTGATATAATTGAATGGCGAAGAAGGAATTCTTGTCAAAATGGCTCTTTCTTTTTGGCTGTTTGGGACACATTAACACACATTCAATTTTGGGACTGTCAAAATTTCAAGAGGTAATACTTCTTGAGAGTCTGCCGAGGCCTGTGCCATTTAAAATGCTGCTTTTGTGTTTCCTAAACTGATCCTTGCTGTACCCAATCCGCTGTGTGTGGGTAAGTTGTTTAAAAGAGTTCAGGTGATCCTTGACAACTGGTAGAGTACGGAAATATCACATGACCATGTCATATTTACCAGGTATTTGTGTTTAGGTGCTCACAGTTACTGGTGAATTAGGTTAATTGCCTGAACTAGACCAATAAAAAAGCTACTTCAGTGTCAATAATCGAATGTTATATTTGTCAGTTGTCTGTCAAGTGCTGAAATGAAATATCACCAGTCGTACTCTAAAGTTGGGTATCATACTTTACACCTTGTTGGCTGTTTGAAGGCAACTTTCTGGTGATAAACTTAAAGCGCTAATGCCAAACAAAATCTATTGTGTATTATCTCTTCTGGTTTTTTTGCAAACAATTCAAAAATGCAACCAATAATGCTTCCAGTAACAGTATGGATAACACTGACTTTCTGACTTGGATTTGGCCTCTTGGTCCACAGAAAAAGAGCTTGTATTACCAAATTTTTAGGCAAACTATTCCTGTATTTGGACTAAACCACCAGTGTGAAAGCAGCATCATTTCCGGGGTTACTGTTGGACTCACCTCTCAGTCTGTAAGGTGACTTTGGAGGGCTCAACGTTGGGGTTCTCCCATTCCATCTGTGGACAGTGCATGAAGTAACACAAGGTATAGAGGGCCTCGGGCTCCCAGTGGACTGTGGTGTTGGTCTTCTGGTGGACAGGAGTCCCGTTGCTGAGGTTCTTGATGTGCAGTGGCTGGAGATGGTGCATGGCCCGGGATACCAAATCACCTGGAGGATATTTTTATACATGAGAGCAGTGCATTGATTTTACCAACACAATGTGATAAAGCTACAGGGAGCATGAAAATAAAAATGCCACAAATAGAAATTCATTAAAGATAAAATAATAACATTGTGTACTACAATGAGGAAACATCTAGTCATTATAACAAAGTCCTACGCACTACTCTCTCTGCACACATTAATTTTCTGCACCACTCCTTTGACATGTGAGTACTCGCAGCACTCGTGTGATGAAGCAGAGACGCACTCCCTCATGTGATTCATTGTACATTTAGTCATACACATATGCCCACACAATGCTTGCTGAGTGGGAAATTGCTGCCTTGAAATCAAATCTGCCTCTCTTAGTAAATTACTAAGGATTCTGAGCTCTTATTCTATCCTCATTTTATCTTTAACTCTTGTTTTTCTCCTCTCATTTTTTGTACATAACCATCGAGAGAGTCATGGGGAAACTCCAATATCTGTATGTGTGAAAAATGCCAGCTGAATCTGGAAAGCATTTTTAAACCTTGTGCACTTCCAAAGACCAAAGTGACCAAAGATGGGCAGCCAGAAGATCAGACAGGTTGTAAACAAACCAATCAGTAGTGAGTGAGGTATTCATGGCACTGACGTAATTTTCAGTTGACACGGAAGCTGCAGCGGCATTTACTAAAAGCACTAAAGTTAGCATTTTTCACAGAAATATGTCGATAAAAGGAAAAGCTCAACCTTTCTGTTGTACAGTTAGATAAGAGGATCAATTCCACTCTCATATCTGGACGAACAAGACTATACTTGTTAAGGAGTGAGCTTTAGAGGTGCTGGTAGGCAGATTTTGTTAGCTTTGAACAGAGCCAGGCTAGCTGTTTCCCCCCTGTCTCCAGTCTTTGTGCTAAGCTAAGCTAACCTTCTCCTGGTTCTGGCTTCATATTTAATGGACAGATATGACAACGGTATCAATCTTCTCATGCAACTCTCCACCAGGAAGCAAATAAGCATGTTTCCCAAAATGTCAAACTTTTCACTTTAAGTGTTGTTATTTCTGTATGTGGACTTTATATACAATTTATACAACTGCATCAATCTCATCCATGCTTGATGCCACTTTTCAGCTGCATACATCAGATTGTAGGGACAAAAATCTTTTCACACAGACTTGGTTTTCGATTAAGGTTTGAGTAAAGGTCGGTATTAGGCATATGGTGGTAATAGTTAAGGGTAAGTCTCCAGAGAATGAATGTAATGTCCTCTTAAGTGGCAAAAACAAGTGTGTGTATTTGAGGAGGCATATCTCAAACATTTTTCTACACTTCATGTAATATTTTCCCCAAGATCCTGAGGAAAAAACTCATAACTGAACAGTTTCTGTAAAAACTACACCAGCCACAGACATTAAGTAAACTTTTGTTCTAGGCAACATAGAGTACATTTTCTGGTATCTTCCATAATAAATATGGTACTTTGATTTTTGTATGGACCTATTTCAAGCTGTGACCTATACGCAGCAGGAGCAGAGAACAAATGAAAGTCAGAAGAAATTTTACAATTCTAATAGTTTTGAACACAGGAGGAGGTTTCAGAGTCTGAAATTCAATACCTGCATACCACAGAGGCAGATATTCAGCGCTGACACTTAGAGAGTCATAATTCTCTGATTTAGGATTTTGACAACTTCACAGCAGCTTATTGATGAGGTCATTAGCGATGCATTTAAGAATAACGATGTTGCTCTGAGAGGAAAAAATACTGCAGTGTGAGGCTGCAGGATCGATTTCTCAGAAAAATTAATACTCCCCATTGATCTAATTATTTACTGGGGTTATTGGAACGCTGGAGAGTTCAGGCTTATAGGAGAACATGGACACTGAGTTTAGACAGAAAGAGTCCATGCATTCTCTTACTGCATGCATGAGTAATATGTGAATAAAACAAGATGTGTGAAAGTATGAAGCTCTGAGAAAGCAGTGCGACAGTAAACACATCGCAGCACAACACACACACACACACATTCTCTCTCTGATCTTTTTTGATTGTTTGTTCCAAAAATACCCAGTCTGAGGAAAGTTGGCCTGTCTTGAAACCTCATTCCTTAGACAGAATGACACAGTGAGTCTGCGCCCAAGGTTCTCCATCTGTCAGACTAAAGGCCCCTGACAGAGTTCACAGGCAGTGAGACGTAAACAGAGCGCGCTGCTCACAGCACAGTTTGCACTCGGGCTCTGGGGAGTCTCACAGACAGTTAGAAAGAATTAATACATCCATAAATAATTGAAAACAAGGCAAATCATGCCCACTTTCCATGATTGTGATGAAGTGATGTGAAGATGTGCGGCGGGACAAGGCTCCCATCTCCAGGTATGACATGTTAGACAAACATGATTAGGTATGGTCACTTAATGCAATTAGTCAGATGCAGCAGAGGCAGCTCCTCAAGAAATCATAATAAGACTGAGGAGGATGTGACCTACAGCCACTGCTACGGTTGTCATTGACTTTGGGGAACTAACATAGTTTAGTTGAGGTTAAGGTGATGTTTTGGTCAACTTCTTACTATGAATGATGGGCTCCTACATGAACACAACATTTTCTGCCAAAGTGAGACAGTTTTGTTTATTTTACAATAGAAATGTAAGTATTTTTTTGTTTTGTCTGTGCTCTTCTGACTGATTTGAAGTGGGCACTAATCAGAGTTTGGCAACATTTTAATCAAAATCTAATGACAGTTGGGGGGTCGTTTGGCCGCTATCAATCTATTATGATCAAACCACATCCACACAATCCTGATGAAGCAGATTAGCTGAGCTTGTGAGTGTTAAATACTTAACAAATAATACCTAAGGACGTTTGTTTCAGAACTTGAATATTTAATTAATTAAGACTTGAAGCTAAGGTTTTAGGGGCTTTAAATAAAAAAGACTAATTAAAAATGTCTTATCATTTTGTCAGGAATAGTCCTCAACCCAAAACATGAAGGCTAGGTTTAATTTTTGACACAGTGATTTTTTTTATGGTTTTGGAAAAGAGATGACAAATGATGTTGTCCTGTTGATAGGGGCATCAGATCAGACACCGCTGGTTTGTGTCGTATAATATATCTTGTTGTATAATTTGAAGAACTTGTTGGCTTTACTAATTTTCTGACACAAAATGGTGCGTTACATTTCATAACTGCATGTACAGTAGTGCTAAAACAACAGTTTTGTTGATTGATTCATTGTTTAAGTCATGTAGCAAACAAAAAGAAAGCCAAACATTGCCTCTTCCCAACATCCCAATGTGAGAATTTACTGATTTATTGATTTTCTCTGTTCAATATAAGGATGAATTGAATACCTTTGAGCTTTGATCTGCTGACCACACAAAATAAGCAACTAAAGATGTTATGTTGCGCTCTGGGAACACCATTTTCACTGTTTTGTAACAAAACAAATCAATACATTAATCATTAAAAGCAACAATCATTACTTGCAGTTCTACAGAAACTACAGGTATAAATGTTACATGGGAACTGGCTCCTTGACTGTGCTACACTGAGCAGCTTGCAGACTCTGCTTGCGATGCATGTTTGGTACTCAGTAGCATTTAGCTTGAAGTCCCTGTGCTACTCAGTGTGAGTTTACGCGAGTTTACTGGCCTGAATATTTAGAGAAGAAGTGAGACATTAATAAAGTTTAAGGAGATAAAACAAAGAGGATTGAAATATGGCCTAAACAAACCATAAAACAGACAACAGAGAACTGCTAACTCTAAGAACTTAAGGCTCCCTTAAGGCTTGCAGAACTTGCTGGGCAACAACAGAACTCTCTAACCACACCACATCCATAAATAATAATAGACCACATGTAGTTTTCTACCACAACAAATATTAGAAGCAGCTACCATACAACTGTTTAAAACTGCCACTCTCCGGGGCTGATCATCACGCATTCTTTACCTTCATTAATTGTTCTTGTGACTTTGGTTTTGTCAGCGTGACAACATTTGCTCTCGTTTCCTTTGCTGTAATTATCTAAGCAACACTCCTATGGGGTTCATGCTTCATCTTGTTTGAATTAATCACAGGGGACAGCTTAGTGTCTTCCTTTCTCCCAGCCAAGTCCTTCACTCTTGGAAGGACTCATTACAGAGCAAAACTTTGTTCCCTATTCCCAGAGAAAAAGTGGTGAAACAGCATAGATCATAAACTCCCTGTTATAATGAGATGTCAACACTTTTCTGTCATACAGCAGCTACAAAACCTGTAATTACCTTGTCTTTCTCTACATTAGAACCAATGCACAAGAACTTATGTCTAGGGTTGAATGTTTTCATGGAGGTAATAATTTTCATGTAACAAGTCATTAAAGACAGAAGTAACTCTATTCACCTCTGACTCCACAAAAAGACTAACAGTCCACATACACTCTAGTGGCTCGGTGAGGCATTGCTTTGAGCTAAATGCTAACGCTAGCACGTTAACATGCTGATGTTTAGTCTTAGTAAGTATAATTATTGCCATGTTCACCCTCTTAGCTTAGCATGCTAGCATGCTAACATTTGCTAATTAGCACTTTCGGGCACTTACATCATCATCATTCATATATCATCACTGTTGAGTTGTGTCACTGTAATTTTCACATTGCATTGTGGGACTGTTGGCAGAAAGTAGTGTTACACGCCTTGGACACAATTTACGCACTCAACTGGGACACTCAAATCAAACAGGATAGACAGTGATTCGGACACAGCCCTTGCCTTCTTCTACTGGCACTTTATGACTTTATTAACTAATGTTTGATGTTTTCATGTAGCTAATAATTTCCACCTAACAAGTAATTAATGATAAAATCTTTGACTACTAATCTATGACTCCACAGAAACTTAACTCAGAAAAACTTTAAACATACCGGGCACTAAACCTGAACCTAAAGACGACCTGCTGCCATAAAAACATAAAGACTAACAAAGTGCAGCCGGTTCACCTTAATTGCACTTTCTACATGTCAACACCTGACGCTTTAATGGTTGTTTTCTCTTCTCGATGTCAGTATGTGGGGACAGGTTGAGGTTTCTCTGTTTAACTTAAGATTGCTTTTACATACTGTATATTTCACAGTACTGTATTTACTTTTTGATCTGTAAATGTACTCCTCTGCAACGGGTACAATAAAGCACAATGTAATTATGTTCTAAAACTTATGAGAAGTCACAGGAAATGTGGTTTGATTTATTGTACTTGGAACAGTGTGTTTACTTTGATGGAGCGTAATTTCGCTTTTGTATTATATGAGCATAAAACCCCAAAGGACCTTTAAGA
This sequence comes from Maccullochella peelii, assembly GCA_002120245.1. Classification (NCBI taxonomy): domain Eukaryota; kingdom Metazoa; phylum Chordata; class Actinopteri; order Centrarchiformes; family Percichthyidae; genus Maccullochella; species Maccullochella peelii. Next base: position 307,634 of record LKNJ01000008.1, read on the forward strand.
CTAATTATGAGTCCAGTAATATGCTTTGTAAAGTAATGAAATGTGTGATTGTATTTTTGCTATATAACGCACACAATAATGCCAATATTACTAAATGTCAGTAAGACCACAAGGTTTTATTTTCTCAACATATATTTTAAATGTAGTTACCAAAACTATTGTGATTCTGCTTGGATTCTACTAATAACTACGTTGTCATATTCCATGTTAATGTGAATATGCTTGTGCAAATTCTACTGCTACTAACGTCAGTAGGGTTTAATAGGCCCTGCTTTGCTGCATGAAGGAATTTACATTAATATTGCAAAGTTTGAATTCTTCCGACGACTTTAACACCCAGAAGTCTGTACTGTACTGTGCCATTAATAAATCATGCACTACTCCTTCAGTCTACAGCACATAGTTTCTTGTCAGTGTATGATAGGGGTGGAGGTGGTCATTTTTTATTAAGTCTCAATTTCAGGACTCAGAAGTCAGAAGTCAGAATTTCAGGAGTGCAAACCCACAGAACTAGTAGTTTTACTCCTGCTCTTATTTGTAATAATTTATCTCTACCAATTTGAAGCTGTTTTTTAATTATTTGTGTTTTTTTATTTTTACAAAGATTTGTTGCTTTTTGCCATCTTTTTCCTCATCAGTGTGGTGCAGAATTAGGGAGGAAGCAGTGGAAATTATTAATGGGAGTTCTGGTAGAATTTGGGTGCAAATTCAGGAGACTCATCTCCTGCAGCTACTCAGCACGGAGGCCCTTCTGGGAAGGAGAGAGCCTGAATCCATCAAAAGAGCAGAGTTTTTAATGATAACGAGATGGATGAGATGCACGGCAGCATTGGGCATCATTTTATCTTGCAACAGGCTCAATGCACACTACTTGGGAACAGCATACTTAAATGTTAAGTCATGTTTCTGTTGTATCTGGACATAATTCTTTGAATATGATCACTAACTTTCAGTAAAACATTGTCCAAATGGGGCACATGAGACCAAGGCGTGAGGGGTAAATTCGTAACTCAGTAAGGTCAACAGGTATTTCTAGTTATGTACAAATAGGGAGCAACAGGAGTATGGATGGAAATAATACTGATAATTAAGGCCTGTATACTCCTTTCTGTCAGGTGAAAGCACCTCTAGTTACTCAGTTGAACAGATACTTGACCAGTTGTGATTCAAGTCTTTTCAGAGCACACTGTCACTAAAATAATGGTCAGCAAACATGCCTGTAATTCAAGCAGACAAAGTGAGGTGGGCCAACTTCTTATCAAATGTGACCCGAGATTATCGTGGGGAGACAACTGTTGTCTGTGGTCCCTAATGGAGGACTGAGATGGAAGATTCCTGCGCTGTCCTCTGACACACTGTCATGGCCTAATATTCCCCGGGGGCCGAACTGAGGACATTTAATCATCACTTGGTAATATGACCGACTCAGAGCTCTGCCTTCGGGGCACATTAGCAATTCCATGGCAACTATTAATCACAGTCAATTACAGGACATGTCATCATCAACACAGAGCTAGCAGATACTTTTACCAGCGCTGCTCAAGTGGAAATTAATCACCAGTAGACACATTTAATATAATAATTAGACATGTGAAGGAAAGCCATTGATAACCGTCTGTGTTTGAATAGACATGGGATCCGTTGACAGCTACAGAACAGTCGCTGCATGCTTTTAAAATTCAGCTTCTCAGCTTGGTGGTTTTATAATCCAAAGTCACACTTTTATAGTAACCTGGCTAGGATACAATCTGAGGCTGAGTGACCATCTGGAGTACTGGTAGTTTACCCGCTGGGCCAGTCGACCTGTGAGCCGGCGATGAGCCAAACAGGAATGAAACAAAAGGGTAAAAATACATCCAAATGTGTTTTTTCTAGTCCTTTCCACTGGCAAACAGGCTCCATGGAGGGAAGAGAGGGAGGGTTCGTCACAAGGGGACCACTGATCCATCTTCAGTTCTATCTTTTTGTACTCTGAACTCATAGTAATGTAACACAATGTTTGTGTTCTGAATAAATCCCAGCAACATGGAAAAGCAGCAGGGCACCATTTGCAAAGGTCGGGCTGAAAAAGAAAAAACCCTAAACAGAACAAACAAAGTGCCTTGCTACAAATGCTACATACACTATGACTCATTCATTCTAAAGCACCAGACATCAGTGCAGCACAAGTGATGTTCCAGCCATTGTAGTGCCTTGAACTGCTGCTGAAAATATCATACACACACACATACACTCACATGGTACGCTCACATGAATGACCAAAGTAGTATAGATATAGTATATAAAAATAGCAAAGATGACATATAATAAAGGAACTTTTTGGTACACAGTGGAGCAAAGAAAATGCGGAAAATATCACCCTGTAACTTCACATCCTGTTACTATTTTGACGCTCAACACACAAATAACTCATAATGTTAAAGCCCCATTAATCAGTAATTTTATATACACTGGTTCTGGTTCAGAAATGGCTGTGCTTTCACTATAGGGATGATATCATTAGCCAGTGTGGCTATGAAGCTTGTCACTACTTCCGCAGACTCACTATATCACTATGTCTGTCAGTCTGATTTGTAGTTCTACTGCCCCCTAGTGACCAAAAATTAATCAATGCAGCTTTAAATGTTTTTTTAGTTTAGGTGTCATGCAGATACTGTAACTATCAATAAACTAATTAAAACTTAGATAATATACAGTTTCTAACTTTATCTCTGGAGGCAGGAGCTTAAAAGGGAGCACTTGAGGGCAGCAGCAGCATGATGCCATTTGTTTTACCCTAGAATCACTCGACAGTAGGGTACAGAATAATTCATTGAAATATTAAGTTTTGAATTACAAATGATCACCCCATGTCTAAATATTTTAAATTAATTTTAAAAGTTTAGATCTGGTGGGCTAGATGTGTATGTTCTTCTTCATGTGTCCATTTGTGGAGTATCCGGGCCAGCCAGGGTCAAACGTCCAGGGTGGATCTTTCACCCAGAGTCCTCCAGGAGGAAACTTCTGACCAAAGATGTGGAATGAAGGTCCCATGATGCAACATGCTGCAAAATATTATGAAATCCCTGTTCAGGAAAATAAAGTGCTTGTCTCTACACAGCACTGGTGCTGCAGAAACCATCATGATTCCTTTGTCCTGGCCATTACGGCGTCCCACAGAAACCCCTGTCTCTGCAGCTGTCCACTCCTGAACTGATGACTGTGAGCAAAAGCAAGGAAACAACACCAGAAAAGCCCTGTGCACCGAAAAAAAAAAGATGCAATGGCTCATTTGTTAAAGTCTCAGGGATCCCTTGTCTGTTCATTACCAACTATCATCAAAATGGGGAAAATAATACGAGACCCTTCTTGATAATGATTCTCTCAGTCTAAAGAGGTTTCTGAACCGTAGCATCATTTTGTCTCATCATCCTGCCTTAGTTTTTCCAGATATTTCCAGTCTGTGGAAATGGAGCAGGAGATTACACAAACTAACTCTCTCGTTCTATTGTCATCATCTTTCCTGCAACTCACAGGAGGGGACTTCTAAATGGATGCCACTTTACTCTGTCTAACGGCTCTTTCAGAGACTTTAATGGCTCTTCTGTGAAGATCTGCAGAAGGACTACTGCAGACTGCTGCAGTCTGTAATAAATAACTTTCCTATGTGTGGTCTTGATTATCCACTGTATCAAATGTGCTTAAATAGTACTGCAGCATTCATCTTTCAGTTGAAGGCTTATTTTTGTTTCCTTTTTTAGATATGCTTCCCAATTGCAGTACCACTGGAAATTACTAGTCCTGCTGTTCACTAAAACACAACAACAAATCAAATCAAAAGTACATTTTGTGAGGACAAATCTCTGTACTAGTGTGCACTGCATGGTAGCAACATCTCATAGAGTGCAGAGAAAAGTGTGTAGGCAAAGTAAATAAACACTGATAACAACAAAATACAACTGTGCAGTAGAAAATGTTCATTTATTATGACTAACAGTCTACAGCCATGCTGGTGACTCTGTGAGACTGTGAGGAACAGCGGTGGTTCACAACAACAATGTTAACATGCTGATTTTATCATGTTTACTACCTTGGCATGCTAACTTTTGGTAATTAGCACAAAACAAAGTACAGCTGAGGCTGATGGGAATGTCACTGGTTTTGCAAGTATTTGGTCATAAAGCAAATTTGGACAAGTTGAAATTTTGACCTGATGATGGCGCTAGATGAAATGTCAGAGGACCACCAAAGTTATTACAGTTTACTCTGAGAAGGACAAATTTCATGGTAATCCATCTAAGATTTGTGAAGATAGTTCACTAAAAACTACAAATGTGAACCTCAGGGTGGCGCTAGAGGAAGAGTCAGGGGATCACTAAAGTCATTAGTGTTTATCCTCTGGGCACCACGAATATCTGTACCAAATTGAATGGCAATCCATCCAATAGTTGTCAAGATATATCAGTCTGGACCAAAGTGGTGGACTAACCGACAGACAGACATTGCCCTCTTTAGAGTCATGCCACTAGCATTGTTAAAAAAAGATTAAAAGGCACCACTTTTAACAATCCCTTGTACATTAAATCCACTGTAATCTACAGTATGTAAACTTTATGGGTAAAATGATTAACATATTACATTAATATTTGCAGCCTCAAGAATAAAGACATGTGAGAGATAAGAGAAGGCAGTTTGCTGAGTACTTTAAGTATTTTTCAGAGACTTTTTATTCTAACCCTTTGAAAATCCACCAAACTGAAGCCAGTTCCTTCATCCACTCTTGTCCTCGGTCATATTGTCTGTCTTTTTCCAAATTCGAAAGGAAAATTGGCACCATAATCATGGCTGGTCAAAACACTCAAAATTATATCCTGTAGAAAAGTCACGAACAAACAACAAGCTTTTGAAAAAAGAAACCAAAAGAAAACCAGCACAAAACACAGTCACAATCTAGCCTCTATATGTGAGGAATTAGTGTCCAGTTTTTCACTCTAAAATAAAATAATACCAAAACTGTCTCTTACTGTACATACTGTATAAGTACTCATTCAAGCTGCCTCCACCTTTATCACACCTCATGTAAGTCTTACAGTAACCTTGTGATAATTCTCCAGTGCGCAAGGACTTGGTTGAATAAAAAGCCACTGAAGTGCCTTCTTACTCTAAATGAATGATGAGTCAATGATAAACTGGCTATGGTATGAACTAGAGAATAATACCTTTCTTGGTGACAGTTCAGTCAAAATACCAACAGCTATTAGGTCCTTTTGTGAGGTCCCCTTTCATCAAAGCACTGCTGCAAACAGTTGCCAGTATTTGTCTCCAAACAGCTGCCCTGTCTTTTCTTTTTTTCCCTGGAAACAGTGAGATGAGAACTAAGAGCAGCCTGTTCAATTCACCGCCTTATTACCCAAAAATTTCCATTAGCCTTCTGGGCTTCGTCCAAAACACTCAATTAGGGAGTTTGCATTATCTCTCAGCAGCACTGCTGTAAAGAGTAGCAGAGTCTACGGTGTAATGTCCGTCTTACTGTGAAAAGCGGATGTTAACAACGGATAACTTCAGCTTCTCCCTCAGCCACTCAAGCCAAAAGTAGTCAGGGAGCTGAGAGAGGCAGACTCGAGTATCCTCAGCTCTCACATGTCAGACTGATGGGTAATAATTATTAATTAAGAACATCTGCCTCTCCGAAGAGGTGTCGCACACTTGAACGCTTACGCACGCCGGTGCATCAGCCTCGTTGGAAATGCAATACGTTCAATAGACTCTAATTAGAATCCAACACAGGCTGTGTGACAATGTAGCAACGGCATGATCAAATGTCCACATCGACAAGAGACGTAAACGGAGGCCGCTGACCGCTGATGACCGGAAAACAAAGTAACCCTTGCTTCATCTCTAATAAGAGCAAGTTGGTGGTTATTAAACTCAAGAGTCCTCAGTCAGTGTTTGTGTCCTTGTGGAACGAACCTCTCAACAACACGACAAGAAGAAAGTTTCAAATTGGTCCTGTGTTTGATGTTGAATAATCACTTCAGTCACACTGCTGCTCAATTTTCTAGCCGTTTTGCTGTCTGTAAAATGGAGTACACAGTTGTTTGAGCGCAATGGGTCATTCTTTAAGTGAATGTTTGGCTCTTCTTTGTTTTTCCCCATTCGCTGCTGCCGGCCAACTCGCCATGTGATACATTCTCAGTTGGCAAGTAAACTGCTGAGATCTTTATCCACCGTCCGTCCTTGCTTTTCCTTTGTGTTTTGTGTTGTACATCGGCTTTTAGAAACTTTGTCAATGGATTATGGAGGACAAAAGAACACCCAGTAATGCTTTTGAAGACCCAAGGTGAATAGCAAATCCAAGAATGCAATGTTGATATTCTTTCCAAATAGTCAAACAGAGAAGCATATTTACAGCGGGAGACGGACTCATGTTTAGAGACTGTTAGACACGTGCAGATTTAACTTTTGTAGTTGCTCAACCACACACATACTGTATAATATAGTGCTGTTTGAAAATTAGATTCTTACAGCGTGTTTACTCAAAACATAAAGCTAATTTTATAGGTGGAGTGATTGTAAATTAAGTGGATGCTAATAGTCACAAGTTATCAGGGAGGAAATTTGGCTTATCCCAAGGCTTTATGAATGTACAGAGACAAGAGGAAAAGTGAAGAAACTGGAAGAAAATAACAGCTAACAGCGGCCCAACTGAGCTAACGGCTAACTAAGTGATGGTAGCTTCAGCTAATGTCTGCAAGGTGTAGCTTTTGTTCGGGGCGAATAAACAAGGACTGCAAAAACACTCCAGCAGTCAAATTTGCACAAATAAAGCAAGGTGAAAATGTGCTTTGCTGAACATGCAGCTTTACAGCTTCTCCTTTAGCACATCCAGTAAGCTTCATGTCAAAATGTTTACAATGTTCACCATCTTAGTGTGTCTCATTAGCTATGCTGGTGGACCGACCAACCGACAGACCGACATTGCCATCCCTAGAGCCACGCAGCTAGCATGGTTAAAAATGGGCTGCATTTGGTTCGAAAGTCCAATTTTCCTTGGACATGTAGGTTAAACATAGCCATTGATTCAACAGCATTTAAATTACTATATTTCAGTGTGAGGCAAAACTACAAAACATTGTCATTCAAATTCTGTTGAAGCAATGGTTATATGTAACCTTGACATCTTAAAAGTTTCACCTTTTAACCTAATTTAGCCCATTTTTACCTTTAACATCTTGTTTTTCCTCTTTTATTTCTCCTTAAGTAGCTTTAAGCCTTGTAAAATCAACTTATTTTACTCTATCATATATATCATACTATACTGACGTTATCATATACATTTAATTCTGCAGCTTGTGCATAATGTACACATTTCCCTAAAACTTGTACATGTATTTACATTTTAGGTATCTTTGGAAAGTTCAGAATCTCATCTAGAATTTTAAATAAAGTTATGTGGGTTTAAACAAAGCTTGGCTGTACAGCACGAATCGGTAATAACTAGGGATGAATAGGTTAACCTAGGCATCATTTGAGCTGCAAATGACCAAAGCAATGAGTCCTCGATTAACAGTTACTTTTAAATGTTAATCTGCCTTCTGTCTGTTAATTATTTTATTTTGAAGTAATACTACATGTAATTGTTGTTTTAATGGCATTTAAACAACTATAGTTCAGTGGCAAGCTAATTGTAAGTACAATGAAAGTAGTTTTAAGTACATTGTTGTAAGTAGTTGAAATATAGTCATTGGAATCCAGTTGAAATGTCAAACATTCACTTTTCAACCACGTTCAGCCTTCTTTAACCTAGATGTCTTTTGACCTTGAAAACACCAAAACCATGCTCATGAGGCTTCAGATATTAAATGCCACAGACACAAGAATGCAAACAGAGATAGACCCTGAATTTCTGAGTGATTTAGCACAGAAAATGTGGTTTCACATCTTCCTTTTGAAAAATACTCCAGTTATTCCTCAATCAGTGCTTTAATCGATATTGTAATCTCTGCAGCACTGAGCTGCTTTGAGCGAGTGGGATCCTGTGGCAGGTATCGAGGGACATTAAACCATTATAAAATAATGAATCCAGCCTCACGTAATTACTGCAGCATCCAGCAACAGCCTACAAGATTTTCCAGCATGTGTCTTTTGTGTGAGATGAAGAGGTGTGTGTTTGGAGGATTGTGAGGAGGGTTGTTTGTCCTCCTAAAGGTGCTGGGAGACAGATAAGGAAAATGGCCGCACCCTGTTTCAGTGACTGAATGAGCCAGCTTCATCTTTAAAGGCATGGCAACCATTTTTTAAACCACAGTGTCTCTAAGATGGACAGAAGACAAGAGACAAGAAGTGAATGGCACTGCAGACCTCCAAGAGGACAGAGAAAGTAAAGTGAAGAGGACAAAATGACGGGAACCTTTCCCAGCACGTCAGATACAGTTCTGCTTTGACATGTTCATTTGAGAGACACTGAAAAAGGACATGAGGGTGACATTATCATCAGTAGCTGAAGTGGTCAAATGGGCAAAATGCCCTTAGTTTAAAAAAAGAAAATGCAATATTACGGCTCAAAATGCATCACTGCATCTCAAAATGCATAACTGACTGGATGACGCTTTTTATGAGCTTTTATCAACTTAAGAGAAAATAAGTCTGAGTGACTCATTTTTCTCCTTTTTTTTCCTTTTCCATCACCCGAGCTGAGAAGTGGGTCAGACTGTATGAGATTAGGAAAGATGATGCATGGTGAAGTAGGAGAAGTATTTCAACTGTAATGTAATGAAAAATGAGAATAGCACTGAGGCTCTCGAGATGAAATGTAACACCTCTCTGCGAGTCTCCTCGGCCCGCGTTGTGAAGCCATCCCATTATTTCATATTCACATAGAGAGTGTGGGTTAATGGAGCAGAGACGATGGGAAAGTAGAGTTAAAGGGGTGACATTAATGAAATCTTGTTGAAATGTAGGTTGTTAAAAAAGAACAGGAAATGTATGTTTTCTAATAATTAATCATGAGGATAATGCTTGTTTATGGATAGATATTTGAAGCACATTGGTCACAAAAAAAGCATGAGCAAACATTCACATGCACCCTAGCCACAAAAATCATAGTTAGACAGGTATTCCATAAGCAATCACTTCCTGGAAAAAAGAGAAATAACATCCCTTCGCTGTGAAATTTTCTGTAACCTTTCAAACTAGCACACAGCTCCTGCAGCTTTTCAGGGGGAGAGGGATTCCTCAATTTGTGAAAGCCACTCAGCCCTGAAGAATAAGCACTTTTCCTCGCTGCCTATGCACAGTAGGATACACAATGACTCATTTTTTTTTCAAGCTGCCTATTGTCAGCTCAGGAAAATACAGAGCGAGTGATGCCTGAATGTTTAAAGAGAACACGCTGTGATAAACATCCACATTTCATCATAAAGCTCAAAGTGACAATTATGTATTCAGTTGTCAAATGAAAATTAGACAAACTGACGATTTGGTCCATGTAGAAATACACCTGAAGATCAATTGATGTATCTGTTTTCAGTGCAGCCAAACAAACTCACGTTGTTCTAATAAAGAAGTCGGTCGATTTGCAACCACGATCTGATTTCATACTGGTGGTTGGTTTGGCTTAATGAGGAGGTGGAGGTGTGCAGCCTGTTGCCTGTTACCTGACTGTTGCTGCTTCTTCTAGCTCCATTACTCCCTGCAATATTTAAAACTGATTTGCTGTCAAAAAAAAAATGCTGAAAATGACCAATGTTTTGTTAAGTAGACGCAGTCACTACACGTTACATTAACGCACACCTTTTGGATTTTTATCTCTGTACATTGCACATATTCTTTATACTTCACGCTGTGCTTTTGCACATTTTTTTAGTACTTTGCACCTTCTTGCTCAAACTCATATTTTTAATATTTTTATTCTATTTCTATTTATGTTTCTGGACTTTTGCAGTACTTGTTTTGTTTATTATTATGTACCAAATTACAAAGGCAAATTCCTTGTATGTGAAAACCTACTTGGCAATAAACCTGATCTAATTCAGATTTTTATAACCGATCGCTGTCAGCGCTAACCGCGGTGACCAATACACTGAGTTTCCTGTGACTGCTTCACAAGAAAAGCCAGTTGAATGCTTTTAATATGAAGCAGCAGCAGTAAGAAATGTTGCATTAGCAGTAACTTAATCCAGCTCTGATACGACTGTAGGGGAGTGAACAGTAAACAGGGACGCTGATACTGATGAGATCAAATTTAAAGCCGTAACACTGGATTACATGCTGCATCATTTCCTGTGAAACCAGAGCAGTGAAACAATGAAAACTACTTTATACAGTAAAAAATTCCAACCATAAATAGTATCAAATATTGGGTTTGATTTCATTATAACTTTAACAAAGCTCATACTTGGAATAGTTGCCAGCCTCTGTGGTAGAGGCACACCCAGCTTCAGGAATGGAGGGCCCCATTGTTAGAGGCCTGCACTGTATTACATTACGCCGTTTATTTGCCTAGTGGCTGCTCTCTGACCCCCGGGGCAGCCGCTGTGCCGACAGACGAACGGCCTCTCTCCGTCACACCTGGTCACAATATGTCAGTTCGGCACCTATAGATCCTATATACGCCACACACAACGCGGCACATGAAGGAAAGCAGAGACACAAGGTTATGCTTCATGGCAGAGTGTCATGAGAAATGAGGGAAACACCCAGAGCATCAACTGCCCAAATCTGCCATCGGCGATCTGCTCTCCTCGCTCGGACGAAGACGTGAAATACAAGCGCATTAGATGGGCAGCGAGATAATGGTGACCTCAGGAATAATAGACTTATTTTTCCACCTCAAAAGAATGAAATGATGGATATAGTGATGAATGTTGCTCTTTAACAGCCTCTTTTATTATGCATTAATTACCAAACAAGTCGGGTGTGAAATTGCCCTCACAAGTGGCTCTGTGTGGCCGCTTTACTTTCAAGTGATCTTGTTTATTGTTCAGATATCGAGCTAATAGCTTAATATTGATTTAAATGTAAACAATTTAAATGTGTTGATACCAAGCAGATTTTAAATGCTTCATGTGGGGACACAGCGTCTGACCACGAAACACCTGCTTCCTGTCATCGATCAGTTCCAGGTCTCTGCTGTGATGTTAGAGGTTGTGCGTGCGGCATTTTTATATTAACCCATCTAACCACATTATTTCTCATTATGAACATTAGCGTTATTACCGTAAATACAACCAGGCTACCGCTGAGATGACTGGCAGCCTCTATCAGCCTCTTCTCTGCAGTATACATTGAATGCCTCAGCCGCTGTGTTCACATACAATAAGGAAATCTGCTTATTCTCCAAGTTTGGCAGTAACTTGATTTCTGAAAAATACGAAAACAGGAAAACCTGGTGTCCTTGGATTCTGCTGGATCCATTTACAACACAAAACTGTTCTGGACTTGCTATCGGCACGAAAGCTAAGAAGAGCCACAGCTACTTGCATGAAAATGTGTATTGAGCTGCATCTTTCTGCCCAGTTGCCCTCACAAAAAGTGCAAAATTAATGTCAGATTGACTTGAATGTGAAGCAGCGGCAGTAGGAAATGTTCAGCGTGCATTAGAAGTAGTTAAATACAGCGTGAACAGTAAACAGTGAGATAAAATTAAAAACAGTAATGCTGGATTACATGCTGCATTGTTTCCAGTGAATTCCTCATGTGTGTGTGAAGGCAATCTGAATCCACAGGGGAATGGAAACTACTTTAATTAATGCCAGATTGACTTTGGCAGCACCTCAGTTATGGGACTAACTGGGGCATCATTTCCAGACACACTTTTACAGTTTCAGTTTGACTTACACACTAAAAACTCTCTAAATAACGCCCTCTTACTGGCCAGCTGCCAAAATCCAGATGACAGCAGCTGATAAAAATGTTGATATGCTCATCTAATTAAATGATTAATTACTACAATGTACTTATACTGTAGCATTACGCTTTACGCTTTGAGTAGTGCTTGCAGACTCTCTTTCCCCCAGGTTTCGCCTCTCAGGCTAGTCTCCTACCCTCTGATTGGTGGAGGAAGTACCTCTCAAGCCTGGAAAAACAAACAAACTGCAACCTCCTCTGCACGTAAAAAAAAAAGTAATCTATTTTTTTTTTTTTTTACAGTAAATAGTCACCTAAAAAAGATGCTAGAATTGAACATTGGTCATAAATATGGCAATAGAGAACAGTGCTCTTTTCAGTAAGCATACAAATACAATATTTATCTATAATTCAAATTTTTATCAATGTAAACTAAATGGGATTGTAAGTAGAATTGTTGCATTAATATTAAATGCATTTACGTAACATGTATAATTATTTATTAGACTACCATTCATTTGGAAAGCATAATAATATGTTATTTTCTAGATTAATATAAATATATAAACACAGAGATTAGTATTGAATAGTTATGGAGAAACTGAGTCAAAATGAAGAAAATAAAGAAGCTAATTTTGGCAACTTTATTGGAAGAAATGTTTTCCGAGGTACAAACTGAGCACCTAATTGACAAGGAAAGCTAGTGGAGAATGTTCATGTCGTTGATCAAATCCCAGGGTAATTGCAGCGTAATACACACCACAGTGCATTAGCAGATCACTTTGGTGCCAGAAAACAGTGTGTTGCAATAATTCAGCGTGGCTCTGCCCTGGTGGTTTTTGTGGCGTACTCAGACTTTGTTGGGAGCCATTGAAATGTATTTTTTAAAAACACACTTTAGTTGATGTTTCAGGAAAAGACTACTGTTACAGCAGCAGTCTTAAGAAATAATCTTTAAAATCAACTCAAACTGAAGCAAAACTTTCTGTATGCGTCTTCTGTTTAGCCTGTACCTTGTTCTGTTCTATAAATGACTTGATCTTGTTATTCTTCTTGATCTTGTTATTTTATTTCTGTTATTCCACTGTAACTGTTAACAGGGTGTTGTTGTGAAAGAACATGTATGCTCAGCCAATGTACCTTGCATAAATAAAGATTAAAAATAAACTATTCTAAATCTTTTCCCGTTTTTTGAGCAATCTTCTCTTAAAGCATGAGGCTGGGGTTACTCTATATTTCTTAATGTCAATAAATGTCATGAAAGAACAAACCCAGCAATGTGTTAGTCATCTTCTCAGTACTTTCTGACTTTCCTTCCCTGTGTGTGGCACTCTACTGACGACGTAATTCTTTCAAAACAAGTCAAAAATATATAGTTTCACTTTAAAAAAAGATTTGTTGGCAATAAGAAAAATATAGACTACCACCAGACATATCCCTTTAAATGCATGCTGATTACATACAAGAGGCTGATTACACACAAGCCGCACTCTAGATGAGAGGCAAACAGCTCTTGCAGGTTGCTGCACCTGTTTATGATAAACAAACTAAAGTCTGAAGGTGAAAAAAAGTGTCCGAAATGAGATGAAAAATCTGCTCCTTTAAGTTTCTAGCAAAGGCAGATGGTAGAACATGCTAACAGTAAGCAATCATGCAATCATCATAAACTTGATAAGCAGATTAACACTCAAGTTATTCAGTGATTCGTACACTGTAGATCAATCTGTTCACATAAAGCAACTGAGGAGGAAATCAGGCCACAGAATCCCCTGAAATCCACTACATGACTGCGAGCAGTTGGCATCAACTGCATTACGAGCCACATGTCAACCTCTGGCAGCGTGCGACTGGCCGAGCCTGGAGTCAAACACACGGTGCATTGAACAGGAATCAAACGGCAGCCTGTGCTGCCTTTTCTGCCTTCTGATGCTAATGATGCTTTCAAAGTGTGAGCGGTTATCACTGCGTCTGCCAAACAGCGATAATGATGATTTTTTTTGGCCACAACCCTTTCCCATACACAACTGGACTTTAACACCAATGACTCGTGACTTCACTTGGACTTGAGCCTTTTAATAAAAATACTTGATACCTTCCCCCCCGAGCCCAGAGGTTAAAAAGTGTGTTATTTAAATACAACAGGACAGAAACCTACACAATTCATTATGTTGTGGTGCTGGTTAATAGTGCTATATGGAGGGTTCGTACAGCTTTTTAAGAGTAAAATTCAAGCACTTTGAAGGTACCTAAACCAAAGATTTCCAGACTCTCGAAGCCTTTAATTGTAACTATAAATGCCAGGAGACAACAAACAAATGACGACGGGATCGTTTCATTTCATGTTAAAAGATTTTTTGGTTTACATGAGTGATTGTGTCGATGATGAAACACCAGATTATGTTGAAAATCAAGCATTTTTCAAGGAGTATATTTGAATTCAAGCATATTCCTAATCTAGAAAACGTAACGGTTAAAATTAAGTATTTTCCAAACTTTCAAGACTTTGTACAAACCCTGTGTATGCTATGAAAGTGCAATGTCAGCCTCACTTTATGATTAAGTTCAGTCACACACACAATTTGAAATAAACTCAAATTTTAAAAAAGCAAAGATTTGTTTAAATTTAATATATTATTACTCTGTTGCTACAATGCCATCACATATGGTGAAGAGCACATTATGACTTGTTTAGGACTCGAAACTCAAAGTTTAGGACTCGGGACTTGCAAAGTCAAAGACAATGACTTGGTCCCACCTCTGTTACATTCCTGTAAGGACAGCAGGCTGAATCAGTACTGTGACAAAGCAACTGGTGATGGTGTTTACAAGAAAAGATTACAAATGCTCATTTTAATCGCTGATGCAAAGTGATTTGTTGTTTTGTTAATGTGCTTATGGGGGTTGAAACAAACAATCATCCAGGATAAATGTGCACGGAAACAAACACAAAGCCACACATAGCGCAGATGTCTGGGGGGGACAGGATGATCTAAACTGTGACTGCGGACAGGAGGATGGCGGGGGTGGAAGTGGAGGTAGTGGGGTGTCAGCGTTAAAGGTGGAGCCCTTCCTTTCAAGTTGAGGTTAAAAGCCTCTGAGGCAGTGACCTTGGATTTAAAAGGTCCCCGGGCGGGACTCATAAACAGGTGTTAGAACAGCTGTAATAGATCGGGTCCTGGCTGCAGCGTGTCAGAGGGTGAGGGCGGGGGTGGAGATGGATGAGGGGACAGTAGAAAAGCAGTGGATTGGACTAGTAAGACCACCTCGACAGCCTACAGGGACAGGGAGTGTACATTCCTTCACACTAATAGGTCTAATAGTGGTCGAGCAGACAAATATTTTTTAAATGCTGGAACGGGGAAACCTGAAAACATCTTTTTTTCCCCTCGCTGTATGCCTAAGGGGGAGTGATAAATTAGGCCTTTTGTGTTAGTTTGGTTTCTTTCCAACTTGGATAAATTCTCACATTGTGTATCGTAAGCTGCTGTTAAAAGTCCACTCACTCAGTTCTGCGATGCTGCCCACCCGGGTTGCGAGCAGCGACTGTTCCAGCGTGCGCAGCTCGGCCTGGGTGTATCCCGGACACTCGCCGCCCCTCCCTGAGCGCTGCTGGTCCCGGTGCAGGTTCAAACTCTCCGGCAGGCTCAGTACACCTGCAGGCACACACAGAGAGCAGGGGGGCAAAAGGTCAAAAACAGGAAAGATTTATGCATCCTCTTTTGGTGAAAATTACCAATTGAATTAAGTTTTCATCCGCAGTACATTTGAGCTTCTCACTTGTGTGCTGATGTCAGATTAATCTGTGAAATAACAGGAGACTGCAAACTCTAAATAAATCCATGAAAGCAGGGGAGCACACAAATCAGCACTTTCACTTAAATTCTCAAAACAGAGTTGGTAAGCTTTCACATGCAGCAGCTAAGAGAGCAAACATTTATTTAAATGATTAAACATGGAGACAAAGTCGCAGGTTAATAGCACACTGTACATCTTACTTTTTTGGTGAAAACATCACGGCTGGTATCGTGAATATAAGGTCAGACTGAATGGGAATGCAGATTTATGTACTCTCCGGTGATGTAGCAGTTCTTTTACACAAAGGTTTCTTTTTAACATTAAAATTACTCGACTCAAACTGCAGAATTTTAGCAGAATCGCTTGAAATAAAGTGAATTTTGAGCCCTCTTTTTGGCTTCACACCCGACTTTTAGTTCATAGCTTGAGCCAATTAGGCTGCGAGCCACTTTTGTTACTTTACAGCTGTAAATTCAAAGCGTGACCTTGAACATAAACAGTATTCGGATGTCTCTTTTCCTTTTGCAACTTGTTGTGATCGCAGGTGTGTTCTGTGTTTTGTTTCCCGCCCTGCAAACAAGGTGCAGCAGATAATGTTGGCTGGAGAGGATTAATCCATTTAGGCGCTGTTACTGCAGCCGGGCTTTGTTCAGCTGCAGAGAATGGCTCGTGACAGATGGGATATTGAGTTTTTTCGCAATGGAGAATGGAAAGCAACACCCTGCAGAGTGTTAATCCTAATGACACGGCGCAGGGGAATACGCCGTTTCTCAGCAAACAGTAATTACAAACATGGAGGAACTTAGTGAATTTGTGTGTGTGTGTGTGTGTGTGTGTGTGTGTGTGTGTTAGATGCCAGCACGTAAGACAAAAGACCCACGCAGCGGTCACAGTGCAGCAGTGTCTCATTCTGTAGGAGTTTCCCCTCCATGGAAAGGAGAGTAGGGACTTCTCCAGCTCCAGATCTCCTCCCACCATGTCCTCTTCCCAAAGTGTCCAGCCCAAGAATTCCAGTATTCCCCAGTCAGAGTCCCGCTCCCTTTTCTTCCCACAGCCTTTCTGGGGAGGTCAGCTTTATTTGGAGCCTCTGAATAATGATTATAGCAGCTTTTCCTATTACTGTTTAACCACTGAGCAGTGTTGATGCAACAGCTGGTATCAGGGTGTGTCTCAAGTGAAATTTGTGATGTTGAAACTAAAATGGATGTTCATGGTCTGCAGTGTCGTAGCAGTGTCGAGGTAAGAGAGTAGGCTCTCAAGCTCTCTTCTTTCATTTTTCGAACCATTACGTTCATCACTTTTCGCACGTACAACCGAGTGCAACACCGTGAAGAGATCAGGGAGGCAGTGGGATGCAGAGCGGAGGATGCTATGACACTTTTGCAGCTTTAAGTTTATAATTACATCTCTAACAGTGACGAGGTTGACTAAATCCACTCCATGAATATGAATAAAGACATGATTCAATGAGTTTATATAGCTAAATGGCGACTACTGCATGTTTTTCTAAACAAAAGGTCAGGGACTTTTTTATAAAAAAACCCAGTGAAGCTGCAAAGTAAACAACATCTCCGTGTTGCCCTGCTGCAGTATGCTCGGCACTGCAAATGCCTAGGGAAAGCAAAAGCCCAGAAAAGTAAAAGTAAAGTTAAAACTCTGAAAGAAGACTTCAGAACGCCTGATGGCAAATAGAAAAGCAGGAATTCCTCAAACCTCGGGTAAAAAAGGAAGCCGTCAGTCCCTCTCCACCTCCTGTCCCAGAGTGAAGCCGAGAAATCTCTTCAACGTCCTCTAATCACCAAAACCATATTGGCATTCACGGCTTCCTCTGCTGGAGATTTTGCACTTGTGTGTGTTTTTTAGGGGGAAAACAGGTTTGAATAATTCACAGTGCTCTCCGTAATCAAGGCCTCCCATCTTCCATCGCCCCAACTTCATCTCCCCCAGCTTTTTTCCCCACTTTTTTTCCACTGCCCTAACTATTCTTTTAAAATAATCCTGGTGTGCCAGGGAGCCCTTTGCTGAATTATTCATCCCGTCAGATCAAGGCATATAAACAAGTCTGCAGCTCACTCTTTCCCCACCTCCCACCTCCTCTACATGTTATCTCTCACTAACACTTGGCTTCTCCAGGATAGAAAAAATATATATTTGATCCAAGGTGCTGTTTGTGTAATAAACATCAGAGGTGAGTAAGAAGTCAGCCTGGCCCCGTGGAGACTAGGAAGAGGACGGAGGGAAGAGGGGTTTGCTGACACAAACGTCTGATTATAAAATGACAAACAGCATGACACTCTGAAGCGTTACAGGCGTGTTTTATAAACTCGTATTTTTGTGTCACTGCAACCACATCTTTCCGTGACCTCCGATGCAATTGGATCAGCTCAGCAATATATATACGTATACTTGAGAAACAGTCTAATCTCAGATACACAGATATGACCTGCATTTCCTTTTCTGGGGATCCCTTCATCTCTGCCGTCAGGCAGATGAAGACGGAGACTGGGTCACGGGGACAAGACTACTTCAAAGTTCCAAGCGGTGTACCAAACCCCCCTGAGACATCTCCGCAAAAATACTGCTGCTCATGCAAGTCACCATAAATAATGTAGAGAATATTGAGCTGTACAGGCACACACACACACACACACAACTGGAGTTCCTGGTAAGTTTAGAAATGAGTCTGCCCATATGTTATTGTTAGGCGTAAATAGAGAGTGCCAAAGTCCGTGTAGGGACGAGGGATGGGTCAAACAACACAGGACTTTCACCCAGGAGACCGCTGTTCTTGTCCCGTGTGAAACCAGAAGTCAGCTTATTTTAACTTGCTTACCAATGTAACCCTAACCCCCTAACCCAAAAAATGATCTTTTCCTTAACCTAACCTAGCAGTTTTGGTGCCTAAACCTAACCAAACTGCGACTGCTTCACAACGTTGAATGAAGACACCTATATGTGTCATTTTGGGAGTCATTGATAAACGAACTATTCTGCCGTTTAGGTTGGAGGACTTGTTGTAATGAAAACAAAGCATTTAGCAAAAAAAAAGGTTTTATAGATGAAAAGATAAACAGAACACTGTACAATACAATCTGCTCTAAAATTTCAGGATGAGTCCAGAGGAAGGAAACCGTCCAACAAATCATTACACAGTGTTTACTGAACCTTGATGGAGGTGAATGTAAGCATGACCTGCCAGATTTGTTCTGATAACCTTTGTATCGTTCAGAGTATCAACTTTCCAGGTACTCAAGAAAGCAGCCATGTTTTCAGCCTCAGAGGGTTTGGAAAAGATTTCATGCGACAAAGAAGCACGTGATCCTCCAGCTGAAATGAAAACAACACTATCAGCTTCACAGGCCCTAATAGCAAGACAGCACTTAAAATAAATCTTAAGTGCTTTCCAGAATCTGAAGTCCAAGAGGCACCCTTAAGAGACTTTTATTCCAATTTCACAGGTGACAGTACAAAGTGTTTCCTACAGGGCTTTGATGAAAACACTGCTGGTTTAATGGCACACCTTGACATTTTGAATTCAAGCTACTTCTACAGCAGACACTTTTTGCTAGAAACATGAGGTGAAAAACATTTCTATATTTGTGCATTACTCAAAAAAAATAGTCTTGTTATCCTTGTTAGGTGTTCTCACCGAGCCAGAAACAATGCATCATGCATCTCTGCTGCTGACTTCACTGCTCACACAGCTTATATTATGTTATCTTGATACATGTTCTTCTATTTTGTAAAAGTATTTATGTGCATATGTGTAGGGCTGCAAGTGCAACTAATGCTTATTTTTTTTAATGATTGATTTATCCGCATATTATTTTCTCCATTAATCGTTTGGTCTTCAAACTGTCAGAAAATAGTGAAAAAGGGGCAATCATAAATTTCCTTCCTGTCGTCAGAATCGTACATTTGTCAGACAAACAGTCCAAAATCCAAAAGATACTCCATTTTACTGTCACATGAGACAAAGAAAAGAAGGAAATCCTCATAAATGAGAAGCTGCAACCAATGATTTTCTTTGCCATTTTTGCTTGAGAAATGTTTACCAATTAATTTGAATTCATCTTTAATTTTCTGTCAAACGACTAATCTATTAATCGACTAATTGTTTCAGCTCTACATACGGCTCTTAGCTATTAATTATGTGGTTTTACGTGTGTGTGTGTGTGTGTGTGTGTGTGTGTGTGTGTGTGTAAGTAATATCTCATTATACAGACTTTCCCTGTCTCTTGCATGAGAAAAGCACCATTTTAAAAAGCTCTTTTCAGAAGCGAAATGGGAGACGGGATTGTCTGAACTGTTTAAGATCAAGCCCACGGCATAATGGGATTCGTGATCAATGCCATCCCTTTATATGATAGACAGCCAATCCCTTCTTAATGGCTTTACCACTCAAGAGCAAAGAAAGCTCAATTCCTTAATGCCCGACCTTTGAATGGTCTCCTTGAGAGAAATCTCTGCTAAAAAAGAAACCCCTTTTAAGAAAATGACTGCCCAGTAAGAACTGAAGTACCACGATGACGACTGGATGACATTTTAATTTGAAGCCACATGTACAGATCCTCTGCTACACTAAATGACAAGTCAAGGTCAATTAGGTCACTCTGAAGCTGCGAACCATCAGCTCCAACATGTGCAGGTATTGCAGCACCCGACCGCATAGCTCAGCTCCCTTATTTTCTGCAGGAATGTCCAATTGATTTTCTGTAGCGAGAAAGTGGCGCTCTCCCCTTGTCAGTGAGAAAACCCTATCGGAATATTAACAGGTAGTTGCCATGGCAACAGGCGACTGCTGCCTAACAGTGTAGTGATTGCCTGAGCTGGAAAAAGCAGCATTTTTTTTTTCCTTTTTACTGTAAGGCAAGCACACACACACACAAGAAAACTCAGCAGCTCTGTGAGTTTTGAGCCCCAGAGCCACATCCACATGCATGACCAGCCATATAACAAAAAGCATCTCATCATAGGGGATGATTCAGCTGGGTAATTGCAGCAGCTAGTATACCAGAGAGACATTTATTCTCTCATCAATAATGAATGAATGTACTTGGGACTCACACACCACATTAGCAGTGAAATGGCCAAAATGATTAAACGGCCGACCCAACTGGCTAACTGCAAATGTCAGCCGCAGATCCATGACCCTGCTGCTGGTAGACGCCCACAGCAGTAAAAGAAAGAAGCAGGGAAACTGCTTTGAGTGGACACGGGACAAAACTAGATTCAAGACAGTCCAGTTGTGCATTCATGGCAGGGGTGTGCAGGTCTAATTAGTGATAAATGTTTTAAATGTGGTCTAAGTTTTGTGGCGCCCAAGTTGATAAGCAGCTTTCACCTCTTCTATAAAGATTAATCAACCATATGACTTGTTGACGTCAGCCACTGAACCAGCTATAATGTCTCACAATCATATATACACTTAATCAGGCTTCACCAATGGAAACACTAATCAACTGAAAGTTGAGTGCAAAGTTTTTTGCACGTTTTTTTGGATTATTTTGTTAAGTAAATGAGAAAGACAAAAAAAATTGGGTGAAGTTTGAAAGCACACAAATAAAGAGCAATGAAATGTTTCACCTGTGACAGACTGAATAATATTTGGTGGCTGACTCTTACGTTGACCTTGGGGGGAACGTTATTATCGTCACTCCCTGCTGTGCTGAACTTGGCGTTTCGTTGTGGGGAGTGACAAGGTCAGAGTCTAGACACCCAATGAGCTGTGCATATTTTACATTCACAGAATAATTCATCCCAAATGCTGATGTTTTTTTTTTTACTTGTGTGAAGAATATATTATGTTATCTGCACAAGTTATTTATTTTGTGCAAACAAGATCCATATGTTGTGCACAAAAGTTGTTATCTTGTGGGCACAAGATACAGCAATTTACCATAAATTCATATGCTTCTCTACCATGCAGATGCACACAGCCACCTCAAAATGGTGAGAACGAAAGAAGTAAATAAAGTTTCATTTTCAATGTCATTCAGTGAAATTCTTGCCGCTCCACTATTAGCATTGGACTGTCCTCACCATGAATCACCTGCTCTGTATTTTAACAGAAAATACAGATGAAATTAGCCGATGAAAACTCTATGGTCATGGAAGATAAATAGGTTTAGATGAATGTAGATTATTAAAATACAAAAAGAATTAGCTGAGCTGAATCAGGACACAGATGGCAACAACTTCACAGAAGACAGTATTTAAGCACCAAATTAAACATAACATGTACGCCTATATTAAAGCAAGATTATGTAACTTTTGAAAGAAGAACTAACACAATCTTCCTCTAACAAATGAAATGTTGATTCAATAAACTCTGGGTTTTGCTGCTGGTCTGGTATGACCAAGTAGCTTATGGTGGCTAATGTTAGCAAACTTTAGATAGATGCTGTGTAAGTTAATGAGTAAATTTGCTGACTTTATAGCTCTCTCTTTGTGCTCCTGACGGTGATGTTGACGATGATGTTTTCAAAGCGACTGACTAATGAGAATCTCGGGAAATGAAGGCAAATTCAATGTGTCATCTTCCTGTAATTGCCCCGAAGGCTGCAGTTCAAACTTTTGTAGCCTCCCTTTAAAACTTTTTGTGTGCAATGCGTGTACTGACAGCTCATGGAAAATCACATAGCTGGATGCCAACAAAAGAAGCAGTTACCTTAAAGTTATTGGGGCTATTTTATAGAAGCATTAAACTTGTGCACACGTATAAATCACCCCGCTTAGATACATAACTTGTGTGGACAAGGTAATAATTTGTGCCCACGAGATAACATCTTATTCCCACTTCAGGGGCTTCGTAACAAAACCTGGAGCCATACACAATTTCATTAGCTGAGTAAAAAAAATCGGCTATCGAGCATTAAAGTTATAACTGGCCTTTATACGGGTATAATGTAAGCAAAAGAGGAAGCTAATGAGGCCAAGCAATCTTGATACTAATCCAGGTTAATAGTTACTACTTGCACATACCATAGCCTAGCTATCTAGATAAAAGTTAGCTAGCCTAGTTAGCTCTGCTTCCAAGTAATGTCTGTATATGTAAAACTCCATTCTGTACATGGTGACAGCCCTGCAGTAATCACTAACGAGCACCTACATCATGGATAATAGCTCAGTTCGATGTGGATGCCATATTCTGACATTGCCCTTACAAACGTTTTTTCCACTGGCTTTCAGCGCTGTTGGCTCTGCAGACAGACAACACACAAAAGGCCTGAGAGAGCACTACTATTATCTGTCTCGCACAGTGTGAGAGCAGCTTTTAATGGAAGTTCCCTGCATTCTTAGCACCTAAAAAGGGGCGCCATGGAGGTCCTGCACTTATTATAAAACAGAGCTCACTGAAGATCAAATCTGAAAATAAATCTGCTGCCTCACGTTCAAAACATTTCAGCAGCACAAGATTTGACTTAAGTCTACTGTACATCAGAATTAAGGGAAGGGGTGCAACAAAAAGTCTGGAACTGGCGAAATGCTCCATTAACAGTACTTGTCCAATACCTCAGTTTACCTCACCTCTAAACCTCTTGTTATTCTGACTTGGGGGCGTTTACATTATTCCAAATGGTTAGCCCAACTGCTAGCCTTGTCGTCACCACAACAACAATTTTTGTCGTTTTACTTATTTGTAGCAAAGCGAAAGTGTAAAAAAATCTCTTTTTTGAGCTAACCGAATCAATTGTATCAATGTTATTTGGGGATTTTATTCAGATGTAACTGCCAGTGATGGTGACTTTGTTGAGACTTATAAAGCAAAGCCTGTGAGCTAGTGTAGGCAGCCAACTTGAGTTCATCGCTGCACTCACATGGCATAATCTTTTCACTGCAACATATATCCAACACACCGTTTTCACTGTTCACTGTACTTAAAGTCTTTTTGTAATCGAATGCATTGTGTGTATCCTGTTGAATGCATTTCCTTCCTCATAAAACATGTGCAAAGATGACTTTCTGAATCTTTAAAGTTGTGCAATGTTTACATCCATGTTTGCTAGCTTGCATTCTTCTTCTCCACTGCCTTTGCGCGCCCATTGCTACGTTTTTTTGCACGTTACCACCAGCGGGAACCCATTTGCAAAAGCATGGCTCCACTTTTAAGGCTTCGGCGCTCTGCTTACTCTTTTGCTGTCGTGCCTGCTGCCACACCGCTCACCTGAAAGCTATGCTGACACTCACTGCTTTCCTATCCTCCACCCCAGCATCCACCTGCTGGCTGTGAGTCTACGTTCCCCTTGGGGGGGAAGTTATTATCGTCACTCCCCACTCCCTGCTGTGCTGAACTTGGTGTTTCCTTGTGGGGAGGTCAGAGTCTAGACGCCCAATGAGCTGTGCGTATTTTACATTCACAAAATAATGATCCATTCCATGTGGTTTGTCTGACTGAGCTGTAGCTTTATTTGCCAAGTGGGATGAAGCGTAGCTGTCAGAAATTCCTGATATCTCGGACACGTAAATGCAACTAGGCCGCTGGCATGTTTTTCCAATCTCTGCCACTTGTAGTTACAGTCTGCACGATATGACATGAACACGAGATAAAATATTCTAAAATGGACATGGTACAGAGAATAAAGTAAAGTTGCCCCTCCAACAGTTTTGTTTTCTTTTGTGTAATAAGCATTCCAGCCTCATGAGGCCACTAGCGTGGCTTTACAATCGTCACTGTTTAATCTTCAGTTTCTGCTCGCTGACCTGAACATTCCTCCATCCGTTCATTAGCATTCGAATGACCCACTGTTTTTCATCACACTTGTTTCCAGTGAAAACTCCCCCTCTCCTCCAGTGTAATAGCTTCTAACAAGATGGGCCCTCACATCCTCATAAATACATCACAACAAACAAATGTATCCGGCCATGTAATGGAAACACATGCAGATGTGATTACTTGGAATGATTTTACAGCACCTGCTCATCCACTTCATCTTAATTCTTCTTCATCTAAAACTTTGCTTTCCTTCGTCTGATACTCTCTGCACGTCTGCAGACTTTCTCCTCAATATATTTGTATATTCTGAGATGCATCACTGAAGACTTCAAGCAACAACTTTCTCTACCTGAATGAAAGTTACACTAAAAATTCTCAAACTGAATATGAAATTAGCTTCAAACTAACTTTTTGTTACCGATATATATTGTGATATTTCTCATATCTTATATTCTCAAAGGGAGCATTTCATATCCCATCCTAAATGTAAAAGTAGGCCCCTTTCATAATATTATTATGTATAGTGTATTACTGTTTTATTATAGTGGTGTCTTAACAAGCAGCATTTTAATTTTGTAGTTTGTCAAGGTGGTGCTAATTTTAAACTACTTTATATACAGTTGCCTAGATTGATCAATTACAATTAATAATACTTTGGTTGGGAAGTTTAATCAATAAAATGCATCATATTTTATTTGTGGATAGTATGTCTTTTATGTAAAATCTTGATCTGGAGGGGAACAAGTAACTAGAGCTGTCAGATAAATGTAGTGGAGTAAAAAAGTACAAAATTTCCCATTGAAATATTGTGAAGTAGAAGTATAAAGTAGCATAAAATGGTAATAGTAAGTAAAGTATCAGTAGTTCAAAATTGTAATTAAGCACAGTACTTGAGTAAATGTACTTTCCACCACTGGCAGTGATTACAGGAAGGTAACATGAAATCCGTAACACCCGACTTGTTAGCGGCTGTGAAAATGATGAACTTTGCAAATGAATGCAGCCTGAAACCAACTGACACATGGCACACAGTATTGGAGTTCCCTTGATAACTTTGATCTCTAAACTTTCAAACCCCAAATATTAATTTGCCTCACTTGTAGCCCTACGTAAATGGCTACAGCAATTACCGATCACAAGAGACATATTTTCTTTCAGGGCGAAAGGTGTTGCACCAGATGGCCTTCCCAAAAACTCTCTGGTTCGGTGCCGAATCCGCAGCAAACAAGCAGTGCATCAGAAACATTCTGAAGTAAAGTGAACCAACATGTTGGTATTTAATGTGATAAATCCATATGTTCTGTATCACAGTTTACACTTCGTATTCTGCAAAACGACAACATGAAACGTGGTATGTCAGTCTTTGCAGATTGTGTTGTTGTTTAATCTAGCTGCAGCATTATGAGGAGCCTAAGCCTTCATCATTTGGGCACCTTAATCATGCCAAGCCAGATGGATTGCAGGTGGCATGCCAGATGCCTTACTATATTTACAATCTCCATCTAGAACAAGGGGGTCATATCATGGCACAGATCAAAATCAGCACACAACCCTTCTCTCTGCCTTGAACGACACCACTGTCTTGTCAGTCTGTCTGTTGCTTGCTTTACGCAGATATAAAACAACACAGTGGTCTTCGTTCCCTCGGTTTAGATGGCGCGCGAGGTTCAGTGTGTGTTCTCAATGGAGCCGCCTGACTCATCCCAATCACCGGGGGCGAAGAGACAGGGAGGCAGCGTAATGCAATCAGACGCAAAACAAATATCAGCCTGTGTGTAACGAGCGAGGACGAGGAGGAGAGAAACAGTGGTGTCAAATAGGGTCAACATTAAGTGGTCTGAAAATGATAAAGCAAACACACACACACACACACACACAATTCACAAATACAAAAAATAAATAAAGTAAAAGAGACTTTTCCAACAAAATAAATCTTTCAAATTGAATGTTCTATATATGATTGTTTTTCTCTCGCTCACTACTGTGAAACACACTATTGATGATCTAGGAGCCATATTGTTTACATTAAACTTTAATATCCCACAATTCATTCTCCTTTATGGCATGAATAAAACCTTTGGCAGAATATTCCAGTCCAACTTTGGTGTAATGACAACAAATAAAACAGTCCACCAGCAAAAAAGTATGACAAAAGTTCAGCAATAAGCTACAAAACATCCTTTAAAACATTTCTACACCTGAGTCGTTGTCCACTTCTAAGATTTTTTAAGTAATTCAAATAGGTCTGGTGTCGCTGAAGGCTGTTTCCTCAGGTGGAAAAACAGCCGAGCCAATTCAAGCTTTATAGAAAAGATAATAAATAATAACAATAAATGTCATCTTTTTGTACCAGAGCCAGAAAACAGTAACAGAAAAATTCTCTCTCCAGAAACAGAAACACAAACACAATGTCAGACTGAATATGTAGGTGAAAACGTAATGTGAGCTATCAGGCTGGATAGTTTATATTTGTTATAGTATATCAGAATATACACGGCACAGTGCAAGCAAACGTTTGCACAGATAGCGACAGTGAGGAGTAAATTCACACAAAGCAGCAATAAGATGTTACTCAGGTAAATTTAACCACAATGAGGGATGCACTGATCCCTGACTGTGGCCGGATCTACTTAATTAGGCCGATACTGACCTAATTAAGTGGATCAGGTATCAACTGTGATGTGACTGGTCCATAGTCAGTTAAAAATTCAGTTACATTCATTCAGTCACAGCTGTCCTCCGACTCAGTTTCCCTCATATTACCTTAAATAAAAATGATTCCAATGAGTTCCCATCGGCTCATATATGCCCCCGGCTGATTTATGTCGTGTCGCTGCTGAATAAGATGATTTTAACAAATTTATAGGAGGATCAGCGCCCCCTTTTGTCTGGGCTGTCTGTCTCATTCTGCTGCCTCTGCATCAGGGGCATCCTCCACAGTGCTTCCGCTCTAAATCGAGCAGCATTTAAGAAGAATTACCTGATTGATTATGTTGTGCTTTGAGGGGATTTTTATCTGCATCACACAGGCTGATACAGTGTGCGAACATCCTGCTGACTACAGTGAACAGTTCAGGTGCTTTAAAAAAGGTAGCAGCATCCTAATTTAAGGTTCCCACAAGGGGACGAAGGATCCTGTATGTAATCAAATCAGACTCTGGGGTTTTATGTGCTGAAAAGACTGATTTAATGACTTTGTGTGTTCAACATCTGACCTGCTCCTAGTTCCAAAAGAGGCATATTACATTATAGTTATATATAGAGAGCACATAAGTTGATTTAATGGTCAGCTTCAATGTAGCAAGAGATCACACATTTACACCTTTTTTTAATAGCGTGGAGGAGACTCTTTCCTCTGGGTTTTCCCTACAGGAATCTACCTTTGGCCCTGTTTTTCACCTAGTTTGGGTATTTTCACAAAGAGCTCGCTCTACAGTATAACAGGTGTAAAGAGGTGGATTGATATCATTCAGCCCCTCAGCCCCTCCCGTGCCGCCATGTGTACTCAAATAGAACGCGTCTCTAATTTGGCAAGGGGCGATGTTGACATTTGGATCCTCTGCCCTGTGGGAAGGGCAACGACCTCGCATTAGGATGCTGCTACCGTACAACACCTGATCTGTTCTCTGTATTCAGCAGAATGTTTTCACACTGCATCAGTCAGTGCAACTCAAACAAAAATCCCCCTCAAAATGGAGCATTATTGATTGGGTAACGCGTCCAAAATGCCATTCGACTGAGAGTGGAAGCACCGTGAGGCAGCAGGAAGAGACGGACCGGCCTCTGGCGACTGAGGTCGTCCCCCAAACAGAGGGCTTGGGCTTAATCCTCCCCTGTGGTCATATCAAAGAACCCTCCAGTAAGATCCTAAACCTCTTCTGGCTCCGGAGGGGCCACAACACGACTGACTCTGCAACGCAACAAAAAGAAGGGAAGCTTTCAAAAGGATATTAAGCAATCTATGACTACTGTTAAATATGTAGGAATAAAGAAAACATCTGTCAAAGTTGTCCCCCCCCCCTCCTACAAAAGCCTCTGGGAGTCTTTCAACCCACCTCTCACACCCCCTTAAGCTACAGAGGCCTGGAAATGAGATATGCAATAAAGTTACAACAGGAGTGAGCAACCTGGCTGGAGGTTTAATTATGTAAAATATTGAGTTCATTCTTGACCTTGGAAACAGCAGAAAAAAAGCCTCTTCAACTACATCACACTGTTTTCCAACAGACTGCAGACTGAGTTTGTTTGTTTAAAAGACTGTGAGGTGCGATTTAAAGCTCCAGAAAAGTGGACCTTTTTTTAAGATGTTTTGTCGCTAATTTATTGTAATCATAATGATATTTTCTTAATTGGTTTGTAGCCTTAAAGAACTTTACTTTTTATTTTTTACATATTTGAAGCTGCAATTTCTTACAAGACCCCTCGCTCAATCATAGCACTGTCCTCCATGATTACTGTCACGGTCACATGGCTGTAATTTTTTAAGGTTATATGAGCCTGTCAAAGGCAAACGCTGAAAGGAAACTTTAAAACTTGTTTGTGCTGCAGGGAAGAGGGGGAAAAAAACTGGTGTGTTGAGACTATGATCATCACTGAAGAAGCCTCTGGTGTCTGTGTGTAAGATATATGTTAACCAAATTAACTGAAACAAACGGGAAGCTGACAAAAGGATATGATTTAGCAAAAAAGCTGAATACTGAAGCTGAAGAAGAGCTGAATTTGTCTGGGTTCAGGCAAGACCCGCATCAGGTCGCACTTTGTTTCTGCTGGTATAAGTAGTCTCAAATCTGAGTGCCAAAGCCCCCACACACCCATATGCCACATTCACGTCATCTGGGACGGATGGTACTGATGGGATCCCATGTTTACAGCTTGCAAGGTTTCATGTCATCAGAAATATTGGAGCTTTCAGAAAAATTCCAGTTGTAATTACGGACGTTGACATGAATTATATTTACAAGTGGGAAACTGGCAACTACAAAAAGTCACACACATGAACGGCAACAGTCCACCCACACTGGTGTTTTCCCTTACGCCTGATTAGAGCTCTCTTCTTCTTCTCTAGAGGTCTAATCAACCCGAGGATTGAAAACACCTGTGTGGATGTTCATTTCCCTGATGATGGATCATCACTCCAGCACTACCTACGCAGAGACATGGTGAATTAGTCTTAACACACAAGTCTTAATAGTTCTGTTTGAAAACAGCTAATTAAAAGAAGAAATCTTGACAATATTGACTTTTGTAACTATTTCTGCTTTTGACGTTTTTTTATTATACATTTCTTGATGGTTGAGACTAAGTTAAAAAACAGCCATAATAATCTTAAATTGACATAGTGGTTTTTTTGAAGCCCTTGCAGCTAATACATTTTAAATAAAGAACTATAACTGGGTCAAATATAATTTCCACTTACATTATGTCACCCATTTTATGAAAAGAGCTGTTGGTGAATATACCCAAAAGATGTGACAATAGAAAGCTGCTAAGTTATAAAAGCAGTTCCAGATAATGAAGGTCATTTTGTGCTACAGGGCAGTAAAAAACATACTTATTTATCTATTAACTACAGCAGTCCCGTCTCTTCAGATAATATTTTTAAAAGCAAGACATGAAAAATCCACTTTGAACAGAGACAATAGCCGTGACGCAAGTCAAAAAAGTCCATGCAGATTTGGACTGGCAGCTCTATATTTGGGGGCGATGTGACTTAGTCCTGATGTTAAGGTTGCCGACATGGCTGATGTGACCATGCAGCGTGCTCACAGGTCACTGGGCTGCGGGGCATCGCGGCCAGTCGTGGAAGGTTGGGAAGTGGCTGAGGTTACACAGCTGTGACTGGCCGAAGCCCAGCGGACAGCCTCCAATGATCTCACACGTCCCAGCAGCGCCGCAGAGCTCTGATCCCACAATGAAAGAGCGAGAGAACCCGACAGAGATGATCAAGAGAGTGTGAAAGAACAATGGGGACGAACTACAATGAACCTGAAGGATGCAGAGAGAAGCAGACATGTACAGCAATAGAGAAAAATGGGAAGGAACAAAAGTGATTGATGTGTGGAGATTAAAGGGGAAGCTGTGAGCACAGGAAAGAGACAAGCGAGCCAGGAAGTCATGTTTTTATCTTTTAGCTTCACAGTAGTTGCCTTTTTGAGGACTTATCCTCTCTTCCTGGCCTGAAGGAAAGTGACCAGCTCCGGCAAAGAAAACAAAGCGTTGTCTGGCAAAAATGGTTGATCCAACTCTCTCTGCAATACAGTGTCATTCCGCAGCGCACCGTGTTGGCAGATCAAATGCTTTGCAAAGTAAATGGGGTAATTCTACTGTTTACCTAGGGGTCCTGTCTCCTTAGAACTGATGGATCTACGACTCAAACCAGCCATCCTGTCCAACGCAGTTTTCTTAACGTAGTGCTGTTTTCAGTCGAAATGTCAGCTAAAGCTTGTAATATATGTTTTTTTTTACCAAGGAATATGCGTAGAGCATACATAGCATTGTTCACATACTTCTCTGCATACTTTGTTTATACCTGGAGGTTCCAAAAATAGAACCACTAGAGGGCAGATAAGGACTGACCAGCTGAAGCATGACTAAACATGCCAACACTTGAAAAGGTTGCTATTTTGTTAACGTTGGGATGATGGCAGAAATAGCAACAAACAGTAGTGGTGAAACACGTTAGATTTTGTGTGGTCTAACGTAAGTTGCTAACGTTAGCATGTATGGCTAACTAGCTTACTACCTACAGTAGCACTGTTTTGTGTGTTTTCAGGACACATTAGAAAAAGCACGGTTATGGACGGACAAATCCACTGTGTGGGTGCCAATATGCTACTAACATTAGCAGCTACATCCAAACAGGTCAGATGGAAACATCAGAAGTCGGGTTTCACCTAACTCATGGAATTAGTTAGCGTTAATTAGCTACTTAGCTAGCAACAGTTGACAAAATTGACGGTCGTTGTCTAGAAATGAGAAACCTGCTTTTGTTTAGTTATGTGTGAAACTAAATACCCATTGTTTCAAAAAATGTCTACAAATTTCAGGAGGTAAATCATTGTAAACTGCGAGAATGGAGAGTTTGACAGGCATAGCAACAATAACTAAAGTAAATGGGGCTCAGCAGAGGGTCAGTTGTGTCTTGTAGGGTTAATTTGAGATGATTAATACAATCAGTGCTCTGAAGGAATGCAGGCGAACACATAGTCAATAGCAAGTATATCGGAGGCTTTATCAGAGACTAGATCTGCAAGGTGGGAGACAATGATGTACCTTTGCTGTGGGGAGATGCTGCTCTTATAAACAAGCACTCCCAGGTGAATGAAAGACAAGGTGTCATAGAAAATGTCAAACCCCTGCGCTTTTATTTTTTCCATAATGTCGAGCTGCTGAGATCTCTTTGAAGTGAAAGTGCAAAGTTAATGGTTTGTGGAAGTGTGTGTGCGAGGATGCATCTCTGTGTGTCAGCCAGGCTGCGGCTCTTCTCACGTTGCCATTCCCAGGCCGACTGCTCCGCCGTTAGCTCGTATTAACAGTCAACCGTCTGTCCTCTCTTTCCCTCGCTTCGCCGCTGAGGGGGTTAACGCGACCTGCGGGCCCCCGAATATCACCCAGTCACAATGTTCTGACATCCCTGGGCCTGCCCAGATGGTCACCATATGTCCACACAGCGCATACGGGGAGCCGGGAACAAACGAGAGCAGACAGGGGTGAGAAAAAAAAAAGCGCATTTTCTGAGCACCGTTGTTTGTTTACCCCGTGTGCCCCTCTGGTGTTTCTTACGGGTTTGTAGCGACAACATCTGATATTATGTGCAAATAACATGAATAACCAAAACAGTACAGCAAACAGTGTTTGGCTCATTACTGCAAAGAAAAAAGGCGAGTATTATTCTCTTCTTAAATGTTTCGTTACACCCACAAAATTGATCCTGTCATACGTTGAAAAATCAGGACAACACAGATCTTTCTACTTTGAAAGGATGAGTAACCAAATAGTTTGCTGAAATGAATGGTTTTTTTCATCTTTGTTTGTAGTAGGTGGAGAAAACTACTTTTTCTGTCATTGTTGTCTGGAGATAAAAATAATCACTGTTTTGAGAAAATGTCTGTGCTTTTATGAAAGCAAATTCAGATTTTTCAGATCTTTCTTATTTTTAGACTTTTGACAATCATTCCTGTTAGTTATTGATTCACTCACTTAGTTACTGAGATCTGGGCATGAAGCAGTATCACTAGGCAAAGTGACCATAAAGTAACAGCAGTGGTCAGATGCTCACACAAGTTTTGAACAAATTCCGGTTTATCCACATAAACTAAACCACTTACTTTGAAGAGAATCCAAAATAGAGCATGCCCAAAGTGTCTGTTCCAGTTGACCTTGAAGTTTGGTAGGTCAAGGAAGAAATCTACTGAACATTTATAAGAATAGTTTGGATAATAATTCTAATGTATATCTTTGTATTCCAAATAAGTACGATAAAACCTGTCGGACCCTGGGACTAACTGCTGTGAAGTAAAATGATATCACAGCTGATGGAGGAATTGTTAGGTTCTGTTTTCTTGTCTGTTTCCTGTCTTATTTTGAAGTCTGGTCTCTTGTTTCCTGTTGTTCCTGCCCTCATGTCTGATTGTCTACACCTGCTCCCTGTTACACACCTGCCCCTGATTCCCTCGTCAGTCCCTTCCCTATTTATACCAGTCCCGCTCCCTGTGTTCTGGGTGGGTTCATTGTGTGTTGAGTCCTGTGCGCGGAAATAAATCCTTGACTCTGTTTGAGCCTGGGTCCTCTACCTGCTTCCCCGCCTAACAGGAATAGTCAAAACTACAAGAACAGCAAAGACCAAACAGCTTTTTAGTTGATCAAAAATCAGGGTTGTTCTCATTCCTTGAAAGACAGAAATGACAGAAACCAACCACACTGATTACATAATCATTGGATATTAATACCATTCGGTTATCAATCCTTTACAGCAGAGATAACTGAGTGGTTTAGTGCTGAAATGATTAGTTTAGAAATGTATTAGTCCATCAACTGAAAATAAGTCACGAGCGACAAGGTCAATTATTTGCTGGTTTCAGCTTCTCAAATGTGAAGGTTTTCTGTTTTTCTCAGGTTTTTGTTTTTCTTTTTTTTGTTTTTTTGCAAATTGAATCTTTTTGTTGATTGATTGATGTTTATTGGACAAAACAAACCATGTGAAGATCTCACCTTGGGATTCTCAGAACTTGTAATGAGTCATTTTCACTATTTTCTGACCTTTTATCGACTGAACAACAGCAGTCATTTGGACTGAAGCAGCTAGATGTTATTGAGTCATCATTCATTTTATTATTTACACCTGTGCTTTTCCTGTCCTTCTGTCAAAAAGGCCTATTATTGAAAAAACAATCGAGCAATTAGTGTATATGACACAACACACATATACACTGATGCACATCAAGGTATTTCTACCCTCCAGTCAGTGTGTTGCAGCTGAAAACAGCAATAAATTGCTTGAGCTATGAATCCAAAACACACACAGAGAGAAACAACAGAGAACAGTCAACCTACACGTCTTCCTCACAAAGGGTCCAGTTGCAAAGAAGAGGATAATCGAACAGGTAACAGCAAATGAAAATGTGAGTCTTGAAAAACAAACAAGTTCAAATAGTCAATATGAACTTAAGAGACACTTAGAGATACTTTAATTCAGACAGAAAGGGTTGAGAAGTGCTGCATTTTTGTGGGATGTCAGAGGGACGTGACAAAGCATGCCTCGGTGCATGAATATGAGCTGGCTGCATTTACTGCAATTACTGTCTCAGTGACACTGATTCAAACAGCTGTATACCACGAAGAGACACCGACACCTGAGGAAGAGTCACGGCTGACAGCAGGTCTGATCATGCCTGTCACACACACACATGGACGGATACAGAATATGTGTTCACAAGGGATGTAGTGGTATCTAAAAAAATCCCGTTAGAAGATGAAAACTTGCAAAGTTTCTCATGACTTATCTTGAAAACAATCAGCGTGCTCCATCTGATAAATTACTTAATTTAGCCTTTATTAATTACATTCAGCTTACTTAGGTTTTTACCCTGTCTGCACGGCTAACCGGTGTCACAGTGAACTGATTCATTAATCACAGAACGAAATAAAAGCAAGCTCATTAACATCTCGTGCATTTTTGCATCTAAATTAAAAACGAGTGTAAAAGATGTAATCAATCATCAAATATCATTTTTTTAGGTGGCAAAAGCTCTTTTTTTTGCTCTTAGGATTGAATATATATATAATTTTTTTTTATTTTTTAAACTGGTTCTAAGTCGACAGTGCCTCGCAGCTGTGGGTGCAACAGAAGGCAGCACAACTAATTTATATGACCACTTAGGGCAACACCACAAACTCATCCATGTCTGATGAGTGCAAAACCAGAAGTAAATGTGACAGATGTCTATTTTAAATGTTTAAGTCAGGGCTGCACTACAAGAAAGGGGACAAATGCCACAAAGACATACTAGACTGTCAACCTTGACGAAGTTCCAAGTGATGTTTTGAAAAGATGACCAGAACCCTCAACATCTGGTACAATACATACACTGTCGTCATGCAAATACTTTTACTGGTTTTCCATCCAACAACTTTGCAAGTGTGATGTAAGACAAGTCTGAATTCATGAGTGAGTACTAAATAAAATGGCTACGTGAAACTAGAAAAAGAATGTCAAATCTGTACTGAAATAAACAGAAATGATTACAATGCCTTTTCTGTCGCGGCATGCTAGCAGCTCTGTGAGGCTGTTCTTAGGCACAGCGGTGCTTTGAGCTAAATGCATGCTAACATGCTCACAATGACAATGCTAACATGCTGATGTTTACCAGGTACAACTTTTGCCATGTCCACAATCTTAGTGTTAGCATGCTAACACCTAGCTAATTAGCATTAAACACAAAGTGCAGCTGAGGATGATGGGAAGGTCATTAGTTTTGCAGGTATCTGGTCATAAACCAAACACAACAAAGCCAAATTTTGGAACTAAAAGAAAGGTGAGGGGATGACCAAAGTCATTAGGAATTATTTTCTGGGGACCATGAATGTCTGTACAACATTTCATGATAATCCATTTAATAGTTGTTGAGATATTTTAGTCTGGACCAAAGTGGTGCACAGACCAACATCATAAAGTCATTTGATTAAAGAAAAGTCTAAAGAAATTGTTCATACAGATTAGTGAAATTATTTCACCTACCACATTTTTGAGGATATGATTCAATTCTTGTTAAAATTACACACCCTGCAAAAAGGAAAACACCCTTGTCTTTAGGTTTCATGTGAGTCTCCAGTAACAAATCATCAAAACCACAGACGCACCCTCCAACCCCATTACACTGTTATGGCTGATGTGTCTTCAGGGACTCAGGTGTGGCCGTATTATTACGCCTCACTTCCCTCGGTGAGGAACACAATAATACTGCAAAAAGTTTTAGACAGTCGCTGTGCTCCATTTTCAATTATGTTCAATTTTTCTCAACCGGAGCTTCCAGACGTTGCACCAGTTGTGTTCTGTATCACTGCTTTGGAGTGCTTGTCAATTTTGTGAACTTTATGTCATATGATGTCTGAATGTGAAAGGTTACTATGTCCAATAAGCTGTCATTTCCTGTGCATTTGTTGTATTTGACTGTCTGACGTGCATAAATTAGAAATTTAAAGTGGTATAGTACCACTGTACTTTATTAAGTTTTGTTGGTATATCTGTTGCTACGTGCTCATTGTTGTAGTGTGTGTCTGCAAGGTGTTACACTTTTCAATCAGAGAGTGATCAATGATGTGACGTTTTCTTTTTTGAAATTTCTGCTGATGAAGCTTGAGTTTCTGTTTATGATGTTTTTATTTTCAACCATTAGTGGCTATCACAGCTTTAGCTATTTATTCAAGTCTGTCTCCTCCAAAAAACCTTTATATGCAACTAATGTCCTTTGCCAAATACATTTAGGAGGGAATGTAAATGCTGTCTGGATTATTTTCACCGGCAACGTTAGAAGTCATAATGAGGAGGTTGTAGTGGATGGCTGAGGGAGACCTGGGTTTGCATCCTCTGTCCCAGATGATATTATGTTTAGGCTGCTTGAACACTAGGATATGGTTAGGTAAAGATTGTGATGTTAGGGTTAAATTGAGTTGCTTAAATATAAGCATAAAAACATTGAATGAAAATGAATGAAATGAAATAAATGAAAAATTTTGATGAGAGTAAAATCGATTTTTGCATTATTTTCTTTCTTGATGTTTACAACAGCAAATATCAAACTTTCACAAACTGGCAAAGGGCGATGTCTCTACTACAGCATAACAGGAACAGAGAGCAGCAACATGCTCACTTATTGACGTATTTATTGATGTGAAGCCACAGATTCTTACTTTCAGGTTTACTTTCTGTAAGTTAAAGTTAGATATGTTAAACTCGATCAAGCAGAGCAAAAGGGGGGTGTATGTATTTTTCACACTGGCTTGCCTGTCACTCCTCAGGTAGTAACCCCCGGTCCTCTCCCCTTTCTCCTCCAAACCCTTTAAGAGTGAGAACTAAGAGACAAGACATGCAGAGCAACTGGCTGCCACAGAGGTTGAGCTTTGGTGGTGTAATTATACCTCAGGAACGCCGGAGTGTGTCTGGTCCATCCCCTTACAACCTCTCCTTGGAGGCGAATTAGCTGAGCACCGAAGGAGGGAGGGGGGCATCTGGGAAGGTTTAGAATTTTAGTAAATGAAAAAAAAAAATTCCCCCTTGTGTGAATCACATGTCAGATTAGCATAGTAGGCAGAGAGGAAGGTGATTTGGCATGAACATCGTGCTTTGAAATCTGAAATCAGACTGTACCGGCTCCCCGTCCCTCCTCTGACAGCTGCCCTTGCGTGACTTTGCAGTGCTGACATGCCGCTCGCGGTCTGTTAGAAAGGAGATAAATCCTTGATGGGTGGCAGAAGAGAGAAGGAGAGATGAGGAGCTTAGTGTCTGGCTCTGACGAAGCCTTGAAGCCGGGGATCGGCTCTTCATGAACATGACGGGAGGAGTGGAGTTACATGGTCACCGGCTCACTGCCTGTCTGCTCCCACCTGAAGCCTAATAGGACTAAAGCCTGATTCTCAGTAGAGCTGTTGTTAGAGAGACTATCAGGTTGCTATTCAAGGTAACAACAAAGAATTTCTTGCTTTTACTTGAAAATACAAAATTATTCCACTAAGTCTAGCTCCAGGGCTCCAGGTTCTGTGTTAATGTTGATCAACTTTAAAGCTGCACTCATCAATTAAAAAAAAAATTTAAGTAAAGATCAAATGGCTATGTGTAATAGCAAAGTGATCGCTTGTAGTCATAGATTACAGAGATTATCACCCAACCCAACTGTCCCCCTCAGCTCAATGGAACGTTTTAGCGCCTCTCAGCTCTTTGTTTTGGTTTTCAGCCCCATCAATCTTATTTCCAGCCCAAACAGGCAGTTGTTTTCTGCAGAAAAAGAGTGATAAACCCATTGTACGCTATCTGCACAGCACCAAACAGCAGACAGACACAGTTAGCAACTGACTAGTAAACATAGTGTATGAAACATAATATATTAATAATATTCCTGTAATCATTCTAAGTAAATGATAAATATAAGACAGATTAGAACATCTGTGACTAAATTGTGTTTTCTTTCTCCAGACTTTGTTCTAATCTTTGCTACTAAGTTACTGGATCATTTCACCTCTCACCTAAGATTATACAAATAAATCAAATTGAAAAGAAAAATATACTCTTAAGCTGACTGTTCACAACACGTAGAAATGTTCAGCCTGTGATAAGAGGGGCTGCAAAAAGATGTTTTGTTTCCGAGCTGAAAAGGTTTGGGATCACTGCTCCAGCGCCTTTATGAGGATGCTCTTTTTGTCTCTGCAGCCCACATGGCAGCATTATAACTCTGCAGTAAGATTCGGCTCAAGGACCCGTAGAGCAACAACCCGCCTGTCAGGCTCTCTGCTGATGGGCCACACAAGAAACAGGGTCAGAGCCCCAGCGGGTGTAACATCAGGGCACCATCTCCGTCTGCCACTTACTGTCACCACTGTGCCGCCTGGGGGGGATTGTGGGTGACGGGGCACGCTGTCAGCTCCGCCTTTACAGCCCAGAGAAAAGCAGACGTGTCACCTCTGACCTCCGCTGTCACCTTTTAATGGAGGTGTCCGGTAAGGAAGAGCCCTCGCTGCCTCTAAAGCTCTGTTACAACCCACATCTGACATGTTCCTATGAAATGACGCCACAAGTTAAACAAATAAAAGGAGGGGGGGGGGGTCACAAATATCCGCAGGGCAACCAACTCAAATTCTCCGTCTCCTCTCCTGCCGATTCTTTCTGTGTCAGTGTCCTGCTGCCATCAGCCCGGATTAGATCTGCAAAATGAGACAATTACTGTGCAGAAATGGCAGACCGTGACTGCACAGTAGCAGGTGCGTCGGCTGTCAGCCGTGGAATCTCTAAATTGACAAAGAGAAAACAATCAGCAAAGGGCACCGTGACTTCATTTGTCTTCATCTGTCTCTGGGTTTGGATGCTATTTCTGTTCAATTTCTAGGACGGAGTGCTGCTGCATGAGCAAAGACAGACGGACTAAACAGTTGATAATATGATTTCAGTGTATTATTTGCATTAATTTAACAATGTATGCTCTAAAGAGATGCTGAAATTCTGTCCATAGTTAAAGTCGGGCCTATACGTTAACAGATTGATGTATCTCACTGTCAGTGAACATCAATAGTGAAAAGTCAGCTATCATGTTTGGTTGTAACTTGTTGTTATGGCGATCCACGCATTTCTAGAACTAAAACAATGAGCCGATCAATCAGTTCATCAATCAACAGAAAGTTAATCAGCGACTATTTTACTAATTGGATAATGATCATTTTTTTAAGCTAAAATGGCAAACATTCCCAGATTTGCTGCTTTTCTCTGTTTTAGAAGTTCATTTTTTAAGTTAAATATCTTTGGGTTTTGAACAAGCCATCGGAATATGTCACCTTTGGCTCTGAGAACTTGTTTTCTGACACTCTATAGATCAAACCAACAGTATATTATTAATCAAGAACTTACAGTAATTGTCAGTAATTGTTTGACATTAGTCAAAAGTGAAAATAATTGTCCCACGTGTGTGTGTGTGGGGGGGGGGGTCAAGGACTGTTAAAAGGTCACTATTACTATTGAAAATTGACCTTTGGCTCTTATAAAAGGAAGAAAGGTTCGTGACATCGTTTAACTGGAGTTCATTTTGAATGAAAGTTGCGTTGACTAAATGTTTGTTGTTGCACTTCATTCAACACAGCATACTAATAAAACCATCATATAAATACAACACTTTACAATCTAAACCTCCCCACAGACAGCATTTCCTCCATAATATAATCCATCATAAATCTGGAATGCAACTATTAGATCAAATGTTTCTTTATTTTTTAAATAATACAATCTAAAAAAAAAAGAAAAGATGCAATACATCCACATCTGAAGCTAATAAGAGACAGATTTTACATTTAAGTAGCACAAAACCACTATTTTCGACCAGGGACTAAAAGGGTTAATGTTCCAAAAGGAAGCAGGTTTGCTTTTTATTTTCTCAAATAAGCAGCCATCCAATCAGCACAAATTACAATCTGCTCTACTTCAAATGCCATAAATTTGCTCCATTTGCCCAAATCTATTTCTGGCGCGTGGTAAAATCACTGGTACAAAATCTCAAACAGCACTCTGCAGTAAGTCTTAAAAAAACTTCATAAAAACTTCAAACAGAAAAATCAAACACCTCTCTCAGCATCACTTGAGGCCACAAAAGTGCAAAGTTTGTTTGTTAGTGCAACTTTGAGGCAGAACTCGTGCTTTGAA
Source organism: Maccullochella peelii (assembly GCA_002120245.1). Classification (NCBI taxonomy): domain Eukaryota; kingdom Metazoa; phylum Chordata; class Actinopteri; order Centrarchiformes; family Percichthyidae; genus Maccullochella; species Maccullochella peelii. The sequence continues at coordinate 347,866 of LKNJ01000008.1, forward strand.
GCTGCACAAATACGTCGTGAACTGTCTGTGTTGCAGTCAGAGAGGCTGACCTTCGTGACCACAGCTGTGATTGACAGGTAGGTCCTACTTTAAATCCTCACAAGCTGTTTGGTTGGAGGCAGGACTCGGATCAAACTGACCTGCCTGCTCTCATCTTCCTGCCGTGGCTCCAACCCCAGGCAGCCAGAAGAAGAGGAAGAGGAAGAGTCAACCTGACAAAGACAGTCTGGTTTATACTTGAACTCCTGCATGAATTAAACATGCAGACAATTCCAGGAACTCTTGAGCACACACACCTTCTGAAACACAAAAACAAGTTAGCCGGGGACACACACACACACACACACACACACACACACACACACACACACACACACACACACACACAACCGGAGCCACATGGAGGCAACTGAGAAGCAAAAATAAAAAAGTCAACTTGTCACCCCCGCCAACGCATGATGCAGCCACACTGTGGGTCAGCCAGAACATAAATAAAAAAGCTTCAACTGCCTTTGGTGAAACGGTGAGAGACTCAACATGACGTACAGTATTGATGATCCAGGAGGCAAATCTGCAGAGTAAGGACAGCTAAATGTGTGCGTCAAACTTCAGTTATTCCAGTGTGTGGGGGCGACATGACTGCTTATTAAAATACATAACTCTGACCTATAGTTGTGACGCCCCCCCCCTTGAGCTGATCAGCAAACGCTACAACATCGAGGCGATATGAATCATTCCCTCAAGTTTCATTAAAACTAACAAACAAACAGATAAACAAAACAGATGGATGGTCCCACCCTGATAGCATCGCTGGGGGGAAACAACACATAGCTCGCACTGTATGTAACAACAGCGGTAAATATAAAGGTGAGTACACTACGCCTACTCTGGAATCATCATATGGTAGATAATCCCCAGTGGAAACAAAAATTAATTATTTATTCAGGAAAAGCATTGATTTATGCCATTAGAAGACCCTATCTGCATATTAAACAACACTTAATGCAACTTTAATGCTTCTTAATCTTATGAATTCACATCATTAATCAAAGAGCCCTAAAAAAGGGGAATATAGAAAGGTAAAAGTGAGTTTAGGTGGGTTTATAGTCGCTGATCATAAGCCAGCAATCTTAGTGACCCAGTTCGAGGCAGAAACTCCCTCAGCTCACTTCTTTTTCAACCGTGTCCCGCACCATATGGCAGGCAGCCCGACTCTGTGGGAGTCCAGGTGGGAGTCTGGGACAGCCAAGAAAACGACAAGCCTCGGTCTGCCAGTACACTTCTCTTTACATACTGCAGGGAGAGGATATTCCTTCTTCAAAAGAAAAAAATCAAATGTGGCTTTTTGACCCTGCCGCGAGCAGAAGCCCCTCGTCTTCCACTCGCCGAGCGTCACGTAGCATGAGAGTGACGCAATAGGAGGATCTCAAAAGTCACAGTCTCCTCGCAGCATCCTCTGCACACCCACCTCCGCCGACCGGCAGGGCTGTTGCCTAGTTACCTGGCTCTGCAGAAGTGCAGTGAAGCATCGTGGGCCAACGTGGGGACCACTTCACTACCCACACCTACTGTGTTGCCAAGAGGGAAAGAAGAAGTGTGTCAAGTCGTTTTTCTTCTAACAGGACATATAAATGAAACGCAAACAGGAAACACGATGATGGACAAACTCATGGTTATATAGGGCTGAGTCATATGTACATACATTTTTTTGATATACACTCAGTTGCCAGTTTATTAGGTACGCCTATACCTAAAACTAAACCATCCTCCCTTCATGAAGGTTATAATGTTAAACTGTTGAACTGTATTGTATTATAATGAGAGGTGTTTCTGCTGGACGAAACAATATAAACACCTGTCAGCTCAGCACCAAAGGGTAGACAGACAGACACAGCAGCTAGCTGATGAACATTCAGGTGGAGCATTTAGCAGCTAAACAGCCAGCTACTTCCCTCAGGAGTTGGTGGAGACCAAACCGGAGCTAAAAAGATGAAGGTGAATATTGTGCTTACATTCACTTTAAATGTGGATGTATAAATTAGCAACTGTTTGCTAACATGATCACCATATGAACTAGTGGCCAGAAAGGTAATGCAGGTTGAAAAACAAACTTGTAACTATGTAATGGAGACAGGGTTTCTGTTTGACACTGTATCTCATCTTTAGCATGTCTGCACTGCAATTTATTGTTACTTATAGGCCAAGAAATGCAGTGATATCACTGATAAGCTAAAATAACAGACTATCTGTAGGGCTGTAGTTCACACATATATCGGAGAAATTCAGAGGAGTGAAAAGGGCAGCTTCATCAGCTGGGTGCAGAAAGTTAGCTGTTATTGTGTAACTGACACATGCAGTTAACTGAATGACCCGAAGTCATTCAGGATCTCAGTGGGGAATCACACAGGCAACCAATGCGGAGAATGGAATTGCTTTTAACAACAACAATCCCGGCAAACGATACACGCAGCATTTTATTAGATCTAATATGACACCTCTAGAGGGAGATTTCAATCCCACTACACCGCTATTGTATTCTGTTGTGATTATTAGTCCTCTTGTATTATCTTCCCTGCTGCCGGGGGGCTCACTCATGTTTAAACAGAACCCCTCACCGTGATCATTTTCACAGGCAAATGCATCTCCCACCGCCTCTGTTGGCTTTCTCAACATGAAAGAGGTTTCAATTGCTCTGAGCACGATTTTCAATCATGACATGTAGCCAGCCAATGCGCCCAAAGATTGATTTCATGGTTCTTTTTAAATAAAGCAGGAAGACTGTAACGCCTGCTACATTACCCGGCCTGATTAGCATACATGAAAAGGTAGCTGTTATAATAACATGTCTTGTCTCCATTAGATACATTCATCTTGGGTATGACTATGAGTGTGTATGATCGGTAACTCATTTCCATTAATTACCCAGCTCGCCCCACACTGTCAAGATTTAGAAAATAACGACCATACTCAATCAGTAAGTAATGAGTGCTATTCATATTTTTTTTTTTTGGCAGAAGCAGGCACAGCACAAACAGCCAAATAACACCTGTCCCTGATGCTGTTATTCTTCTCCTACTTACTCTCAAGTAAGTTTGTTTCTCATTAAAGTCATAGAGAAGTGTACTAAGAGAGAAAAAGAAAAAAAATGTGTCCAGATTTGTTCAGTCGACAAATCTAACAAAATTATACAACACAAGCTTCAGAATTTTGCAATATAAGTAAATTATTTGCACGTACTGTATATTGCAGTTTTCCTGTTTAACTAGTTTGACAAATACATTTGGGAAATGCGTTTATTTGCTTTATTGCCGAGAGTTACATCGATGCCACTCTCATGTCTCTATGCTAAATATGAGGCTAGCACAGTCAGTTAGCTTAGCACAAACAGCTAGCCTGGCTCTGCCTAAAGGTAACTGGTTGAGAAATAGTCCGGGCCATAACGTGGTAGTTTTGGTGCTGGTAGGTGAATTTTGTTACCTTTGGACACAGCCAGGCTAGCTGTTTCCCCCTGTTTCCAGTCTTTGTGCTAAGCTAACTGGCTGCACTACCCTCTTATTATGCAGTGTATGTATTTCTCTCACATTTTCTAAATTATTACAATTATAAATAAATTGATAATATAAATCAATATAGATTGAAGTGTTTTCACCTTGGATGTATAAACATAAAGTCGCAAATATATTAAAGTTGGAAAGGGTTAACAGACCATCGGCAAGAGGATTTTTCAGTCGCAGGCAAAGGCTTACATTTGGAAAACGTGGAAAAATGATGCTGTTGCCTTTTTAATCTCTGTGGATTGTTTGAGGAGAAGTCTGGATTTATTTGTTCAGTTTGTCCCTCTGTGCACTGAGAGTTGACGAGGCTCAGGGGAGGCCTCCGTCCATCATTCAAGCTCATCAAGGTAGTGGTTTATTTTTTCTTTGTCATTAATAAAGGTGCCCTTTGGCAGCCACCTCTGTAGCACTGTACAGCTTTCCATTATTGTTTTTTCCACCTTTTTTTGGTAGCCGCAAGATGAAAAGAGTTTACCAAGCATGAAAATTGATGACCTATTTCATTCACTATAATTCCGCAAGAAGTACAGCTCTAATAAATGAGCCTGGCAGAGCTTTGTGCTTTCTATTACTGAATACTCCGGGCTAAAAGGCAGGGCTCGAGTCAGTCTGTAATGTACTATCGGCCTTTAATGCTGCAACTTGATAAACCCAGACTGATACTTTTCCTGCTATAGGTGTACACCAATCAGGCTGCAAAATGAATGATTTGATTTGAAAGTAAATTGGGACAGCTTAGGCGAGCTGAAAGGAACAATTGGGGATAATCTCCCTTTCACTGCAGTGCCAGAATATCCTTCATTTCCAAGGCCTTGCTTTCTCTTTGACTTTAAAAGGACGTTTCTGCGGTGCTTGAGCAGGCACGTCACCTTTGTTGTCATTTACTGAGCGTTTCTGTTAAGCCTTAAAATCCATGCCTCATTTGGACATTTTTCCTGATTGCTGTCTGTTTTGTGATATTCACTGCTTCCTTTGTAACCAGGAAAATTAAGTTTTCTGCTCTCTGTCTGCATAGTCGTGACTAAGTGTGCTCTCCACATGTTGGACCAGAGCCAGGAATTGTAAACACATGCCTGCCTTCTGCGATAATAATTTCACACATCAAAGCGATCGGTTACCTTTTTAAACCCAACCTCTATCTATACTTTATAATCCTACAGGCTACTTCTTCGTTTATTGTTATTTATTCATGACACCAACAGCCTCTGCAGACTTTCATCATCACACAACAGATTTCACAGCGAGCGGAGACGACTTTAAAGTTGTGCAACGGATTAAAATGTTGCATGGGTGGCGTAAACTCAAGCATCCTCAAGTAACAAGCTGAGGAAATAATTGAACACTTATGAGGCTCCATCACCAGTATTTAGTCACAAAGACATAAAGCCTAAAAAGCCTCTTATTGCCCCCCCAACACCTGCAATATGGCAGCAGCTTTACAAGGCTTTTTTCATTTCCAGAGCCTGCCAGTTCAAGTGTAAATAATAACAAGTAAATAACAGCAGTGGATATTTGGAGAAAACACTATATTTTTATTTCCTGCTCATAGTCATTGTTTGAATTCTCTTTGTAGGAATAAAGATCTACAGCCAGGGTTTAAAAACAGGTGATTAAGTGCAGTATTATTAATGTTACTATGACAACAGGATTAGCTGTATTTTTTATTTTTTTTTTGCTGTATCTCTCACCTTGTCATTTGACCGACTGAGGTTACAAGATCTGTGTTTAATAACCTCATTTTGTTGTGATGCTTGAGCATTAAAGAATAATAAAAGAATATTCAAAACATTAAATCGAAGTGATCTGTTAGACATTAGCAATGCATTATGGGGGCTGCTGTGGTTAAAATGGTGGTAAAAAGAAATGGCAACAGTAGCTCCCCAAATCCATACTACAAACTAATCATCATAGTATACTGTTTCTAGCAGCTAGCATAGAAAATAATCTATGATTTACTATTTCATAATAACTAGAAGTGATTAAATATGTGTGATGTAGGATAGGATGGCGATCAAACTTTACAAAGAGAAAGCAAAGTATCTGTCTTAAAGCGGCTGTAATAAATATTTGGATCACATGACTACTTGTATGGAAAAGTGGTCGCTTGTAGTGACGAACCTACAGAGATTTATCACCAAACTCAGCAGTTGCCATCAGCTCTACGTAGCGTTATTTTAATTTACAGCATTTAGAAAAGCTCTAATAAACCCACTAAACGGCAGGCAGACACAGTTAGCGACTAGCTGGTGAACATAGTGGAGCATTTAGCAGCTAAATTTGCTAACACTTTTGCCATATTAGTCTAAAAGGTGATGATGTGTCCATGTTGTGCTCACAGCTTGTTCTCACCGCCCACAACTGTCCAAACATTATTGCATCTTTTAGAATCAATACTTTGTTTTTCAAGATATTTCTGGAGCTCTCTCACCACCATCTAAATTTTTTTTTCCAGCAGTAAGCAGCTCCTCATTTTGTGTATTGCACTGTGGGAGAATATGGACAGTCAACTGTATTTAGTTTGCATGCTGGCTGGTTTAAGTATATTTCATTTTGTCACTTTTCCAGCACACTACAGAGTCAAAACCTGCCTAGAATTAGAATGTAGTGTGGATTTGGAACACGCTGACTGTCTGTTAGGGATATTTCCACACATGAAAATAAACATTAAGGCAAGAAACCATGAATTAACATCAAATATTGTTGAAATCTTCAATAGAAGCAACATAGTTAAGTTGAACAGACTTAACTATAGACTTCTCAAACTGGTTTATGCTAAACACCAGGCACTTTCCAGCCCACAAAACATACATACCTCATACTAAAATTAGCCCTGTGATGATTCTCCTGATAGCTTCGTATTAGATGAAACAGAAAGGAGGGGAAGCACTGTGCTCGGAGCAGACTGGAGCTGCAAGGCTGGCGGGTCCCGGTGAAACTAATGAACTGGATTCAGAGACAACATTAAAACTATAGAGCAGTGCTTCTTAAGGACTCATTGTGAGTACATCTGCAAAGTCCTCTGAAATACTGAAAACGAGAATGCAGCACAAAGCTGCTGGCGAGGACAACATCCACTGCCCACTGAGGGAATCACTGCTACCAATTAAAAGTGAGATGCAATCAGACTCGACGCTTGAAAATAGCATAGTAAAGCTTTTGTGTTGCTTTGTGTAGTCATCAATTGGTGCGCAAAATGACACAATTCTTTGACTGAAACCTCAATTTTACACCACTCCATATATGTATACACACAAGGACTGTGCATCCTTGAATGCACACTCACTGTGTTTTTCTTCAAGTGCACTGGGGGAGTCCGGCTTATGTAACGGCATCCAATTAGGGAGCTGGGTCAGCTGGAGGACCAGCCGTCCATATACAGCAGCTCTCCTCCCATTCGTTTTGCCCCTTTTTTTGCACTCTGAGCACTTTGGCGGCCGAATGCGAATGGCACAAGTCAAACCTCCAGCCGCAGCAGTGGACAGGAAGGCTGCTCTGGTTGCTCTGGCGTCTCACGCATGACCTCACCCACTGGGTTAGCATAGGATATACATAGAGGATCCATAAATATACAGCGTAGATGCCAAGGATGTGGCTTTTGGAGAGGGAAAAGGAGTTAGCAGGGAGGGGGTGATTGGTAAAGAAATCTACAGCAACCTAATGTATGTACCACATGCACTGTACACGCTAAAAATCACTGGGTCAAAATGTATCTAATTTGGGTCACCAATTCAATAATGGATTAACTTTACCCAGTACCCATGGGTAGAAAAAAAAGTTGATATTTACATTATTTTCCAAAGTAAATTTCCTAGTTCCAGTTTCCCAATTGTAAGGATGTGCTGCTTTTCTTTGTCTTATGTTATATAATTCAATATTTTTTTGCCAAAAATGATCTGGTTCCAGCTTCTCAAAAGCGAGAATTTGCTGGTTTTCTCTGCTTTATATCACTATAAATTAAATATCTTTGGGTTTTTGGATTGTTGGTCGGACAATCAAGCAATTTGAGGACGTCATCGTGCGCTTTAGGAAATTGTGATGGGCATTTTTCACTATTTTCTGACATTTTATAGACTAAACGATTCATCAAAGATAATAATCGGCAGGTTAATTAATGATGAAAATAACCATTAGTTGCAGCCGTACATGGATTTAATGGAAAGATGGCTCAAGAAAATCAATGAATACATAAATAAATGGTGTAAGTTCAATGTTTTAGATGCCTCAAAAAGAAACTCTTACCCACTCAAAGAAACACAGGCCCTACTTACTTTTGAGTTGTTTTTCTTATTGAGGTCAGAGAGCCTCCGTGAGAAACAAAAAGCTCCATTAAAGTTGCTTTAGGCTGCTCGCGAGATGAATTTACTGCCAGTGTCTCACCTCATTATTCACAAAAACACACAGTCAATTCCCCAGAACTGCCGGGGAAAGCTGCAGACAGGTAGCTCCGATAATGAGGCACCAATCCTCTCGATCTCTGTACGCAGAATAAATTCTCTATTTTCTCAAATGTGGCCAAATAAGACCTTTTTTTTTTTTTTTGTTAATTTGCATAAAGTGTTGAAGTATTTTACCACCACCACCTGCTGCGCAACATGGCCCTGCCGTGTTTCAGATGTGACACAAACTTCACTGAAGTTAAAGTACAGAGTGTTGTCGTCTATAATGTAGAAGTCTGCAGTGCAAACCCTCCATTCAGAGCTGTTTTAAATGATGCTGTACACACATTGCTACTTGGCTGGAAACTCCGAGCAGGAAATGAAAACAAATGGTGTGACACCATTATTTTTCCTGGAGCATGGAGAATAAATATTTCACTTTGAAGGTTTTACATCTTTGCTCCACAACACTCCTGTCCTAAATCCACTGCTATTACTGATCTGCCCCTACATACTCTGGATGGGTGGAGGCTTTACATAACACCCACTCTCTCTGCAAAAACACACACAATGGAGCGAGAGAGCAGCTAGAAGTGTACCACAGCTGGCCAAAATAGAACAAATCCCTCAAATAACCCTGGTCATTGTGTTTTGGGGTCTGTGTTTTTTAGAGGCGGCAATAAATCAGTCTGGAAGAGAAGAAGAAGAAGAAGAAGAAGAAGAAGAAGCCCCTGGCTGTGTTCAAGTGGTTCTCTACAGCATTTACATTGACAAAGGTGTTTTTCTGTGAACCCCTCCACAAGTGTGAACCACGGTGTATCTTGTAAATCTGTCCACACAGTAGAGATATCAAACAGTCAGGAGAAGATATTATTTTTCAGATACAGATCTTTTCCTCCAGGCTGCTGAATTATGGAGATGAAAGAAACGCAGCAGCAGGGTTTGGTGGGTTTGGGGCTCTTTCAAGTATCTCATTTCATCCTGATCAATTTTCCACACAATGTGTTTTAACTCTCTTAAGTTCTGTAGTAATCCAATTTGTTGGCATGCTGGTTTACGGCAGTCTAAGCCCTAATGAATAAAAGACCCTGGAGGTTTGCTGTATGTTTGCGTGCGTTCCTTAAGAATAAAAAAAGAGAGAAAAGAACCCATTGTTTCTTCATTTAACTCTGAGGAGGACATTTTCTCAGCAGGCTCTTTGTATTTATCTTGCAGGTGATATCAGATAAAACAGGTGTGAGGCTCATTGCTTTCAGGAACACTACCTGAAATCTGTTTTATTGATCCAATCAGTAATTTTCTTGCCTAATTCTGCCTTTGCAAGCCTTCTGTTGCCGTGCCTGACTTCCTGATACGATTGCTTATTGCTTTGAAAATAAAGTAAAGGTAGCATCTGGAATAATTTATTCTAGTAGTGTGAGAAAATCATCAAGAGGGATCATTTTTATTGTATCAACAAATTATATAATGATGATGGTCAAACCTTCATTTTTAAGATTTTTTAAGGATTATTCCCAATGCATCATAACTTGGGCGTCATGTTCATTTTTGGCAATCATTTCTATTGCTTGAAAACATTGTACTCACCAAAGTAAAATCTGTAAACGCTGGACAGGTTGTAAAGAAACCAAAATTTTTGCCAAATTATCTAAACCACTTTATTTGGAGGCAAACCAAAAGTGAGTGCACCTGAAATAATCCCTCATGAAAACTGTTTGTGCACAAAAATGGCAAGCACTGTGTGTCAGAGTTGACTGATAGGCCTGTCTGACAATCAATCTTTTAGCAACGTCGCTGCAGTCCCAGCTGATCTGATCTGTGGGCAACAAAGATCAATTGTGCAGTGCAGCAACTTGTTTTGACTTAGAATTAATCGATTTTGGGGGCATGTTTGGCCTATAATATGTCAGAAAATAGTGAAAAATGCACATCACAGTTTCTTGAAGCCCTAGTTCAAATTGCTTGTTTTGTCTGACCAACAGTTCAAAAGTCCAAAGATATTCTAATTACTATCATATAAGACAAAGAGAAGCAGCAAAATAGAGAATGTTTGGCTTTTTGCTTTAAAAATAACGATTTATTGATCTTAAACATAGTTTCTCCAACACTAGTCTCCGGTTTTAATCTGAGACTTTTGTTGTATGTTACTAACCTCTCTGCCCACGATTCCTGCCCATCACTACATTACCAGAATATATGAAAAAATGCCCTAAAAAGCTACAAACGAGAAAAAAAAAAAGAAAAGGTTGTAAGTGCAGTAGTGAGTTGCATCATTCATTTGACTTTCATGGTCATTTTTAAAATGCCACAGTGCAGTGGTGAGATGCATCTTTCCACAGTTATAAGAAAATCTCATATATTGATGTCATACAATAGTCAGACAAATTGGAATTGAGAGAACAGAGACCTTCAAGATTTCTTTCTGGTGAACAGTCATACAAACGCCCAGATTAATTAAGGTTAAAGTCAGAATCAATCCAGATTAGCATGTACTTGATTAAATTGGCCAGAGTAATTAAATAGCTTCTCTCCTCAGTCAGAGGAGGATGAAAGTAAAGGGAGAAAAATCTTCATGCTGTTACGTATCGAGCCAGCTGAACTTCCTCCCTGTAAACTGGAAAAAAGACTAATTCTGAGCTGCTGTGATATGAAGAATGACAAGTAGAATATTTTCTACACTTTTCACCACCGCTCCAGTGATTTTGGAGCCCCAGCCCCACTTAACGAATAGTACGTATGAACATAACACAGTGAGTATAAGTGAAAAAGACTTTGTGGAGTGTATCATTAAGCACAGGTGATGTGAAATATAATCATTCTGGCCTCATCGCGGCAGAAACCTTCCAGAGCAATAATGAACACATCGGAAGTGCCCCTCTGACACGGGCTTTTGAAACAGATGTTATTATGTCTAAGTTCAAATAAAGAGCAAGCATTTCAGAGGTCAAACTAGAATGAATTCAGGTCCCACATGCTTTGTTTTGAACTATTTACTAATGATGTGACCTGATTCTTTCCCATCTGAGGGACAGGAAACTGACAGAGCCATTACACATATAGAAAATGATGCCTATCAACCACTCCATCCTTTTTTTACAAATCTGCCTTTTGGCAGTGAACACAGGAGTCCCTTCTGTACTATGGCAGCCCAATATACCACTATGTATAGATGTGTATTTATATATGTTGGCATGTTACCTTGTGTATGTATGTATATGTGGGGATACACAGTATGTTGGCGCATGAATGCATAATGAGTAAATATGACCATAATTATGTCCAGGTACAGCTTGTGTTTTTCATGTAAGACACAAACATGTGCAGGCTTTGAAAACAAATTTCCCTCAAGGGACAATAAAGACAACTCTATATATCTAAGCTGCCAATATTTTGTGTAGAGTATGTGCAGAGTATTTTGTGTTCAGTATCTTTATGTTTGACTGTTTTAACGCCAACAAAAATGTAACAAAGCTAACAACTATAGCCAAGCTAGCGGTCCTGTGAAGCTATAATGCTCATAACAGAGAAACAGAAAATAATGTGTTGGATGGATGAAAATTTGAGACACAACTTGCTATTGTATTAAAAAATATATATATTTAAAAAACGTTGAGCTCTTCACTGTCAGCCATAAGTTGACTTTAAGATTGACTTAACTGTAGCAGTACTTTGCGCTAAATGCCTTGTTAGCTAGGATGCTGCTAACATTTGTTAGCAAGCAAGCTAACCATAGCATGTTAACATATCAGTGTTTCCCATATAACATTTGTTGGCAGTTAGTTGCTACAGTAACATCTTAGCATGTTAACATGTGTATCAATGTTAATCTTGTAAGTATAACAAGCTAGTGTTAGCACGTATGTGTGTCTGCATGCTAATGATAGCATGCTATGTTAGAAGTAATCTCAGACTGAGGCTAACAAGAATTCATTCTGTTTTAGAGGTATCCTATCATTAAACAAATACTCAGACAAGTGGAAATATTTGGACACCAAAATCATTTGAATTCAACTTTTAAGGACCATAAATTTAATGTAAGTCCATCGAATATTTGTTCAGAATATTCATTCAGACAGATGGACCCTAAAATTTAATTATGGTAAAGCAGCAAATCCCCTGAAACAGCAATTTATTCAGTATTGAAGCCAATTTAAATAGAATTCTTTAAAGCAAACTGGCAGCTCCTTTAGGCAGAGTGAGGAAAGTTTCACTGTAGGATTTATAAACCGTCACCCCTGAAACTGTCGAATAATATTTAATCCAAACCGCACTGAAATTATTTCTTTGCTCTGTTATTGGGTTATAGAAGACTAATATGGCGTACAAGTGCATCCCTATGTTAAGCTTCTCTATCAATTACCAAAGTGAACGCCAAGTTCCTGAGTACAAATAGTTTTGATTAGATTTAGACAGGCAAAACCACCTTAGATAATCCCAACAAATCCAGTTTAAATTAAACCTTTAAACATCCACACAATAAAATTGTCTGGACTAGCAAGAAGCAGCTGGAGCGGCCTGTTGCCTCTCCCACTGCTCCATCACAGTGTGTTCAGCTTGCCAAAAAAGTGTCTGATCACAGACTGGGATCTCTTCCTTAGAAAGTCGTTGTTATCTCCCACCTCTGATCTGAGCACCTTCCTGTCCAAACAGATAAAAGCAGATCAAAATGGCGACATCATATCCACACACCGACGGCGCACAGCAAATACAATCTGGTACAAGAGCCACTGTACATAAACGGTATATAAAACTTTGCTGAAGTTAAACCACTGGAGGCCAGCAAAATACAAGATTTTCAGGGGATGTTAAGTGACTCTGTAAGCTATGAGTGTCACTTCTTCGTCATTTCTGACTGGCTGTCAGGACACCTCATATACAGTAGTTCTAGTCAGTAGTTTAATTACTGATGAGTGCATATTCAACTGAAGGTAACCATAGCAACAGTAGAAGAACTGTTTTATATCATGGCATCCCTTACCTTCACTTTGCCTCTTTGTTATGTTCAAATGTCATGACACCCTGTCATGTATTATCACTTATTTATAACTTTATTAGTCTACATTATACATTACATCATAAGACGCTGCAGAGCTCCATCTGTTTCTGGGTTTTCTCCAACAATGAATTCACTATTCCTCCTCTAATCAGCTCTGATTGTTTTTCTTTTTCCTACAAGCTAATGCTAAGTGACAGATCCAGATCCTGTAACATACTATACTTTCCTAAACATCCTCTTAAGTTACAGGTTAGAGGCCACAGAGACCACAAGCCGTTCTTAGCATGGGGAAATTAAAAGCATAGCAAGGATTTTAACCTTGGAGTTTGATTAAAGTTTTTAAAACTGCACTGGGGAATTTCTAAACTTTTCATCTTAAAATTGAGTACGGTCCCCCAATGCCAAATCTAAATTAGTCTGTGCAAATTATTTGGCAGGTACTGATGCGTGTTATTACATTACAGGACAAGGACAATCTGGAATCATGTATTAATTCATTTACTAATTAAACGAAACGGGTTTTTTTCTCATTCATAGCAAAGTCAAATGTAGTCTGACTTCCTGTGCAACCATTGTGGTTAAAGAGATGTCTTTTTGAGTATATACAGAGTATAATTTTCAAATATTAGTGTCCTTTAAGTCACTTACAAGTTCTGTGGATCCTTTTTTGCTGCTTGATTCATAAGAGCCCCTGGCACGCTGGTTTATGGCTTTCACTTTTACAGTAAAAACACTGGGATGTCTTATATAATGCTGAGTGAGCTGCCAGGTGAATTAGAGGCCGGCACTTGATGGGGAAAATGTTTATAGACGGAGGAGCTACGCCTCCAACAGAAAACCCCCATGCCGGCCCACAGAGAGAGAGAGAGAGAGAGAGAGCGAGACTGCGTGCCTCACTGAAGCGTCCTCATCAGCAGATCTGGAGTGCTGCCACGGTCAGGCTGGGTCACAACTCAAAGGGAGCTTACTTTAATCAGAGGCACGCTCCTTGTGTGCATGAAAGGAAACACACACGGCGAGATCGGCTTCGTCGTAGCAGAAGCTCCGCAGGACTTGTGAAAGAGCCGATTGATCCGATACCCACACCAATGATGATGTCTGTTCGGCTGGAATGGCTGATATTGACTGCTACTTACTGAACAGAGGACAGGGAGAGAGAGACTGACTATCCACTACCGAGGAGTTCAGTTAGACTCAGCTCACTTGAAGGACAGTGCCTTCTTTTTAAACTGTTTAGCAAAAAATATCACCCCAATTGTGAGAAAAGAATCAACAAAATCCTCTATGGCGGACATTTTTGTCCAGATTATTAAAGGTGATCAGCATTATCAAAGGCCCCATTTACGTCCAAGAAGGGACGTTGATACTGCACTGCAAAACCCTGGATTACATTCAACGTCCTGTCCTGTGGCAATGTTTATACAATTCTGGCTTTCTACAGTATCTGCACATAGAAACTTTGCTTTTTAAGGTAAAGATTGGGGTTATGGCAAAGAAACTATGGTTAAGGTTAGGCAACAAAAACACTTGTAGGGAAGGGTTAGGGAAAAATAGGTGATTACGTTCAATAAAAATGCAAATTTTAATTGCAGGTCTGTGACGGGACGCAAAATTTGACACGCTAAAAAAACTGCACTAATCGATTTTTTTATATCGACAGCTTCCAGGTTTTTACGGCCTGCAACTTTACCGTTTTGGTTCAGTCTTACAGCTATCTTTTATGTTAATGAGAAAGACCCCCTGTACGATACCTGCCCAGCACCAAACAGCAGGCAGATAAAGTTAGCGTCTAGCTGGTGAGCATTTAGCAGCTAAAGGGCCACATTTTTCCCTCAGGAGTTGGTGGAGACCAAAAACAGAGCTAAAAAGAGAATGAATATTTGATTTAAACGTATAAGGTGACCAGAAACACGACGCCAAATGAATGATACAGTAATGTTGCTCAGTGTCTGCTGGTTGTGTAAATACTCAACTGTTTGCTAACATGTTCACCATAACAACGTAAAAGGTGAAAATATGTCAGTGTTGTGTTTACAGCTTGTTGCGCTGCCCCCAAGTGGCCAATGAATCAATCAATGCAAATTTAAAAATGATGTAAAAGAGAAAAAGACAAGGACAAAGTCAAACAGAACTCGTCTTCTGTAAGCTTTAGATGTTTTTTACACTGATGAACTGAACTGTCGTCTCCAGTGATTTTGTTTTTAGTTGTGCAACTACACGCCAAAGTTTTCTTGATACAGAGATGCCAATCCTCTCGTCAGATGTTGCATAAGTTGACCAAAGGGCCAAACACCCTAAAAGTTGGAGTTGAATTTAGTGCCAAAGATCAACTGGGAGATGCAGTAGTCTTTAGAGAGTAAAGAGGATTTATTCTAAATCTGTCAATGTCTCTTTCTGCGTGGCTCCTCCTCCTCAGATCTCCTCAGTATCATCTGGGGTCCAGATGATGAACATTAAAAGAACCCTCTGCAGATACAATGAATCACCCCAGACTTTATTATTCATGCTATCAAAACAGAAAATCACACTACAGGGATAAATATGCACTAAGCAATAAAACCTGTACCTGAAATTATACTTCCAGTGGGTGAAATATGACATGATTTACAATTTACAAGGTTCATCAGATAAATTTCAGTGTGAAAGTTAATGTCATCCAACAATATCCTGAATTGTGATTCCAGAAAACTAATGAAGGCGTCTGATATCAGCTAATGAAATGTCAAGGCCAAAATTAAGCCTATGCAGGTGGTTATTAACCATGAATAATTAACAGTTGGGCTGACAGGCGTAGAATAACAGAGTGTGATAACAAACCCATAGGAATGAGTGCGGTATGTGTGCTACACTTGTGGGAAGAAAATGAGACGAGCCTGTACCTCGGTGCCTCGCAATGACATCCTGCTGATCTTTAATTTTTCAGGAGAGAGCAATTGAACACACCGGGTCTTGTTCTGGGGAGCCCGCTGATTAAAATTGGCTAGTTAATTAATTGACAAGCAAATTGGAAATTTATTAATTATTATCGTCTAGTCATTTATTAAGCAAAAATGCCAAAGATTAGCCAGTTCCAGCTTCTCAAATGTGCAGATTTGCTGCTTTTCTCTCATTTATGTCATTGTACATTTTATATCTTTGAGTTTTGGACTATTGGTTGGACAAAATAAGCAATTTGAAGAGGTAACCTTGGTTTCTGGGAATTTATGATGGGCGTTTTTTACTATTTTCTAACATTTTGCTACCCAGAAAGCACTATAGCAATTTAGCAGAACTACTCAAATCATCATTGCCTGAACCTGTCATGGACAACTGCAGTTCCCAGAGTGTGGAATATAACAACTGTACATATACTCTAATATGCACCAGACCAAGTGTTGTAAGTTATTATTCTACACTTCCTTATCTAATTTTGTTACCATAATTTTCACAGTATTTATCTGCCAAAGGTTTTAGATGTTTACATAGTGATATTTATCCTAACAATATTTCTTTCTTTTTCTTAATGGATTTCTCTTTTTTTGGTTAAATTCCAAAGTGTAAACTTGGTTCTCTTCTCCTGTTATATTTATATTTTGATGACTGCCCTGAGAGGTCAACTCACTGCAGCTTCAGAAAACACATGCAAATGAGATGAGAACATCTTCACCAATTTGGCAACACGAGTGCAGCATTTAGAAAATAAAATGCTGAAAAGAAATGAAACAGGGGTAAGATGAGCAACACACTCACCAACACATACATAGAACAACAAAACACGATGCAAACACAAACTACACAACCAAATACAGAACACACTGAAGTCAACTTGAAAATGAGCTAACAATTTACTTTATTTAAATTTTAACATTCTGTTTGCATGTTTCAGATGTTATTGCAGATATCTACACCTTGCATTCTGCTATACAAGTGTATATTGAGTGCAGACTAACATAACCTGCATCATGCTAAGTCATGCAGTAAGTAACTCCATTAGCCTTAGCCACAACTATGGCAACAACTTGTGCCAACTTGTATTTTCGTTGTGTTTGCTATATTCGCCGTGTGTCTTGTTAAGCCGCATGTGTGAAGATATTTTCTTTATTTGTCTGTGTTTTGTCTACTTGCGTGTGTTTTCTTTAGTGGAAGTACGTTGAGCTCTCAGGGCCGCTGCACTCGGCACATGAATCAAGATGCAACTTGCACTTTCGTTGACAGAGACAACGAAAATAAAACTCTCTTGAATCTTGAATTGAAACAATTAATCGTAAAAAGCAATAGACAGATTAATCAACAATATCAAACCAAATAATTGTTAGTTGCAGCCCTAAAACAAATGAAATACACCTTTTGACTTGCTAACTAACCATCTTGTGCCATTTGCTTTCAGCTATCTCTGGATGGCACGCAGAGATACAGCAGACAGGCTGACAAGGATATTTAATAGACCATTGAATTCTGCAGAAATCCTGCTAATTACCAAGCTCTGTTTCCACCAGCGTGCTTTTGTACAATAATCCGATTAGGGGGGCTTTTTTCATATCCCGCTATACAATAAATGCACACACACACACACACACACACACACACACACACACTGACCAGATGCATAGAGAGCTCCGAAAAAACTCACTTATGTGGGCTGTAATTTTTTTGACATCTCAAGGCTTAAGATTAAAGTTTCTTCTGCAGAAACTTGCAGCCAAAGGCGACAATAATGCAGAGTTTGTACAGACTGCCGTTATCATTTGTCCTGCATTAAGAACAACAAAGAAGCCAATTTAAATCAATGAAAATGATACTCATTTTCAATAATTCAAATACTCAGAGTTTGAGGTGATGTCTAGATGGCAACCGTACATTACAGAACACAGTGACATTAATAGCACTAAGTGCACATACAAAAAGTGTTTTTCATTAGAGAAAAAAAGAAGAAAAACACAGATTTCTTCCTTTTCAGAAGACACAGTGACTCTCCCTCCCTCTCCCTGAGCGGTGCGTCAGCAGTCAGCCTCATCCCTCCAAACAGCAGCAGGATTAGACAGCAGTGTTGCCATGCAAGGCTGGAGCCAGAGTTGCCCCTGTTAATAGCTGCTGTGAGATTAAGGGAGGTAGACAGGGCAGAGACAGCTCATAAAGACGCAGGCTGATCTAAGGCATACAGGCAGGAGGGAGCTGGGGGCCCAGCCAAGGCGCAGGGATACCCCCATAAACCTGGACCATAACTCTGGCTGACAGGAGCCACTGATGCCAGGGCAGGACAGGATTATAAAGATCATGCTTTACCTCTGCCACTGCTCAGAAAATACACCAATTGCTCTATTAGGTGATCACATGCTTCCTGGAAAAAAAATCTCCATCTTATCAAGTCATTTCTGTCTGTAATGGAGTCCTTAAAAAACTCATTTTCTTAAAACAAGTAGAAAAAAATCTGCCAGTGCAGTGAGAATATGCGAACCTATTTTCAATCGAAGTCAATTTTTTCTAGCAATGAGCGTCTGTGCCTTGAAAAACGGTAAAGGCATGTCAGTTCCCAGTTTGGACTTGTTGACCCCAAAGTTGATTGTATTTGGAAAGAGGTTGATATATTCCATCTGCAGTGCCGAATCACACGAATCGCAAATATGTTCACTTGTTATAAGAAAATAAGACTGCAAGGACTCAGTTACAGACTAAAATCATTGAAATCAGTGGTGGAAAGTAACTTCGTACTTTTACTCATGTACTGTACAAATATGAGGTACTTTGTACTTTACTTGAGTATTTCTATTTTCTGCTACTTGATACTTTTACTCCACTGCATTTCAGAGCGAAATATTTTATCATACAAAACATACAATGAACTCAGAAAATATGATGACTTGTTATAGATTAAACCATCCAAACCTGTTCAGCCTGTTTCCAATAAAAATCTAATTATTGTGTAATTGTTTACTTACTGCACTGGTTTCCTTCACTTGTTATAAGAAAGTACAACTTAAATGACTTAACTACAGGCTAAATGACATAAAGAAGATGTTTAGAGAGCATAGCTGCATGTTATGTTAGTGCAGTATGTTTCCCAATGTTGAGAGAAAAAATGGCCTCTGAAACAGCATTACAAGACACTTAAACTCTTAACTGAAAGCCAGATTAATTCAATTTTCACGTTTCAAGTGGATCTGCATCTCTAACAGGCATACTACTACTATACTACATACTAAACAGTAACTTCCTGTGTGTATGCGTTTGAGATACATTCAGTAAACATGATGATTTAGTTCTGCATCTTTGGCAGAGTCTCCAACCAAAATGGATCCAAAATTTCTCAGTAATGAAAGCATGAAAACAGGGAGCCATCTTCCTTTTAGTGCGGCTCTTTATTTTGTACTAATTGCACCACTGATCAAGAACTGTAAGAGATGTTTTGTTAGAGGCCTGCATTGTTTGACTCAAATTACAGCCTACGCCAGGGCTCATGGTGAAAAAGACAGCTTTGATGGAGTAACTGAATTAGACTACTGCTCATTTAAGTGTGGTGCCCATCAGTTATATGCAAAACTATACCTTCGAAAATGTTCCACTTTCTTGTCTCTTGATAAAACTTGATACATCTGTTTATTGTGACTAGATTAAAACAGTTTCTGTAAAGGTAGGATATTTAAACACAGCTGTGAGAAGCTGTGATTTAGAGATAATATTTCTGAAAACAGAGTTGTGTTGCTACGATGCATGTTTTCCTCGGGGCAGTGTCCACTCTGGCTGGATGGCCTGAATGAATTTTGCCATCACAACCCGCACAAGATCAATAATCAGCCCTCCTGCCTCACTCATCACTGCAGCGGCTGTTGAGATTATTTGTTCACTCCTGATTATCAGGCGAGCTGCAGTCGCTGCCGCTGGGTTGAGCTTAGGTTAATTGCAGACTGGAAGGCAAGGTGATAGTGAATAATTATGTTTATACTTAATTTATTGACGAAACACTGATTCCATTCAGCGACAATGTTGGTAATATTGGGTCACATAGTGCTGCAAAAAGTGAATGGATGTGTTCCTTTAATCTGAACCAAGTGGTCATAAAAACCTAAATTTAACCAAAATTTTGGGCCCAAAAAACTGGCAGAAAATCCATTTATATTGCTAATAAAAACACTGACCTTCCTCTGCAATGCAATGCTGTGCTTGTATTTGTGTTGTGGAAACCTGGTAAGACACAATCTGTGTAACTGTGATGTGGTGCGTTGAATCCACACAGACCCACTAATAACCTGTAGAGTATTGTGCATAAGCTGAATTAAATAGTTTCAAGTGCTTCAAAGCTTCAAATAATCCATAATGTCAGGTAAAAAGTGGCGAGGAGCATACCGAAGGATTCTATGAAATAAAAAAGGTCATTGTTCACTGTCATTGCCAAAACGCCATTGTCCTGCTCCTCTCCTTTTCAGATCAATATGAGAGCTTAACAGCTTATTTCGAAATCCAGCCAAATGAAAATCTTCAGAGCGAATTCAAATCTCTCTGCAAAGCCCCAATTCTCTCGGCTATCCCCACAGCTTCCCTCCAAGGAGTTGTCGCTGCTCCCCCTCTAAATCCACAAGTCAAGCTACAACGTCTCCCTGATCACTGCAATGTGAGACCTTGTGAGTCACAGCTGATTCAATTGATCCCCTCCAGGAGAGTCAATCCTGAATCAGTGAAGGCAACAGGGGCAGCGGTTCCTGATTAATAGCTCTGCTGGACGCGCCGCAGCTGTCTAATTTACTGCCACAGAAATACAGAATGATCCCTCGCCCCTTTAAAGAAACATATCAGCGAGGTCGAGCACTCGTTTCGCTGCTAACACACACAGAGAGGGAGTAAAGGAAATGAGCTCCTTTGTTTCTCCATTTCCCTCTCGATGTGAGTGTGTCTGTGTCAGATGATCTGCTGTGAAGTGAAAGCGAGGGGGGGACTGCGACAAATTCTAATTCAGTCCCTGCAGCAGCGCTTCACTCCAATCGATCTTTCATCCCTCAGCTGCCTTATCTGTTGGATCACTTGTCTGAAGAGTAAAAAATAAATAAATAAGCTGCCTTAGCAACAGAGGATAATTAAGAGATTAAACAAGCTAGGAGATAAAAGAGGAGGTTTATGTCATCGGAGGAAGAGGGAGAGGGCTTGTTAGGGCACAAAAAAGTCTTGATATACCTCATAGTGGATAATGTACTCAGTGCACCTATGGGTGTAAATCTAAGTGGAAGAATAAATGCACTATCTTGCACATTAGATTTGTTTATTCATCTGTTGCCAAGTGGCTAAAAACATTTGTCGAGAGCTTCTTTTTACAAGTAATTCAGTCCCATAGGCTATCTGGCTTTTAAATGTCTTCTTTTTCTCCTGTCATGATAAAAAAATATATATAATCAGGTGAGATAATTGCTCTTGTTTCCAAGACTGACTGACTTTTATCGGGAACAAGACAGGTCAGGAACGCAACCATTGGAGCTATATGAGACATGAGACAAAAATGACGACTTCAGACTCGATTCAGACAGATTTGACTGCTGTGAGACTTGACTTACTTTAGATTTGACTCCCTAAAGACTTGACTTGACCTGAAACTAGAGCAAAAACATTCAAGTCTCAAGTTTTGACCTGATAAAATCCCAGAACAAGACAGCGACAGGCAGATCTTGCAGAGCCACATGGCTTGAATATTTAATTATTAGGCCTGGTCATTGAAAGGACTAGAACACAGTAAAAACAGAGCAAAAAGCAAAATATTCAAAGACTTCGATATTATAATCGTCCTGAGACCTGAAAGACAAGGAACTTACATCCAATTTGCTTATGAAGACTTGTAACTTGACTTAGACACAAATGTGCACCTGTACATCACTGCAGCAACGTGAGAATTTAAACCATAAGATTTCCAGAGGGTGTTAAGTTAACCTTTAAAAACCAACTCTGGTAACCAGGACTGAGGACCAGAGGCTCATTAGCGATATGGGAGTGTGTGGGTGGTTTAAGTCAAATTTAAAATTCATTGTTCAACTCTATAGCTTGGGGTCACGGCTCTGCTTGTACAGCAGGGAATCCATACAATAGTTGAGATATTTCAGTAAATGCCAAAAAAAGAATCAACATGCTTTTGGCGCTAGAGGAAAAGTCAGGGGATCACCAAAATCATTAGGATTCATCCTCTAGAAACCATGATTGTCTGAATAAAATTTCATCTCATTTTATTTCATTCCTGAGTAGGGTCCATGGGCATCTGCGCCAAGTTTCATGGCAGTCCATCCAGTAGTTGTGTAATGGTAAATGGCTGCATTTTTAATAGCAAAGCGCTTCACAATTTTTGCCTCTCATTCACACAAGGACGGCAGCAAGCTATACCATGCAAGGTCCTGGCCAACCGTCGGGAGCAATTTGGGGTTCAGTGTCTTGCTCAAGGACACTTCGGCATGTGGACAGGAGTAGTTGGGGATCAGTGGATGACCCCGCTGTACCTCCTGAGCCACAAACCAAAGTGGTAGACCGACCAACCGACATTGCCATCCCTAGAGCCATGCCACTAGCATGGCTAAAAACACAAAAGGCAATATATCATTATTGCATCAACTTAATACTACATGGAAATTCATGTGTTAGTTGCATAGCTAAACTGCTTTAAGCACAAGTTATCCAGAAATATTAGTCTCCTTGCATTTTTGGTGGTTGGCAAACAGTTTGGAGTGTCCATGCTGCCTTCTAGACTGGAGTTAGTTAGAATTGTAACCAGGTTTGCATCAAGAAAAAGAAGAAAAATTAGATGGATGCAATCTCATTTCAGATTTGGCCAAGGGCTCAGTCACACCGACATTGATAACAGCAACATTTTGGAACAAAAAAAAACAAAACATTAATTTCTGTGAATTTGCACAGTACTGGTTTCAACTTGTGTGAACCGGAAATCATTCAGTTTTATATGACTGTGGTCTCCCAAAATAGAAACAATGCCAGAGTTTTCCGCTCCATATCCGTTATTGCTACAATCTAAACTTGGCATAACGAAGAGTAGTCACTGCACAAACTGCAAGAATTCACCATGTCACCAAGCTTCCAGCACTACCTGTGTTGTGACTGGGTGCTAATAGAGATTTAGACCGTAACCTGATATGAGAAATGGATATTGTAAATGGGATTTTACACTAATAACTGTAACTATTTGGTTCTTGGAGCACACCAAACTGAAACCAAACTGGACATCCTGTACAGTTTGTGATGCACTGTTACACTCTTACTGTACAGGCTTTCCATGTGACACTGCCCTCCTAAAATCAAGCTAAATCCCAGTTATGTGTGAAAAATTGAAGTGGACGTGACAAAAAAATTGCAGAGGACACGACCTCTGTGTCCTCACTGATAGTTATGGCCCAGAGACACATCACTGCACTACTACTGAGAAAATGACACTAGAGTCATGTCAGTAAGCTTTACATCTAGAAGGAAGTGAGAGAGTTTTTGTCAGCTATTCTCCGAAAAGATATGTCATACTCGCAGGTTAAAAGAGAGATGTTTAAGGTTACGGCTGGTTTAGATATCGCCTGTTTCCTCATGCACATGCACTAATGCAATAACACACACACCTCTTAATCTTGTTCCCTGACAGTTGTGAGAGGGAGGCAGAGTCCCGGCGAGACATGCAGACTGTAGATTGTCCAGCCGTGACCTCTCAGCTCACCCACCTGATGTGAGGAGCGCTGACAGCCTGGCCCAGTGCAGGGAGGAACAGCGAGGCCACAGAGGCATTTTGGGAAGAGACCGACATCTTCTTGATTGCTTCAAGTCAACCAACATGCTGCGAAGTGCTTAACATTTTCATTAAATCAAAGCCATTTAATGCATTTACTGACTTTATATAGTAGTTTTTATTGCTAGCGGTGGAGTCTGGATTCAAATTGCCTTAACACGCACCACAGATTCACAGGAAAAGTGTAATCCAGTGTTAGCGTTTTATTTCATCTTTCATCTTTATTGATTACAGCTTCACTGTTTACTGCTCGCTCTCCTAACACCATGTCAGAGCTGTGTGTATATATATATATATGTAGAGCCAAAGTGAAACTGAAACTGTAAACAGACGCCAGTTGCTCTTCTGTTGCATTTCTGACAAAGTAGCCGCTCAAAGAGTGTTTGCCGGAGTATTAATCCACACTTGCTGTTACCACGGTAACCACGGGTGTCGCCAAATCAACCACGACTGAACTCTTGAAGGATTATAACTTTGAACCCTGGACATCTCTCTCTGAAATTCACCTAAATTTGTACATAATTCACTCACAACAGCCACCTGATTACATAATACAGCCCACAAAGAGCGAGCATCTGAAATATAAACTTATCTATGCAATTCCACTAGAAATGACTGGATTAAATGATGCATGACAAGCCCAATAAATGCATCCCACAAAGCTCAGAGAGACCTGCAACAGCCAAAGAGACTGTAGAAAAACACTTTTTATCTGTTTCTTGCATCTTTCAGTAGAAGTTGCTTTCATGACTTTGACCACTGACCCTCAAAAGGCAGCCATCCAACAATATCCAACTGATTAAGTCTGCTTGCTCTACAGCCAAAAAGCCTGTGTAACCCTGGCATGGGGGATCTCTCCGTGAACCCCCCGGTGGCCAGCGTACCCCTTGTCCTTCACGAAGAAACATGACAGCAAACACGTAAGACGAGGGCAGCGGCTTATGCATCTTCATGGTAGCAGCTCTGAATTATTCACCGAGCAAGCGTCAGCGCTGCTTCTAAAATGCTCTGCAGAATTTTGGCTCCCTCTGTTGCGCCCTGGCATGTTATGTAACTTTGTTTACAAGCGCAGAGCATTATGGTGTGTGGAGCTGCACTGCAAGGAAACACAGGTAACTCTTGAGATGGACTTTAGGTCAACATGTGGGGGGATATGAAAATTATAAACCCAGCTCTGCAGCAATTAGTGATGTCCATGAGGATTTATTTGACATTTTTTGCCTAATAAAATGTGCATAAATATTAGATAAAGAGCACCGAACATTCAGTTAAATAAAGCATATTTAGTCTCAACACGTATTACATCTTCATTGTATCATTATAGCAGTTGCTCCTCTGTGTGCTCTGGCATTCATTTATTCAAGGGGCTCTTTAAGAGCAACAGCAGCCAACATCCACTGAGTTATAAATCATATTCCAGCTAAATGGAATTGAGGGGCTGGTTGAATCTTTTGACTAGAACTCTGCCTCAGACTAACTGACCTGAGACAGACACACTCCATTAGCTAATTATATCCTTTAAATGACAAATGCAGAAGTCAGAGGGCAGCCACCGCATGAATACTAACAAGTTTTTACCACGAGACTTAAATAATCTATAGCAAGGAGCGAGAAAAACGGAGGAAGAATGAGGAAAAGGCACCCTGCTGCGCCAATGAAATCAAGATCTAGTTGTGATATTTGAATGTGATTAGGCTGGGAGAATTCAGAATAAATGCAAATAATGAGTGGTGGGAAGTGAGAGAGAGCTGAACAAAACTCAATCCTCTAACGTCGTTTCACGTCAGGGGAAATGTTAACCCATTTTCTGTTCCTCTGGGGTTGAATGATAGATCACTCTTACTGTAATATACTGTACAGCAGCTGCAGCCGGCTGAGGTCACAGGTCGAAATACCATTACACTTGCGATAAAGGCGTTAGCAGGAACACCTTATGCACTATGCAAGAGCAAGCCAAAACCATTCAACATTTTTACTGGAGCCTTTCTTTGTATCTTACAAATTTCAGATGGTTATTTCAGTTTCAAGTGTTCGGTGCACTAGATTGGTATTTCACAAATGCAATAATTTCTTTAGCTTTCATCAGGCGCCAGTATCATCTGAAGATGAATTCTTTAGGTGTCATCAGTCCATCGTAATGAAACCTAAGGTGGTGGGTGGAGGCGAACAGTGTGCAATTGTTGGTTTATTTATGGTGGCACAAGCTATAGTGTCGTTGCAACAAGTAGAAGTATGATTTATCACCTCCTACAGCTACTGTATACGTCAATGTATAGAGACCAGACTTTTTCTGCTTCTCCTTATATATTTCCAATTGCACTCTGAGCTGCATACTCACAGTACCTGGAACAACATGGTAAAAATGCAATATAGTGTGTATGTATTATAGTAAAAATGGTATGATGATGTGAATATTAATTGGAGATTGTCTGAAAACTGTGATCCTCAGTCTGGTTGTTTGTTTACTGCTAGTTTCATTCATTCACAAACTTTGCAAAAAAGTAGTCCTTTGTTTTGTTAAAGCTGTAAAAATTCAACCTGTTTGCATAATGCAGAAGTTTCTTCATCCTCTAACAAGCCACACAACAAGACTGAAATTTTTAAATTAAAGGAAGACAAACATGACAGCAAATGTTTTACAGCATGAAGGTGAAGTGCCTTCTCCTTTTGATCTATGAGAAGAGCAAACATTGGCAGACTGGTAAACACACTGAGATAGAGAGCCTCTTGCTATGATCAATAGCCCTGCTGCATTCATCATACTAATTTCAGTCATCTGATGCTGAGACGCCTGTTGCAGGGCATGATGCCTGACAGCCGGAGCCAGGAACCAAAATTTACTTTCTGACCCATCTGCCAGTGGCAGGTAAACTGAGAAATTTACCATCCAAACACATTTTTTACTGGCCATTAAACTGCATCGAGCCACCTCTCACAGAAACTGAAAAATCCTCAGCATGCTGTTTGTTCTGCTGAAAACATTTCTGTTGTGGAGTAAAATGAGCATTGTAGCTATCCCTGGCTTCCGACTTTGTTACAACAGTTGTTTTATCATTTTGGTTTTATGCCCTTAACAGTCTCACGTCACAATCTTTTAGTCGGTCATACAAGGGTCATATTATTGTTCCAACATAATCTCAGCTGGTCAGGGCACAGAAAACAGTGATTTCAGTCTGGCAGAAGTAAATAACCAGCCAACCAGCCGGTGACCCCATTTTATGTTCTCGCCAAAGCCAATTTTTGCCTTCATTTGGAGCTCGGTGGGCAATCATTTTGAATGGTGGCCAGTGCACTGTGTTGCTGCAGGATCAAAGCCTCAAATCCCTCCTGGAAGACACATTAAAGCAAAAACATGAATCGCTCTGTTCCAGCAGCATCCAAAACAGCTAATGGGAATCCTAAGTGACAAAGCCGGGGAATGAATGTTTGAAACAGATACTACAACATCATCATTATCATACGGTAATGTACATGCTCCAGTTTGTTGCTAACATTTGCAGCTTATGTTAGAGCACACATAACACGTTGTTTAATGCATTCCTTACACTTTTGTTCTTATATTTTTGATTTTGGACGGACTAAACTCTCAAGGAAATGACAAGAAAATATTGGACCACCAAACACCACACTATGCCGCCGATAAATGTGCGGCACATGCCGTTTTCTTGGTCAGCTTTGGAAAAAATACCCAAAGAGCATCAGCAGCTGGACAGCCCGTACTCCAACAGAGACATATTTATGCAGAGAGAGAAAGGTTTGCATCAAAGCTGACCTGCACAGCACCCCGAGCACTTAATGGTTTGATAAGTCCGAACTAAAATGCAAAGCCAGCTGTTCCCAACTAACTCCAACCTCCATCATTTCCTTGAAGAATGTGCCCTTGTGATTGCAGGGCAGTTTAAAATATCTGTGATTTAGAGAGCACAGGTGGTCCAGATTTTTGGTAAGAACAGGTCATGTACAGAAGGCTGCTGAGTTATTTTGGAGATATTCAGCAAACTAGGTATTCAGTTATTCATCTGATGCACTATTCTCAGATAATACCTGTTAAAATATTGTTTGACAGCTCGGCAAACAAGGTTACACAAGATAGAAGATCAAAGATGAACTGAAAAATATGATACACATTTAGAAACAGATAATAATGAAGTGGAGGTATAAAGAGGAAGGTTGGAAAGGATGCAGCTGCTTTGTTTAAACAATTTAAAGTTGAAACAAAAGTGTGCTGCGCTTCACTGCAGCATGAATTTGAAATAACAAACAATAACAAAAAAAAAGCAGCCTGGTAATGAGATATCACACTTTCTAAACTGTTAAAAGAACAAAACATAATAAAAGGAATAATCAGCTACAGCCCAGTAATGAAATGTCACACACACCGAATTGTTAAGAGGAGACAACAAGAGAAAAGGATTTTCTCTCTACTTCCTCTAATCTGTTACACAACATACCAGCAAAATAACATTTGCTTCTTATGCTGCCAACTTCAGAGCAATGAAATAAAGCCAGCATATCCACTGGCTGTAATACAGTTGGTAAATGTACAGATTCCAATTTCACAACTTGTTAGTCTGCGGTAAATTGTTTTCATGCTTGGCAAGCGGCCTGAACCATTACACTGCAAGTAAAGTGAGAGAATACGCTCGGCCCAATGTTAGAGCACCAGAAAGAGGCTTACCTGTAGTGGACAGCCGGGAGATCAGGTCCAGTGGCATGGAGAGAAGGAGAGAGATAATTATGTTAGCTAGGATTACACTCTTAACGCTGAGAATACAGACACACACGATGGGATTATTGAAATTCATACCACGGCTATAATTCTGTACCTTTCTGGTAATCAATAAGAACATAAGATGCTAGCTAAGGCATTAACTTATATTTTAAGGGTGTACCTCTTTAAAGCAAAGTTTGCTCAGTGATTGTTCCAAGTGAATGGCACATAAATGGCCTGGAGGTAATTATCTATTCAATGATACCATAAGCATTAGAGGTTGATGGATGCCTCGGTTTTCTATTTAAGGCCCCCTGAGGAAGCTATTACTGTTCATAATCGGAACAAAGAAATGCCCGAACCACGTCAATGAATTATTCCACTTTTCTAATTTCAGTGGTAATGATTTTTAAAGACTGGCATTCACGGAGGAGAATTCCAAGAGTTTCCAATTACTTATTATTTCTACTGTACACACTGGGTTTTCTCTTTGGTTGCTACGGCGACATAGTGGATGGACGCAGGGTCGTAGCAAGGATTTTCGACATACTGAGGTCATGTGTCCAAGTCCATGGCGGACTTGGACCCCACCCAGCAAGTTTTGACCAGACTGCAAAAATAAAAACTTTCAAATTGTTACATTATTTGGATTTTTTTGTATTTTCTTCATCCAGTTAACCGATCAATCTGTTATCTACAAATGCTGTTTATCTCCACACAAGAATAGATTAACAATTTGGTAATCCTCGGGGGCCCCAAAGGCCACTGATTGACTTAAATCAGTTGCAAGTAGCTTATTGTAATTTGATGAACATAATATTATATACTCAAACGGAAACAGCTACTGCTGTATGCTGTCCTGTAGAGGGGTCCTGTGTCATAATGTAAGCTTTGGGTTGTACTCCCACCTTGTTGCTAAAAGCTCCACATTCCCAGAAAAACACAGGATGGCAATAGTAGTAATGGATCACCTTGTGCACAACAAGAAATTAGTCTTGTTTTTCACTTGTTTTTCACTTGTTTCAGGAAATTCCTAAAACCAAATGTAAGTACATTTAAACAAGGCAGAAAAAAGCAAATCATTACATCAACTGTCAAGAAAATTACACTTGATTTAATATGAAGTTTAGGATTGGAACTCTATAATGACCATGACATATTTGAAAACAAAAACTTGGGCATGTTTCACTGTGTAGTGTGTTGGCCTGTGGCTAAAATGGGTTACTCGCAGCCCTTGGATGTCCAAGGCTACATGGGGGGTTGCAGGGGAAGAAGCAGCACAGAGGGCAATCATCCCTCCATCAACGCTCCGCCTTATGTAACTCACCACCCACTGAAATAAAAGAAAGCCTGCCTGTCGATCAAATGGTCAGATGATGTGGGGGAGTAGAGGAGAAATTCTAGAAGTGCTACAGGCACAGACAAACCGTCGAGGTTCATTAACACTCCTCGTACTGACAGTAAAATCATTATTCCGAGGAATAAAAGTAAAGGATGAAATAACCACACCACATAAAACAGGACTTAAACTTTGATGTAACTACATCACAACGTGGCTACGCAGGTGGTATGCCAATTTGCAGTACACGTTAGCTTTTAAATAGGTCTGACAATCACCAATTTAATGTTTTCAGAGCAACATGAAGGAACTTAGTTTCAAAAGGTGCAAATAGTTACGCAATTATTATTTTATGTGGTTAAACCACAAGCTTCAAAAATCATTAAAACATGTTCTAACACAACCGGAAGAGCAGCAGAGTTCATAAATCAGAGCTCATCAGCACAGATACACAGACTGCTTAACGTCATAATCAAACATTTTACTGCTTTTGCAACCTCTCTTACAAAATATGTATATCTACTGTATATGACTAATTTGCAATGCCTACATTATGTTCACTGACGACATGTTGTCCAATCTAAAATAGGCAGTTACCAAGCTAACTGACAGTTAGCACAGTTAGCAAGCTAGCTAACTTAGCGAGACAGCTAGTTTGAAGAATTTGTGTCCGGCTAGCGCTACCATGTTCCAAGATGGCTAGCATGTTAGTGGTTAGCTCGCCAACTATTGTAATACACCAACTAGCACACAAAGCTTTTAGCACTACTTTTTTTGTGAGGATGAGCGGAAAAACGTCGCTACGTTTTAGTGATCAGATATGTTTCCTATCTAGTCAGATTTTGCTTCCAAAGAACAACATCTGCTGCCAAGTGGTGGACCCGTACTGATAGAGCAGCATCATCTACTGGGAGTCATTATGTCACAAGAATTTATGTGTTTTCTTTCATATATAAATGAATTCAAGAGTGATTGAAAAATGTAGAATGTCCATCTAAGCACAGTTTGGGACTTACTATAAATACCATAACAAACAGAGCTTCAAACCTGTTCATGTAGTCACATTTTAAGAGCTACACTGTTGTCAAATGTTTGACCGCCAGAGGAACTTTTGCCTCAGACGAAAGTCCCAAAGAGAGGTTTATCCGTTCACCTCTGTAATATTCATCAGCCCTGAATTTTAATGAGTAATTTGACTGATAAGGGTAAGGAGAGTGCATTGCTTAGGAATTGGGGGAGAAAAAACCTCCACAAATGTGTCAGATCGTCCGTGTCAAGCCCAGAATTTCCTGGTGCAGCAGTGCCAATGTGAACAGACGTTAACCTGGATGTCAGACTGTCAGAGTGAGGCACGTAGAAAATCCCTCCCGCTATGTTCCTGCGTCCAATTATCTCCCAGAAAAATGACATTTACTTGACTCCCTGCGGATGCAGAAAGTACCCAAGGAGACAGGCCTGAGAGGAGACTTGAATACTAAGTACAAATGGAAACACTGAGGAAGCACCTTAATAAATCAGCCGAAGGTCAAAGATTTGCTTGTAGGAAAGTGTGGTTTAGGAGGTCAGCTGAACCAAGACATGGACAGGGATGGAGCTAAGTTTGTTAAAAAACCTGTCGACACATGTGGAACGTAGGCGGTAGAAGGTTACGTCTGTCCAGAGAGATTTTTTCCTATTTCAATTGAGTCAGCGAGGCGTAAATTGTTCTGCTCTTTAGAAACTGAACCAAAGAGAAAGAGGAATGATATGTTAGTTCCTCTGATGTTTTCAGACCGTTTGCGGAAGACAATACCTTTGTATTTCCCAGCACAGAACATTTCTGCACACGTCTCCTTGGGCCAGTAATGCTTGAGTAAGTCCAAAAGTAAGATTTAGGTGAAGTGTGGAAAGTTTGCTGAGTGATGTGAGGCTTTAACATCGAGGTATTCTGTGCTGAGTCGGTGAAACTGGAGTGAAATTTTTAAATTGACACAAGATATAATAAAAAAAAAGGAAAAGAACCAGGAAATATAGTTGAAAACTGAATGTATTAAAAATGATCCTTCAGGCTATTCACATGCTTGCATATTTGGCCTTCACTGTTGTATTTGTATTTGTTCCTTGTGAACAAAAGCAATAATCAGAACTTAAATGTGCCTGTTTAGAGGTTTGAATTGAACTCTTCTTCTCATTAGTTGCTACAAAATTAGTTTAAGAGATGAAAACAGGTCAAAATTTACGTTGGTTCATGACCAAATATCTGCAAAACAGCATGTTTGCATGCTGATGGGATACATGCTAACATGCTACCTGCTTAACATCAGCATGTTAGCATTGTCTGTGTGAACAAGTTAGCATCCTGACATTAGCATTTAGCTCAAAGCACCGCTGTGCCAAAGTACAGCGTCACAGAGCTGCTAGCGTGGCTGAAGACTCTTAGTCTTGTGCCGAGCCATTCAAATTACACAAAGCTTCTATTTTCTGTATGTTTTTAATTTGTACACTTTATCTTCAAAGTTCAAAGTATCGATCAAGGTCTTCAGTTTCACTAAAAGCAATTTGGTTTCTCTAAGTAAAGCTTTGGTGGGGTAACAACTTGAATAAATCAATAAATAAAAACAACACCTGTTTTCTTCTTATATGTTCCCCACATGGCCTACTTGAAAACTGTTTTTGTCCATGGAACAGATCAATACATTTTTTAAAAAGACAATATCAAAGTTCATTCTTGACCTTGGAAACAGCAGTTGACAAAACAATCTCACCTCAAGGTCCATTTAGAAGCTGTTCTGGAGCTTTCGATCACATCTCCTCATCAGCAGATGGGAGTTTGCTCAGTGTCAGGGAATTATAGAGTTTCAAATGTCCATTTATCTCCGAGTACAGCTCCTACATTGAGCGTGAGGTGACTGTGTTTTGTCAAAAGACCAATTCACACTTTTAGTGGTTATTTTTGATGTATCAGCCTGGCGAAGACAGTTTGGCTGGCTGCTGACGTCACATGTACGCACCACTTATTTCTTGCTATTGGATGCTTGTCATGTAACTGCAACGTCCAGAGCAGGGAGCTTCATCTATCTCCAGATATTTCCCTCCTCTCTCTGCTGTGACTGAAATAATCATAACATGACTGTAATTTGTGATAAACTGCAACTGTGAAACAGCATACAAAGCTGAATTTGTCATCCTCTTGATTAAAACCCAGGGCTCCTGTGCATCTGCTGCCCCACCGAGTGAGATAAGCACCAGTGTGACTGCCAGAGAAACCTCCACTGTACTGTAGGTACTGTGTCTGTGTATCCCCTGTGGCTTTCTGTGTGCAGTTGTGTCTATTTTTTTAAGACCAAAGGACTGACAGCCTGACCTTATCCAAACCCTACAAGCTGACAAAATGATTTATACTAGCTGCTGATGAGTGAATTTGGCAGTTTTCCCCCCAACTGTATAAATACCTTGAGACAACCTCCTCTCTTCAGTCGAGTACTGGCTGGAACGGTAACAAAGCCAACAGCTTTCTCTTTGAATCGGGGCATTGATATGACGAGGACATCTCCTCGGAGAGCGCAGAGTTCGCAATACATTAGATGTATCAGCAAAGAGAGGTGTGATGTTTACTCTGCATTTCTCTGTCTCTCTCTCTCTCACTCTTTCATTGAACGTTCCCACATTCTCTCTGATATGAATGCCTTTAAAGGGTCAGTTCACACAAATTTTTAAAAAAACTTTGAGCTGCCACCAAAGGTCCATACAACTGGGCTATCTCCATGACAACTGAGCAAACTCCATCCACTGAGGACCACTATGAAATGAGCCTGGAAGCTGGTAAAAGGACCTTGATTTATTTGTCAAAGAACTAAAAGCTTTGTAAACAGTTTTGGTTTTATTTGTCCAGGTTTTGAGATAAACACTGTTTTTGGCCTTCTCCCAATTACAGATTTTCTTTGTGACCCTCTCAGCCCTGAATCATAATTTGACAACAACTTATCTTCATCAGTTTTCAGAATTTTTCATCTGGACTACTTTTCTCAAGAGAAATAAAACATTATATATATTTATATATATATTATATTAAATGTTTTCTATTGCTGTGAGCACCACAAATTAAATTCCTCTCACCTCCATTATATACAGTATATTGGGGTGGCTGCAGAAGTCTCATAGATAAATCTAGAAATATCTGCTGAGCTGCAGTGGATATTAGAGCAGCGGTTCTCTGATTAAAAAATTACTATTCATAGTAATTTATTTTGCACAAATGCTAAACATTTACTGGTTCCAGCTTCTCAAATGTGAGGATTTTCTACTTCTCTTCTTTTCATATCACGGTTAATTGAATATTTTTGTCTTACAATGAATGGAATTTGAAGATGTCACCTTGAGGTTTTGGAAACTGAGATGGGCAATTTTTTCACTATTTTCTGACAATTTATTGCCTAAATAGTCAACTGATTAATCAAAAAAAATATTCAACAGATGAATCAATACTGAAAATAATTGTTAGTTGCCGCCCTCTCACTTAAAACAATGTCTATGTGCAGCCTCTTGTCACAGATTGAAGGTATCAACAATTACCCACGTTGTGTTGCAGAAATATATTTTTTCTGCCGTGCTATCCTGTTAATCAATTTACATCCCCTGAGAGTTACCTTGCAACAACTGAGAAATGTGAGAGCTAAATGATCAAATATGAATGAGAAAATGTGTATCAAAGGTAAATAAGAAAATCTATATTTTTGTAATTTAGTTCAATTTACCCTTTTAAGTAGCAACATATCTGGTCTGAAAGAATGGCTGTTATCACTGGAAAATATCAATAACAATTAAATCCCTACCTGTGCCACCACCATCATCCCATTTACTTCTACTGTGCTAAAATATAAATCCCTGTAAGGTTACAACATTCCCAGTGCAGCTAACTACTGTGAGCACGATAGGCACATCCAACCAGAGGCCACGCTACTGTAGCTGAGGCTGCTGTAATTGAGCTTGTTAGCTGGAGTTCACCAGAGATAAAGGGCTGCTGCCTCGGTATGAGACCAGCTGCGACATCATGGATGCAGGATCCTGAGCAGCCCTGTCTTTTGAACTGGTCTCACGCTCCACTGAGCTCCGGCTGAGAGTGAGCCGGTCGACCATCAAGTTAGACAACAGAGACTGCAGAGAACCCAAACAAGTATGAAAGTTGAAGCTTCAGTGGCAGAAAATCCAGACTTACAGTATTTTGTTACGCTTGGGATTTTTCTGTAACACTTTACAATCACATACAGAAAATACTCAGTTATCAAGTAACAAGTAAGCAACAAATTAAAGTAGTTTCTGAATAGCTCAACAGTTCTCCATACAGTATATAATAACTTACTTGAGAACAGATTGCTATAGATATTGTGTAAACGGATAATCTAATATAAGATAAGCTGTTGTTGAGAGCAAGGAGGATGTCAACATGAACAACTGTGAGTGATGAAAAATACACGCAGTGGCCACTTTATTAGGTACACCTTAAAGGGAAACTCCGGTATTTTTAAACCTGGGCCCTATTTTTACAACTTTTAGGTACCAAAAGTTTTGGAATTGGTCCAGTAGATCGCCTCCAATCTGCAACGTAATCTTTGCGGGCAATTGCGCCCGTGAAAAGTACGTCCACTAAAAGTGCTTGTTTTTGCCACTGACAGGCTCAGACTGTTATTCAAAGTGTCTGACAACATTATGGACAGGATCCCTACAGAGACAGACCGTTTTGTTGAAGAATAAGATCCTTTTTGTTTAACCAGAAACAGAAAGCCTTGCTCAAGGAACAGTCTCACTCTGATACCTATCAAGAGGTTGACTTGTTGCAGGAAGACAGCAGAGGTGATGTACTGGACCAATTCCAAAACTTTTAGTGACCTATTAGTCATTTAGACCCCAAATTTTGTAGGGATCTGTAAATTACTATATTAGATTTTAGCATAATGGTAGCGTTAACCAGTGAGCTATGAGTTATGTAGAGACAGGCCGTTTGATTTAATAGGACAGGCAGAGAAGTGAGATTGTTGAATTTAGAGGTTGGACCTTTTTAGTTATACTCGCTTGTTAATTCTCATTAACATACAGTAGTATCTTACAGTACATAATCTTTCTTATAATTCAGGACCTACCAGTTATTCATTAATTAGGAATTTGTTCCTGATTTGTACCTCACTCGTTCTTCGGTAACTTGGTTTGTCATTTCATATTATCACTTCATCCTTTTCTTTTACACTTAATACCAAAGGTCACTCCTCCACGTGCACAGGAGCTACACGAGTCACACCTCCTGCCCTTTTTTCTCTACACACCACCACCTCCAGGTTCACCTTCCACCTCCACAACACTGGTCATGATGTCTCTGCGTTCAGCACAGAAGCCCACCGGCTCTGTGTTGTTGCAGTGGACACGTGCAATCTCTGCCAGTTGCCCAAAGGTAGTAATGTCACACTCACTCACATGGGACATTGATCACTGACACTTGTTGGGTCAATGATACAGACCACATAAAGTCTGTGGGGAGGGGTTGATTACCAGCATGTCTGTCATTATTTCATCCAGACATGCCATTATCTGTTTATCGACTCTGCATTAGAATTTAGCCTCAGCATTGAAGTGTTTACGCGGAAATGTCACACTAACACTGCATCAGTGTTGGAGTGTTGCACTAGTTTACCTACTTTATGTTTAGTTTATGTTAACAGACTTGTTATCTGAATTTCTCTTCTTCCAAAAATTCCCAGAATGATCTTGGCTTTTCATACGTTATAACCAATCCCATCTGCTCTCCCCTGGACTGATTCAAGCAAGCTTTCTGATTTCACCACCCAGTAAACACTGCCTCCCTTCACTTTAAACCAGATCAAGAGAAGAAATATTGACCTTCCTTCATTTAAAGTAATGCACAGATCACTTGCAGGCGCTAGAATTCAATCAGCGCTGAAGGGTAAGACAATGACTGAGAGGCAAGAAATAATATAGAAAGACAAACATTAATATAAAAGCTGGGAAAAAATGGTAAACAACTTGAGAGAGGAGAGTAGATTAAGAGGAAGAAAAAAAAAGGCAAGAAACAAAAAAGCTGACAAGATGATACAGCTGTTCAAATACATTCACCTCCAAAAACCCTCCCATAAGATGAACTAGACTGCAACTCTGCAGCCATGCTAGTGGCTCGGTGAAGCTAAATGGGCACCACGAATGTCTGCGCAAAATTTCATTGCAATCCATCAAGTAGTCCAAAGTGGTGGACCCACCAACCGACAAAGAGACATTGCCATCCATAGAGCCATTCTGCATGGATATAAATATAGAAAACCATGCATTAACATAAAAGCAGCTGGAAAAAATGGAAAAATCTTGAGAGAGGTTGAGGGCACAAAAAGGCAAGAAACAAAAAGCTGACAATATGAGCTGTGTGACCTCCACCTCCCTCCTCAAACCCTTCCTAAAGATTAAAACAAATCTCCACTACAACACTGAAATACTAACAAGGGAGCAACAACTAAAGAAGCTAAGACCTCCAAATGATCCTTTGTCTAACTCAAAAGTATACTTACATCAATCATTCAATTATAGTCTAGCTTTTTTCCCGAGTCGCCAGCTGACCTCCAACAAGGCCGTACAAAGCTGAAGCAAGGAAGTGCAAACAATACACCAGCCCTGACCCCGCTCACCTTGACAAAAACTATCCTGAGGAATACTGAAGTGGTTCATTCCGCCCAGCACCACCCACCATCTCAACATCCTCTTCCCTTGGGGTGTCTTCATGCTCAGCCAGCCATCCTAATAAGTGAGAACTGGCCAAGGAGCCATCCCTGGTGGGCGTCTTGCACTGTCTACTTCTGCATTATATGGGCTGCGAGATCCTTTGTCTTTGTACTGTTTGTATCACTAAGTGCTGTCTCAGTTCATTACAATGCAGATGTATGTATCTAAGCTAGAATCTCGCCGAAGATAAATTCATAGTGCATGTAGGGGTATGGAAGGAATGAGCATCAATTCAAGAGCCAGGATGAGAATAATCTATTTGAAGGCGCTAAATTGGAGCAGAATTGAATTTCAGTAGGAAAGAAAGAATAAATAAAGCAATATTTTAAAAAGTAAAAGCATTTTTTAATTTATTCATGACGCCAATAGGCTGGCTACTGACCCATACATACAGCAGCTATGCTAATACGACTTGTATTAGGCTGTAGTTTGTAGTGATGTTACAGAGAGGTGCTTCTGTTATTCAGCCTACCCTCTTAGATATAAATTGGGTGGACAAAATAATAGAAACACCTGTCAATATGCGTGCCTGGTGCAGGTTCGGACCTAGTATGTTGTTTTTTCTGTTCGCATTAAGCCAAAATGGGGAGATCATTTTGAGCAATGGCAGGCTGGATTATTGCTCTGCTTGTTTGAGGGTGTGTTTTATTAGTGGGCAGAGGTTTAAAGATTTTGTCTCTGGCCTGTGATGGTTGGTGAGAGCTCCATTTTTACTGTTTATGTCTTAATATCTACAGAGGGTTCACTAGTTACTTCATCATATTGGAGAGGCTGATAACTTACATGACGAAGAACAGACTCGACCTGAGCAGTGTGCCAGCGTCTGTGTGTAGCTGTGTTTGTATGGGAGACAAATGAGTGAGTTTAAATGTAAAACATATTGGTTTCAGACTGAAAAACATTGTTAGCTTGGAATAAATCGAGCTGATTTGATCTCAGGCCAAAATTAACTTCAACGTAAATTTTCTTCGCCAATCAATCTATGACTCTTTGGCTCTGTCCTTTAAGCTTTAACCTTTTTAATGCCACCAATTAGTTATTTTTGCCTCCACAGCAGCTGTTACTTTCACTTAATGAGTCCTTCACCTAGATACCTCTGATTCATGAACAAAACAATTAATATTCATAAAGCGTTCATAAATAGAGACTCGATATTAAGTGTTCTCTGAACAGGCTGCAGTAGCCTCATAATTACCCATAATTCATCACTTCTGCGACTCATTTGATTATGATGGCTGATCTCGTGTGTTAGGGCGTGTGCTCTTTCTGCGTCCATAACAAGTGTGCTGTGGGCACCGGCGGGCTCCGTTCTGCCACATTAATCGCAAAATCTCCAGGGTTGTTTTTATGCCAGTGTGGGGTTGTGTTGAGGGGAAATCAATTTTGAGTTACACTGCGTTTGGACATATGCACAGCCAAAGTTTCTATGTTCAACTTTAATTGCATGATGTAATGGTGAGTGATGAGTAGGGCTGTGTGTAGGGGAGGGGGAGGAGTTAGTGCATAAGTGTGTGTGTGTGTGTGTGTTTGTGTGGTGTGCTTCTAGCTTTGTGAGGACCTTTTTTTTTAGATCTAGATGAAGAGAATATTTTTGTAACATGAGGACATTTTGGCCGGTCCTCGCTTCTTACAAGGGCTGTTGTAGGGTTAAGGGGGGTAAACAAGGGGAAACAGCCTGCATATACCACCTGTAAAGCTCACTAATTAACACGTTAGATCTTGTTTGTTTAATTCGTACAAAAATGTACGAAGTCTGAAAACGACATGTTGTAGATTTACGAGGGGTGAGTGACTTCTTGGAGTCTTATCGTCACCATGAGGTTGCCAAGTGGCAGACTAGCCGCTAGCAGAGACTCCAGGAAGTCACTGCACCCAGCCAAGAAATAGTGCGGCACATAACCTCCGTCACTTTTATCCTTTGGTTTTGGTACGGATTAAACAAGCAACATATAATGTCTTATATCTCTCTCTCTAACCAAGCTACCTTGTCTTTATGCTAAGCTAAGCTAAACGGCTGCTGACTGTAGCATATTTACCGTACAGACATGAAAATGGTATCCATCTTTTCATCTAACTCTCAGCAAGTAAGCGAATAAGTGTATTCCCCAAAATGTCAAACTTTTCCCTTAAGCTTAGAACTAGGTCCAGGTTATAGGTTGGCATCTATTTGTGATGGATAAAGTTAAGGTTAGAGCATTAAAAATTCTTTTTTTTGACAGGGGTCCTCACAAGTATAGTAGTGCAGAAATGTATGTGTATGTGTGTGTACAGTGAAACACACAGAGGATATTATGAGGTTCTGGTGAGTTTAAATCCCCAATTTGACTACAGGGATTAAACCTGTCCCAGTGTGCCTTGTGACAGTCTATTCCCTAAAGCCGAGTGACAGATGATCAACAACAATGAGGAAGCCACGCATTCAGACATATTGTTAAACGCTTCTTGGCAATCAGTTTTAAATTGCATGTAAGTCTGTTAAGAGCAATCTTTCTTTCCGTATCTCTAATTGCTGCTGGGAAAGTTTTTAACTGCAAAGTTCCATCCCAAAAAAATTTCATTTGAAAGCAGTAATTCAGCTGAGATGAAAATGGCGACAGCAGAAGAAGACACTCTGCCAGCTCTGCCACCTCGTTGCGGTGCCGAAGTTTGGAAGACTCTGGCAAGGGGAATGAGACTTTCTGATGTCATTTGTGACCCGGGTCATCTCTAAACTCGGAGCAGAGCCGTAATGGCCTCCTCCACAGGCACTGCGCTGTGGCCAGGAGGACTGGCTGTGACTCAAATTAAGGAGCCATAACAGGCCCATAAATTTCAAGGGAATCCGCTGAGAATGGTATGAAAAAGGGGACAGAGAGACAAAGACTAGCAGCTAAGTTTTATCCTCTTGGAGTCGTAAATGTGTTTTCTGTGGCATTTTGCGAGGCCAAGACACCGCTGCGCACTCCGTAAAGCGTAATCAGATTCAAATTCTTCTTTTAAAATAAAACACAACAGCAATGAACAAAGTACATCCATCATACCAGAAGATTCATGAGGCTTCATTCAGTCCCCCCTTTTTAAATGAAATAAATGGCGGTTTCATATCCTCACAACTCCAACCAACTATGACTAGACTCCCACACTCAGTAATGAAGGTAATGTTCCCATAATTGCCCTGCCCCTAATTGCACTACTGGTGTGGTCACCATGGCAACACGATTAAATGTGCTGCAGACCAAGGCAAAAGACTTTCAACAAAGATGTGTCTTTACAAATGTATGACATTTAAAAAACACAAAAAATATTGGTTATTTCCCCAATTGCAATACTGATTAAAGAATAACTTTATCCTGTATCGTTTCTAATTAGTCTAATTTGTTTATCCTGCTTTGACTTTTAGGCGAAGGCTTTGTACAAGTCTACAGTAAATATAAAGCCACATCTCAGTGGAAACGCTCCAGAGGATGATGATAGAGTTGTAGTTCTAGAAGAAGTTAGAAAGCTAAATTGGAAACTTGCATGAAAGCTACCCAACGCTGTAAGCACTGATTCTGGATTTCTCCAGAGCTTCCCACTTTTAATTTACACACATTTCTTGCTGCTGAGTTTTAATTGATGCATTATTTAATATTAAGTTACTAGTTTATTAGGTACCTTGCTAAAACCAATGTAGTCTAATACAACAGTCAATAAATCCTACTTTATGAAGGTTTTAATGTTCACTTTGTGTTAAAATTGAGTTTTTGAATGGTATTGATTATTTGTTAAACTGAGAGGTGTTTCAAATATTTTGTCTACTCTGTCAAATTAACTCACTGTTATTATTATAATTGGGGTTTTTTAACGAATTACTTTTTCTAATTACTTTTTCTAAATTAGTCTGGCTTTCATCTGACGTCTGAGTACTTTTTTTGTTAATACGTTTATTTATTTATGATTCTTTTTCTGCACTCATGCTATCAGACTTGTCATGCTATCAGACTAGATATGTGTTTGCTGGTTTACTGATGAAATCAATAAACAAAAACCTGAATACACTTACAAACAAATAAGCTAATAAATGAATAAATGTGTGCTAGCATGTGTGTGTGTGTATAACATAGATTTTACATACGATTGTTCAAATGAACAAAAACTATAACACGACTAACACCGTCTATTCAGAAACCCTGCATTTTAGAACTACAAGCACTCATTCCTACTCAACATTAGTTTGATTTTTCCACCACGGTTGCCATTGATTTGCCCCAAGAGCCTAAACACACACAACAAACCCCTGCAGTAGATGCCCCTCTGGTTACACTGTTGGTCACTGTGTGATTTGAGTCTGTCAGTTACGCACACAGTTTTAAAGACACCATTTAGAGCGACTTGGCAAATAAAGCACGAGGGGTTAAAGTGACTGTAGCTGCATGTGATCACTCAGCGCTGTGAAAGCATGTGACAAAACACAATATGAGAGCTGCTCATGTGCAAAACCGCCACTAGTGCACGAGGAAATGTTTCCGCAGGGCTCGATGTCAATAGTGTGCTTGGTCAGCTAAGTTTGTGAACGTGTCGTGGTTGAGCGGTGACTTCCTGACTGAAGGTTTGTATCCATCCTGCAGATTTAAGGTCACGGCCTATTGATCTTTAAAGAGCACAATTAGATCGGCTCTGACTTAATGTTTGAGTTTCTGATGAAAAAGGCTACAAGTCGAGATGTATCACAAGGTGACAGTGTCAGTCCACTTCATGACCTTTGTCGTATGGGATATACTTTATCAAATTTAAAGTAATTTAAAAAGGAGACTTCAAAAATGGCACACAACATAGGTTTTCATTAAATACATGAGCTTATACGCACTTATTCTGGGTTATTATTATGTCATTTATATTGTTGTCTCTAATAAAGGCAACAGATATTTTGCTGTCGAGGTCTACAGAGAGAGCTAACCTTGTTCAAATTTCATTAGGATTTAAATTCCACAACATCTCTTGCTGTTTTAGTGCCAAGTGATTCAACAGCTTTAACTGAAGAGCCAATAGAAGATTGGGAAGTGTCAGACTCTTCAAATGTTAGTTTGCTTACACACACTATAATCAAATTAAAAACACTGAGGCTTAATAAGCCTAGACTTAATTAAAAAGCCATCGGGAGCTGCAAACTGTCTGCTGCTGACATGAAGCAGACAGGAAGTGTCTGATCCAGAGGAAAATAGTGGCAAAAGTCTGTGTTTACGACGGCCACCCAGATGACAACATGATTTAGCTTTTGAACAACAACATTTCACCAAACATAATTTTTTAGAAAGAAAGAAAATGCTTTTAAAACTTATATCTGCCTTCTCTGTTCACAAAAAGCATCTTCGAAGCATCAAAAAAACGACTCAACAATGCTGTTGCTACAGGTTAACGACGGATATGTGGTAAAACTGACCTTTCTCTTTCAAAATAATTGCGTTGTTTCTTCGTCACACCGGGTCCTTTGAGAGGGTAATCGTTTCATTATGGCAGAATCCATTCTGCACCTCAGCAGGCTCATTCAACAGCCCTCTCATGTCGCTCGATTTGTCAATCCAGCTACCTGCTTCTCCCTTGGCCTCGTTTTCTAATTCCTGCCTTCTCCTTTCGCTGTGGCTTCCTTTCATTCAAGTGCCTTCCTTGTTTTTATTAAGAAAAAAGCAGAATTGTGTTTTTTCTTTCCTTTTGAGTGGCTTTAATATGAT
Source organism: Maccullochella peelii (assembly GCA_002120245.1). Taxonomy (NCBI): domain Eukaryota; kingdom Metazoa; phylum Chordata; class Actinopteri; order Centrarchiformes; family Percichthyidae; genus Maccullochella; species Maccullochella peelii. Next base: position 391,010 of record LKNJ01000008.1, read on the forward strand.
AGTGGGTGCTTTTTCAGAAGGGTTCAACGTCACTCAATAGCAGGTTTTATAGGGCGGCAGCCGACCCAGGGCCCTCACTCTCCAAGGGGCCCCATTATTGTAAAGGTCAGGTAAACATGGATTTAGGCATTTGCAAGTGAAGCTGTCGTTTTTCTAGTGAGGAAAGCCTTTACGGCGCACAGCACCACTCACAAGATAAAGGTATATCATCAGTTTTGTAAACTAATCTACATATGATGCTTTGTTGTGTTCATGATCACGTTAAAATGATGATTTATTAATGCTAATCCTAAATGTTTAGGGTCAGTGGGCAGCCACCGCGCAGCATCCAGGGACCAACTGCAGTTTTGAGGTCAGTGCCTTGGTCAAGGGCATTGGGAGGAGAATTCCTAACCTAAGCATGGACGTCCTCTCATGGGAGAGGACATCGGAGCTCCCGCAGGAACCAATGCAACACTCGACATGCAAACTCCACATAAAGCCCTTATTTGTTATCAAGTAAAAAAAGCTATGTTAACCAGCTGAAAAATATTTTTTGTTGACTCTTGGACAGCAAGTTTTCTGTTTGGTAAAAGCTATAACTTCCCTTGTTAAAATAAGTCACCTAATCAGAAACTGTACTGATTGCCGACTGCCTTGTTGTTGTGAATGATTGGGGCTCTCCACCGTCACCTTAATCTTTTTGCTTTCTCTTTCCTGTTTGCTATGTTTTTTGTGTCCTTCAAGTGGAACAATTGTGGAAGTAAACACAATTATTTCCTCTTTTTTTTTTATGTGCCTTGTTGAAGCAGTCCAGCAAATAAAAAAGTGTTGAACCGTGATGTGTGCAGTGTCCAAAGCAGTAAGTAGGATCGAACGTTTGTGCTGGAATATTTCGGTGGTCTAGCATGGCCTCTAGTGCATTTTCACCCTCAAACAATGTTAATGTATGATGCCATGCAACTGCAGCAATCAGAAATACAGAGAATCCAGTGGAAGTAAAGGTGAGCGATATTTATGAAACAATTTAGCTCCTGCGCAGCTGGCAAACATCTGAGACTGCTTAAATGAGTGCAGATGACTCAATTGGGCCAGGGCAAGTCCTGTACAGCTAGATGTATGACAGATGGGGGTCCTTTAGGGCTGCAGATCACAATGACAGTCAGTCAATAAAAGACCAGCAGGGAAATTACAGTGGGGTACTGCTCAGGGCACCGAGGTCTATTACCATTACCTTAACAAATGTCCACCACTTGCATCATTCTCCCTAACCCACTGAAAGCACTTTTTCTCCTCTGCATACTTTTCTACACACATTGACAGTGATGCACACAGATACACGCATTCATACTCAACCACTACAGATAAAAAGCTGCTCTGTGTGTTCCCACGGAGCGCTGTATCCCTGGGATGGAATGAGCCCACGTGGCGACAAGGGGTGTGATTATTCATTTGTGTCAGAGATCTAGTGCCTGGAGATAAGATGGGCCCTCGGCAACAATGGAGGGCCTCAGAGAGGGTAGATAATCGAGCCAGTGACCCTTGTAGTATGCTAGACTCAACCACTCTCCTGCCTCCTCTCTGCTTTCTTTCAGTGGGCTTATCAGCTGGGAGTAGCACAACGTTGCGTGCCTATCTTACTGTACCAGCTTGGCAGCGTTCCTACATGCCGATGTCAGTCCCCAAGGTACAAAAGCTTCGGTACGGCTTAGAGTTTGTGTGGAGAAAGCAAGGGGGAGAGGAAAGCACAAGGGGGAGGATGGATGAGATAATCTGGCACATGGCTCCTGTTTAAGGCCTGCGGATCTGGAAATGCGAAGGACTGCAGAATTATCATATTTTCTATCCAACTTCTGTTTCCCAACAGAGTCCCAAAGTGAAAATAAAATAAAATTCACATTCAGTAAACTGTACATGAGAGTGTTCAGATTAGGGCCATAGTATATTTATTTTTCTAGTTAATTGATTAATTTTCACAGGCACAGTGGAGTGGCTCTAAACCCTGACCAACCTCGTTGGTTGGTTGGTCGGTCCACCACTTTGGTCCAGACTAAAATGTCTCAACAACTATTGGATGGATTGCCATTGAATTTGCTGCAGAAAGTCATGGTCTTCAGTCATTGTGGACCAAATACCCACAATACCAAAAACATTCCCATCAGCCTCAGCTGTGGTTAAATATGTATAGTTAATTAGCAAATGTTAGCATGCTAACACGCTAAACTAAGATGGTGGTCATGGTAAACAATGTATCTGCTAAACATCAGCATGTTAGCATTGTCACTGTGAGCACGTTGCCATGCTAGCATTAGCATTTAGAAAAACCCACACTGTGTCTAAGTACAGCGTCACAGAGCCACTAGCATGGCTGTAGACTCTTGATCTTGCTGCTTGATGAACAAACAATTTATTGTCATGGTGCAGATGTATGTATGTATTTTGAATGTAAAAAATAGATAATACAGTCCTCAAATACTGTGGCACTGCCACCTGTTTTAAGTTTTATTTTTGCGCTATGGCCTCTGCATTTGTTCCTCTTAAGGGCAACTTGTATAAAAGAAGTTACCACACAAAAATGCAAAAAAAGACCTCCAACACCAAAGGATTTAAAAAACCTAAAATAACCTACTTCAACAAGTTGTTGCTTTCATCTTCTCTGAGTCCTGTCACCACTGCACCTGCTGAGTGAATGCGATGGCTGGCTGATTTTAGTAACATTAATATAAATCGAACCCACCTGGAGGCTGCAAATCAGTCAGTGAAGCTTCTAAAGGAACGCGGCTGAGTGGCCTAATCACAACTTTGACTTTGTCTATTCTAGTCTATAACAGCCTTATACATGACCTTTCATTTGCTTGTTTTGTCTGAAAGTGTTTAACTGTTGCACCAAGCTATGCTGAAGATGCCAGAGTGTCAGTGCTCTCTGCAGTAAATCTCACAGATGACATGTCCAGCATACAGATAGCCTCATTAGACTGTGATTTATGTCAGTGTGGTGGAACCGCTAAAGCTGATGGTTTCGTGTGGTGACGAGAACGGGAAAAGTAAAAGTGAAAGTTGGATTTTGTGGTAAGAAAAAGGAACAAAAACTACATGGGAAAAGACACAGACGCACACAAGGGAGTCATACAGTACTTGCAGTGACACAGTCTTATAAGGGTTGGTCTCCTGTTTGATAGAGGGTAGACGCAGCTGGAAGCAGAGTTTTCTGCATGCAGCATACAAAGTACCCTCTGTACCACTTATGGTACCTTTAGGGGAATCCTGTACTAGAGCTACATGCCAGGTACATAATAATAATCTGCACTGGTGACACTGGTGGCTATTATTTTCAAAAATTATGCAATCCATGTTCATGCATTCTGTGTAGTCTGCATTTGTACTCTACCTGCCTGAAAATATCCATTTGTTTTGGACGAACTGGAACAAGAATAAAAAATTATCCTGTCTGTCTCTGTGACCTACCCAAATAAATATGTCATCCATGTTATTCCAAAACCACTTGGTGATTTTGTTTAACAAACGCAAATGTCAAGATCGGCTCGGAGTGAGCCAGCTAAGGGCTGCGCTTGCCATTCACAGCAAAGATCACATGCATGCTTAATCAGGTGTGAGTATCACAGAACAAAGAGGCAACATCATCTCAAGAACTGGCCTTGGGGCCAGTGTTCTGGTCAATTAGAGAATTAGAAGTGTCAGGCAGGGTCATTTTGCTCCGCTCATTTATTCATAAGGCTCTCTGGAGCCTGTGGGTCTGGACTATGAGGCCGGTGGCGATGGCTGTTGTTGAATTTTATATCTCCTTTCAACATTTATCCTGCAGAAAGGCAGTCATCTTGGTCTAACTGCTGGTCTGGAAGGTTATTCTCTGAGGTTACACTGACCGTCACACTCTCAGCTTTGAAAATACCCTGGTGCTGCTCTCACCACTGAGCCGGCCTCTTCACCTTCACTAAATCATTTGGTAATGCGCCTCAAACCAACAATTTATTGCCATCCCTACTATATAGCTGTACACTTGCATGCAGGGCCGTTTCTAGGTGCCACCAGCTGGTGATAGCTAATTCAAATCCAATCTACTTTTAAAAGTCTATCACACTTGACTCCAACTTCCAATATGTTCATTTCATTTATGAATGAAATTTGGTACAGACATTAATTTGTGTTTAGTGCTAACTAGCAAGTCTTAGCATGCTCACATGCCAACCTAAGACGGTGAAAATGGTAAACATAACACCTGCTAAACATCAGCATGTTAGCATTGTCATTGTGCCTATATGTTAGCATGCTGACGTTAGCATTTAGCTCAAAGCACCGCTGTGCATAAGTACAGCCTCACAGAGTTGGTAGCATGGCTGTACTTCACAAATTTTCTAGAAATGACTGTCTTGAAACAAGACAGAAAAAGGCAAGACACTTTAAAAACTTCTTGAAGCTTGGAAGCAGGTTAAATCTACCTCAAATTTAAGCTTTTAGGACTCTAATTGGTAAAGGTGACTTGACAAGATGGGTATTTTTGCAGTAAATTAACAATTAAAGCTATCAATCTATGCCAGTAATAATAATAAAATAACTGAAGCAGAGAATCTTATTTTATTGAAAGACGGAGCTTCACCACATTGTCACTCTGCCTAGAGACAAAGCATCATGTCAAGTTTCCTTTGTCAGATACTATTTTCTGTATTAGATATGTGACATGGGCTAATGTACCTCTCCCTATCGACTGCCGCCTGCTGAAACTTTTGATGGCTTTATTCATTAGCGTCTATTATGCACTGGATATAAATTGGACACTGATATGCCCATCAGTCACTTTTCATCAGCACTGACATGTTTGCCGAGCGGCGCCTGCCGATGCACGTCTGCCGTGCATTTCAGATGAGACCGGCGAGTTGCAGCAGCAATGTAGTCCTGACCACACCGTTGGCACCGTCTCTCCATCTGCAATCTGCATCACACTCTCTAATGAGTCAACACACCTCGCACCCAATCTGAGCTGCATTTAATGTCACTGGCCTCCCACACACATGCTAACACACACACACGTGTTCTGCTCTCTGACTTCTCGTGTGTGTCTTTGCACACGTTTGAGGGTGTAAACATACATGTCACACACTCACAAGCTTACATAAAGTGACATCTTGAAGCTGCTCTTGACAGTGTCACATTGAGGAGTTCAGCGTAGAGCGGAAACTAATTATTGCTTTCATTATCAGTGAATCTGTTGGTTATTTTTCACAGTAATTGATTGATCTTTAAACGTGCATTAACTTTTTGGCTTCTTGGGAGTGACTGTAAGATGGATACGGAGCAACATTAGCAAACGTTTGGAGTCATGTTTGTGTCCACATAATGGATGTAAGCCCATATTCACTTTACTTTTCGTCCTTGAATTTTATTTCTTTTTTGGGGGGGGGTCTCTGCTAACTTCTGAGGAAAATATCTGGCACCCAGCATGAGTTGGGTGCCAAACAGCTGCAGTCAAAAAACAAACCTGATGAGAGCAGTGAGAGTGAAGAAAAATGGTAAAGTTGTGGGTCAGAAAACCAAAACGGTGAGCTAAAAGATGCCAAAACGCTCTGCAACAAACTGAAGGGAATTGCAGAGTCAGATAATGATTCTCTGTGGGTTCACTACGAGCGATTCCTTTACACATAGTCATTTTATCCACCTTGAATACACAACATATTCATTATAGCCATGTTAAAGCATCACAAATTCCAAGGTGACATCTTAAAAAATGCTAATTTTGCACCACCAACAACCCAAAATGCAAAGGTTCTTCATCTGACATTATATAAAATACAGAAAAACAGACCATTTGAGAAGCTACAACAAATGAATATTTTGTGTTTTTGCTTGAGGAACAACAATTGATGAATACTCATTCATTTTCTCCCAATTGTTTGCAGAAATTTCTTTCTGATAACACAGCAAACCTGTGCTGGATAAGTTATGGGGCTGGGACTCTAGGAGGCCCAGTTTGTCGATTTAGGCCATGAGATTGGCATATCTTTACATAAAAACCTTCCTTTTTACCCTGCTATTTGGTGACATTTATATAATTCTAAATAGCCATATCCGTCACCCATCCCTTTAAACCACTCAAGTGAACTGATTGGTGTGATTTCGTGGGGACTTGGACATATTTTGATTTGGAAGACCTCTCATGGAGAGTGAAAAATAAGCTCTCCCTTGTGGCCGTCCCCCCGGCAGTTAGTGTTTACTGCCTTGTTTATTTCTCTTGGCTGCTGATCTCCGAGCAATGGGCCCACAAGGTGCACTTCAGGCCGGGACACCAGCCAATTGGAAACTCAGGCTCAGATTCCCTGATACAATCTAGTCTGACTTCTCTTATACGTTATGTTTCACAGAGTGTGACCCGGTGGTGCTATATGTGTACGAGTGAAGAAGACAAAGAGGTATAGTATGAGTATTTTCCAGACAGTTGAACAAACTGCTTTTTGGCAGCAGGACAGAGTTCAGCAGTACAATAGATCAACGTTGGTTTAAGTTAAGAGCAGGAGGCATCAGACACTTCATGGCATCTCAAGTTTCATATGCGAAGTTGTTAGTTATGTGACTCTTAACACTGCATGTATGGAGATAGGTGCTGGGGTGAAAGGAACAGTCTACACTTTTTCTAATTAGGATCGTGTCTGGTGAACTATATTATAGTGAAGTGAGGCCATCCTTCATTTAGTTAATTTAGAAAGTCCCAGGACCATAGTTTGTGGCAGATTTAAATTTAAGGTATGCAAACATTTCTTCGAGGCAGAACTGGAGGCAGACTCAATCCTAGTTCATGTAAACCTTTATCAAAACGTCCACTTGTTCTCCATTTTTGCCTCCAAGGGTACTCGTGCCTAGCATGGTTAGCTGTTTACCTTTGTTACTATAATTGCTTGCTAGCATGTTTGCAAAAACAGATGGCATGTATTGAGCCATATTTTGAAACATGCTGAAAAAAAATGTGTAACATATTCAGTTTATAAATGGACATTGAATATTAGATTTTAAAAGTTTCAAAGCTTTTTTTGCCGTGAAACCGGGTCGCTACTGTAACTGTTCTGAATCAAAGATGACTAGTCGCCGTCCTCCGTGAGGTGGTAAACTTCAAAGCTACCTTTCAAGTTACCTTTAAAGGTGTGGCCGTTTAATATTTGCAACACAGGTTATGGTGAAATATCTTTTTATGGGTGGACCAAAGAACTACAGTCATAATAGGAAGTTAAGCTTAGTTTTCTTGCTTAAAAACACAGTCTAGTAAAACAACTGCAAGTTAGCCACGTAAGCTAATTATCCTACTGGCCATCCCAGTTCACTTTAGCCATACTAGCCTGTGGCGATGTACATTAGTTTAGCCTTTATAACTACTCTCCTGACTTTTTTTACCTCCTCCCATGAAGGCTTCAGCCTAAGATCATTTCCACTTCATTTGTTCAGTCTATCATGTTAGCATTTTTATTGTTGGTGGTTGTTGTTTTGCCATAACCCATGTGTGACTGGCATATCTAGCCTTATTGATGCCATTTTCAGTCGACTCAGAAGCAGCAATAGTGGTTGCTTGGAGCAGTTGACATAACATTTGTCGTGTCGATCAATCAAAGAGTCATTATTTCCGTAACAACAACAAAAAAAGCTGTGTCAATTTCATCCATACTTGTTGCCATTGTTCTGGCCATTTTTCTGGCATTGGCACAGAAAAATTCTTAATGCCCTCTTATTGGTTTGGTTGTGGAGATGTGGGCGGAGATTCAGAGGTCTGTAACCAGGCTACGGAGGCTTAACTCAACCAATAAGATTGTTTCTACCTTGAGAGCAGCTCTGCCTCCAAAAAATATTTGTGTAACTTCATCTCAAACATGTCACTTGTGTACCTGGAGGACACAGTTGCTCTCAGTGGTTATTAACATATTTCCACTTTGTTCACCTCCTCTTTTATCCTTGGTCTTCCCTGTATCTCCTGGTATCTGTCTACCTCTCTGACCACCTGCAGCTCCCTGCTTTCCCTCTTCACAGTCCTCCCCTCGCCTCCCTTCTCCTCCCTCGCTCCCAGAGGAGTGTGCTCAGTGTGCGCCGCCATCCATCAGGCTTGTCATTGGTCGCTCCGGGGCGGTTGGCGAGGACTGCGTGGGACTCGGCTCATTTCCCTGCTCTGATTATCCCGGTCTGCTCAGCGGGAACGGGCCCCTGCCACTCGGGCCTTCGCCGCCTCCTCTTCCACCTCCTCCTCTTCTTCTTCCTCTTCTCACTTCTCCTATATCTTCCTGTATCCTTTCCCCCTTCAGTCAGAGCAATTATTGCACGCCCCCATTTCTTCCTGATCTTGTTACCTCTCCACTTCCCTTTCTCCTACACGGTATAGATGTATGATGTATACATCTGCAGTGTGCCTATGTGTGAATACATGAATGCACTGAGAGTCCCCCCAAGGCTGCAGGAAAGCCGGAGTTTCACGAGAGATGATAAGAAATGTTCATTAAAAGAGCTTTGTCTGGCAGCATGGGATTCCCTGACTGTTTAACAGCTATTGCCATTTCATCATGGAAACTGTTAAAAGACTCTCCTGGTGGATTTTGACAGTTAAATAAGTGTGGAGGCAAGGTCCTGCTGTGAGCAGCACTGAAAGATGTACACCCCCAATGCTTTATTTATGTGAAAGTGGAGCTGTCTTAAAGGGAATCCAATGATAGAACTTCTGCATTTAAAATTCACTTCAGTAGTTTCTGTAAGAACATGGAAAACATCAAAATTAGATTCTCATTTTAAGGGATTGTATGTCTATGAGGGTTTAACACATTCTGCTTTACTTTACAGATGTAAGATTAAAGGTGTCGGTTGCTCTTAAAATGGAAGTATTGGCTTTACTCCTCAGCTGGCTGGCTTACAAGAATATTTTCACAGCAGTTTTCTTGCTAACCAATAGCTGCAGAGGTCAGGTAATCGGTGGTTGGTTGGTGTGTTCCCCGAAGACGGAATACTCACTTTAGGTTTTTTAACCAAAAAATAACCAATTGTAACCTGCGATTTTTCTTTATTTATGACGCACTGGTGAAAGAAAGCAGATCTTTTCTCTTACATTTTGCCTTTATTCTCTATGGGTGAATTTCTGCTATTTCTTCCAAATCACATCTTCTCTGTTACATCTGCTTTCTCGCACAGTTCAAGTCCCTACACTCCCAATCCTGGCGTCACCATATCTGGACAATGATGTTTCTTCTCAGCGTTCCCCGAGCCTATTATCCCTTGGATACTGCTCTTTAAACATCACTGCAATTCTCTCAGACCTACTATTGTGAAACCCACCACTTCCCCATCACCACCATGACCAGAGAGAATTTCCATCAATCACCTGCCGGCTTTACTCTACCGTGTCTAGACTCCGGGGGAACCTGTCCTGTCTGCTATATATATATCGGCCTATGTGTAATCAAGACTCACATGGATGGAGTTTAATCTCTGAAGTCTTTCTCTGTTGCTATATTCTTACAGTTGATCTGTCCTTATTGAGCTGACATACAGTACTGTAGACTGGACAGACAAAATATGAAGCTTTCTGCACTGCAAACAGGACTGTTGGTGAACCAAACCAAAGCGAGTTTTCCTTTCTTCTGCATTTCCAGTGCTTCACATTGCCTTGACAGCCCCGCCTCCCTGGAGGCGCCTCCAAAACACCGCCTCACACAGCAACCAAGGAAGTTCATTTGGCACGGCTGCTCCCAGGCATGAGCTGGCCTACTTTAAAGCCCAGTCTGCATAACCAACATGCTGAACTAGTCTGGCCTTCCTTCACCTCCCATCCTGCTAGCCACCATATTTTGAGCCCCCAGACGAGGTTGGGAAGATCCACTGAGGGGCTGTGTCATCTAAAGCATGTCCTCGCTGTCTACTGGCCCATTTACACTCAGCTCAAGTCATGACCCCATCTGTGGCTGAATCACAAGCCTTCCAAACACACACATGGGCACAGCAGGCGACAGTGGTCATTTGGGGCACTTGGATGGCTGTAGCTTGTCTATGGCCCAAATAGGCATTGAGGGGAAACATGCATCAGTGCATTAAATTACAGTCTGCAAGCAGTTTTTCAGCTGTAAAATAGACATACAGTACTGTTACTTAACCTCATAATCATGCAGGAAAAAATATTTGCAAGCGGGTAAAAAAGGGAACAAACCTCAAGTTAAATTTGCAATTTACGTCTTTTACGTATTTTTATTTTTCATGTTGTTTGAACACAACATTTTTTCAGAACATTCCCTTCCTGACCACATGTCCTCCCTCGTCCAACAGTCGTAGAAAACATAGAAAAACCACATTATGTGGAAACGCTAAAACTACTCACTGGGTGAATGTAGATGAATATAGACAACACATCATTTAGACGCTAAACTGGACGTCTGAAGGCACCAATATACTTCAACAGAATTGCTTGTCTGATGGTCTAACAGCATCTGAACCCCTCTCCCCCAAAACCCTTCCAAGTTCAGAATTTCGGGGGACTGCATCCAAGAATTTCTGTAACTTTCCAAAACCAATAAATACAGCAATTATGCCATTTTTGTCAGGTGTGCTGCAGTGAGAAAGTAGGCAAGGTCTCTGTGCAAAGGAGTGCAACACTATGTCTTTGTATTTTAACAGGTCATTACGTCTCGCTCGTCTCTATGATGGCTGGATTTTCAAAAAACTTCAAACAATACCCAGACTTCTTTAACAGGGATGCTTTCTATTTGATAATCAATTTATATTCCAGCCCTCATCTACACAAACTTTGGGTATAAAATTAAAAGAAAAAGTTTACAAGTAGAGTTTCCTTCTCAGGGTGTCCAGAGCTGCTGGTTCACTTCAAAAGAAGCCAGGTGAGGTGCATCGGGCATCTAATTACTATGCCTCTCGATGCCTTTCAACTGGAGGTTTTCTGGGTACATCCAACTGGGAAGACAGAAATGAGATCAGAAATCAGAAATGTCTCAAGATACTTCAGGAGAAGGTGGAGGATGTGGCTAAGGAGATGAGCGTTTTGTTGGCTACTCTGCTTAGTTTGCTGCCACCCGATCCAGGACCCAAATCAAAAGCAGGAAATTATTGGAGGAATGGATGGATGGATATATTATTTCTCAAACTGCAGAGGTAATATAATCCAACTAGATTCGTATGTACTCACGGACAAGTAAGAGTAGGTATAAAAGAAGGCTGCTTTTATGAACCTTTGACAAGTGCTGTCTCACCCAAGACACGACACAATGCCGGGAACGCAACAAAGCAGCAGGAGCATAGTAACTGCAGCAAGCTTGTTCATCTGCAGCTACGACATGTGGGTTTGATGAGGGTGACTAAGTGGGTGTGTGACAGCAAAGTCAGCGCTACTCAACACTGTTATTGTTTCTAAAACCTTCTGTGTATCAGCATTTTCTGATATGCTGAAATGTGTTCCTTTTATTTCAGGGTTCAGCTGCTATGTGGAGGAAATTGAGTTGATATTTGTTTTCATTAAATGTTATATGCAGCTGTGTTGCCAGGGTAAATTGTCTCTGGAAAATATTAGGTTGGCGAAAGGTGAATTAAAAAGAGATGAATTGTGTTAAAGAAAACAAATATAGTGAAAGTGGTTGTGTGCGCTGGAACAAGAACAGGAGATGATGGCTGCAGCATGATGATTATCTATCCTGACTGAAGGTCTGACATAATCACCCTGAATCTATAAAAGTCAACAGTTAAGTGTAAGAGTTATAACACAAAAGCTGCAAATCAGGGACTGACTAGGTACAAGTGACACACAAATGTGCACTTCCTAAACTGCCAACACATCCTAAAAGACCAAAACCAACCTCACGATACTACTAACAAGCATTGAGTGCCACAGACAAGGTAGACAGGTCTTTTTCTTTTCATGTGATTTGTTGACATTTAAGTGGTTATAATCAATATTTTATGTCAACAATCGATCCCATTACTACTTATATGTGATGCTCATAGTAACGAACCAACAGAGAATTATCACCAGATTCTGCAGTTCCTCTTAGCTCTACTAAGAGCTTTTCTCGGGCCAGCTTTTTTCTGGCCCGCAACTTTATAGTTTCACTCTCACTGCTCATTAGCATCGTTTTTGGTCACAGCAGGCAGCTGTTTTCAGCTAAAAAGCTCTAAAAACCCACAGTACACTTCCTGCTCAGCACCAAACAGTAAACAGACACAGTTAGCAACTAGCTGGTGAACATAGTGGAGCATTTAGCAGCTAAGGAGCCAGATATTTCCCTCAGGAGTTGGTGGAGACCAAAAACAGAGCTAAAAAGAGAGTAATTCTAGACTTACATTTGCCACACGCCTCCAAATAAACGCTTTTGTTGCTTTGTGTCTACTAGATGTGTAAATAGGCAACTGTTTGCTTACAAGTTTGCCATACAGCAACACATAAAACTTAAATCAAAGCAGTATAACTTTGACAGCACACCCTACAACCTCAACATTATCTTCACAACTTATTAAACCTGCACAGGGAAGGAAATATTTCAACATACTGAAAAAATAACCTATAAGTTATTCCAATTATAACTGACTGGATTGTAAGATCCCTAAACTGACACTTGAATACACTGAAATGCCCATGTTCATGCTGTCCCACATACTGCTTAACTAGACCTCAGAATAGTCCTTTCCCTTTAGTCCGGTCCCAATTACTGTTCTCCACATCGCTGACTCATGAACGCCGGCTAACAGTTGAAGATCATCACACACAGAGTAACAAATTAGCTCACTCAACGGAGAGGTTATTATTTTTTTGAGGCTGTCAATTTTGTGCATTAGGTAGAGGTTTTCCACCGTTGGGCGTAATTATATTGGCGACTTAAGATTTCCAAAGAGGGACTCTGAGGAAACAAGTGATCTGAATAGCAAATTAGAGATGAGGTTTCCCTCCTCGAGAGCAGATCTTCTGTAAGTACAATCTGGAGGCTATTTGTAAGAACTGCCTCACCATTAAAATAGGACATATACTGAATATCTAATTTAGTTTGATCTGAACCCATGTATTCATCTACTATTGCTGAACCGGAATGCAGGGGAGCTTTATCCCGCTTTGCACTGGACACCGTGGACAGGTCGCCAGTCTATTACAGGACAAACAAACACATTTTAACTCACCAGCATGTCTTTCGACTGTGGGAGGAAACTTGGAGAAAACCCACAAGAACAGAGGGAAAACACGAGAAAACAGCACCATTGCACATGCATGTACATATTTTCACGTAATTAGGGGGGCACTGATACAATACAGCAGATCTATAAAAGTATCAATACTGACTTATGAAAAGGATCGGATATCGGCCATATGTGACTGATCCACACTAAATATATATTTCTGTTTCACTGTTATTGCTATAAAACTGGAACAGCTACATTTTTACGTTTTCAGCTGTCCTGCCTTCATCAGGGTGGTATCTGTATTACTTTTTATTGAGGTCACCATAGTTACTAAGTATACACAATAATGTTACCATCATCAAAGTGGATACAGACATATACAAGAGAAATACAAATGACCATAACTAATAACTACAAGGCTAAACGTCTATAGTCATGCTAGTGGTGCTAACATTAGCTAATTAGCACTAAACTCAAAGAAAAACCTGTCTTTAGTGCTAATTAGCTGGTCATTAATCAAAGTATTGGGAGAATTAAATGTTTTAAATGATTATGGGCTAAAGGAACATTTAAGAGGTCGCCACAGTTACCACAATTTGTCCTGTGAGGGACATGAATGTCTGTCATGGCAATCTGTTCAATACTTGTTGAGACGTTTCACTCGAAACCAAAAATGTCAACCTCATGGTGGCGCTACAGGCAAAGTCAGGAGGATACTTTACGATCCTCTGGGGACCATAAATTTCATGGCAATCCATCCAATAGTTGTTAAGATATTCCAGTCTGGACCAAAGTGGTGGACCGACCAACAGATCCATATCGCCATCCCTAAAAATGCTAGAAGTCTAGTTCCTCACTTAACCCTAAAGTTATCCAATACACCAATTTATGAATCCAAAATGCATTCCTCTTATAAAAATGTAGTTCGCCACAAATTTTAAATCTTTTTAAAAGGATAAAAAGAGTACTAGTGTTGGATAAATACTCAGTATCGACTATTATCTTGAGTTAATTAGTTACCTACAAATGTCTCACAAATCTGTTGCATAATCAAGTCCAGCCACAGGGAGAGTATTAACCCAATAATGCAAATGCAAAGATCTGTATATGAAGTTACATAACTCTCACTGACCTCTCCACAAGGGTTCAGTGATATTAAAAAAATCCCTGCACAATAACGAAACCTGCAGCTATCTGGCCCTTAACCGGCTCAGTAAACATCCTTCTCCACACCCACAATACACATGACAGGCTACACCAGTGACTACCATGTGGTCAAGGCTCACAATGGGAATAAATCATGAGACGCTGTGTCATCCTGGTGGCTGTGGTTGATCTTTGTGATCAAGTGACATCATTATTATTTTCATTTTCTGCTATACTTTTGCCATTTCAGAGGGAAATGTTGTACTTTTTACTCCACTACATTAATTTAATTGTTATAGTTTGCCTACTAGTTAACTAATCAGACTGGAAATGTACATACAAAACATATAATCACTTATAGTGCTTTTCAACCTTAACGGTTCCCAAAGCGCTTTACAGATTGGTTTCTTATTCTACTTATGATTTAAGACAGAGAAAAGCTGCCAATCCCCAGAAGGTAAAACCAGCAAATGTTTGACATTTTTGCCTGACACACACACACGCCCGCACACAAACCTGCAGTCACAATATACAACTAAAGCAGTAAAAACACACAACTTGCACATCAAGTATAATCCTTAAGTTAAATGTCTAAATGAATCCAACACAACATTTCAAACACAACAACTCTTTTTCTGTTTTCAGATCAAAAGGAGTGTTTATGCTTCTGATAAGCCTTCGGGGGAACGCCTCCCTTATTGCGACAGAAACCTTTGCGTCTGTCATCTCGAATGCACAGTTTGAACAATCTTTGAATGTGACAGGAAGTGTGTTTTCAATTAATCCTGTTCTACAGATTTCTCATCAGACAAAAAGAAAAGAAACCCCAGCAGAACATTTCAGACATTTGCTGTGATTCTTCGCGTTTGGTTTTCATAAGAGAGGTGATCAGAGCTGATTTCGGAGCGACTGCCTGAGAGTCTTTGTCATTTTCTCCAAGGAGGAAAACTTGTTTATTTCCCCTGGCGGACTCGCTGAATGAATGCACATCAGGCTGTTTGTGTATCTGCGTGTATACTTCAGTGATTAATGGTGTCAGCCGCAAAATGTCTGACAGAGCAGTATCTGTATGGCGTTAAAGGCTCATGCACAGATGAACACACACAATAACAACAACAAAGAATGGCTGGCACTTGGGACAGTCTGATAATGAAGGCAAGAAATTAGTCTACGAGTACATCTGGTCCCGTACACTTATTGTCATGGTAAAGATCCCTCACACACACACGCGCACACACACACACACAAATAAAATGATGACAAACATAAAAGTTTTAGCTTTTTTAGCAGTGATGTGAAAGAACACAGGGGGAAGCACCGCATATTTATTTCCAAGCTTGAAAAGAAGCAGCGAGGCTACAGGGAGCATCATTTTCCTCCATCTATCACACAGTAAACTCTCCTCTGCATATAAGTTACTCACGTCATCTGACAGCTCACTGTAAACACTGCAGTTTTTACAGTGATGAGACTGTAAGAGACAGAAAGCACGCTGTTTCTCTTTATCATTATCTGTTCTGCAAGACGTGCAAACAAGCTGTTTTATGGCTCCATTTATTTATTGATTTTTGATATTTATTTTTTCAATTTTTATTTTTTATTTGATATTCTTTTCATAGTTTTTCATCTAAATTGTGTATCATTTATATGTATTTATAATATTATTTTTCCATTTTTTATTGTTTCAATTAGATTTTTTTCAGTTTTCATATTTTTTTAAATATTTATTTATTATAGAATTTACTTTTACTTTGTTTTATTTTATTATATGACATTATAATATTTATTTTATTCTTTTTTCTTTATTCATTGTTATTGTGATCATTTTTAGTTTTTCTTTCAAATGTTTATTTTTTTTAATAAAAAATATATTTTTATTTTATGATATGATATGACATATTACAATATTTATTTCATTAACTTTTAATTCATTTATTTTTCATTTTTTATTATTTATTATTTGAATTGTTTGTTTTAGTTTTATTTTATTTCATGTTTATTTGATATATGTTTTATTTTTAAATGCTTGTTTATTTATACTATGTTTATTTATTTATAAATACACAGCACAGGGCATTCATTTATCACCACATACTACAATATTTACAGCCTGACGTACTTTCCAATGCTGTTCCCTCTGTGGGCTTTAAAAAAATGAAATAAATAAAATTCTGACATTCAATCCATCTCCCAGCAGGGGAAATCTCTGTTATCTGCCACATATCTCTCCTCTGTAACACTGTCCAACCTCTGGAATGAGGTTTCTAAACACTTAAATATATCAACCCCTAGTTGCACTAAAACATGGATGAGCCCAATCCCTCCTAAAGAGAATTTATATCAGGGCACTCCATCAGCCTCACTACCCCCCCCCCATGAGGATGCAGGGATTTATGCACTCAAAATGATCGTAGCGTAAGAACAGCCGAGGTGAAAACCGACCAGAGGCAGGGGTAGGGGTTTGGGGTGGAGGGGGGCACCCTGGGAAACGAAGGCATGATTGATATTTCCTGGGCAATTTCACAGCCCTCGACTTCCAGCAGAGAGGGAGAGAGAGAACCAGAAAGAAAAAGGACAGCTGTTCACGCTAAAAATAAATAAATAAATAAAATCCTAAAGGAAGTGATCTTGAGTCACCTTAAGATGTGAAAGTCTGCAGCAAGTTACTGAAAATAAGTTTAATGAATATCATTTCCAGTTTCAGCTCCAGCAATCAAACATGGAACTCTGTTTTTAAAGGATTATACCAGTGTGTTTTAGCTACCTTAAACTTTTTGCTAACATTTTCCACCTCATGCTGCACATTTTATTATCTTTTGTATGTATTTTTTCTTACTGTTCCAGACATCTATTGGTTTCCATTCATTCATGTATGGTACGAAAAACCAATTGGCAGACTCCTCAAACTTGCTTGAGTTGTACTGCTGAACCCTGATAATCAATATGTTTTATTCTTAATTCTTAGCACAGGGTCCACATACTGCAAATTTTCCTGAGCTTTCAGCCACATCTCGTGGCCTTCATCACGGAGATGTACATGTAGAATATTTATTAAGGACCAACAGCTCCTGCTTTTAGCTACATCTTTGCTTAAAAGAGTTTACACTTGACCATGTTTATGGTGGTTTTGTGTTTTTAAGTTTGCACGTTTTCAGTAAACAGCTCAATAAAAGAACATTATATGCACAGCTATATGTTCGGAGATCAAAACAGAGCTGAAAGGACAGTGAGTACTGGACTCACTGCACAGAAACACGGCTCCAAATGAATGCTAATGTTCCTCAGTGTCGGCTGGATGTGTAAACAGGCAGGTGTTTGCTAACAAGTTTGCCATGTCAACTTTATAAGGTGATGAATATGTCAGTTCTGTGTTTACAGCTTGTTTGCCCTGCCCCCAAGTGCCCCAAAATAATCAATTAATGTGGCTTTATGTGAGCATTTTAGAGAAATAGACAGAGACGCAGCGTCACATACCGAACTGAAATCAGTGGAAGCCAATTGATGTCTGGAATAGGTATTTACATTTCTAAAACACTGCCGCATGGTTTGCAAAATGATTAGCTGCAAGACCACTGGGATGATGCATGAAAAGCTCCGGGCAAAATATTAAGTACACTGATGTATTGAGTCATAAGCCAAAATTCCTCACTAATTCCATTTACAATAATCACAAACGAGCTAACGAAGATAAAGAGAAGACTGAGAAGCATTTTTAAAGATTTGAGGGAAGAAGCAGCTTCAACTCAATATTAGGGATTTCTATTGGTGAAGCCATTAGTGGATTAATTAATTAGTCAATTGAAAAATACCAAATATTGTGTACCAAATGTGTCTCAAATTCTCTGTTTTACATCATTGTAAACTGAATATCTTTGGGTTTTAGACTGTTGGTCAGACAAACAAGCAATTTGAAGACATCACCGTCGGCTCTGAGATTTTCAGGATGACCTTGTGTTTTTTCACTCTTTCCTGTTTCTGTTTTATAGACTAAAGAAATAACTAATGAAGAAAAAAGATATTGTGTAGTTCATGCATACTCATATTGACTCATCCTGACTCACACATTTAAACCGAGCTTTCATAGGCCAAAATGCAGGTCAGGGAGAGAGATGCTACCACCCCCCTGATGATGCATTCACGGGCAAGCCAAGAAACAAACTGTATTTTGATGACGGTACCAGGCGGCCTCTGGTGAGATTGAGTGTCTGTTTTGGGAGTGTGGGAAAAATCTGCTGCCATGAAGCCTGAGGATTATCTGCTTTGAATGTGCGGGAAGCAGGAATGGTAGCACGCAGCTGCCTTGTGTAGGTGTGTATGAGCATAGGCGAATGAGTTCTTGGGTGAATAAAGTTGGCACTGCATGATGAATACCTATCTCGGCGCTTAATGATGGCTGTGCTCCGAGATTAAAGCTGTTTAACACATTAAGAGAGGTTTTTTTCCCTGCGGTTACACTAACATGTTATGAAGTGATGATAATTTTATGAGTCTGCTTTGTGAAAATCAGTTTCTGCATGCAGCAAAAATAGACCAGATACTGTAAGTTACACAAGCTGTCTTTGTTAAACACGGGTGCAGCAGCAGCAGCAGCAACAGGTGAGTGACAATGCAGCATTGCTCACTGGCGTGTGCTCTCACACTTCTGTCTGTCTGTCTTTGTGGGGACTAACAATTACAATTTAAGAGTGGGGACATTTTTGGAAAGTGGGGACTATCGCCTGTCTGATACTGGACTTTTGAGGTCGATACCGACATTTGATTATTAAAGCTCCTACACGCCTATAGTCCAGCCACACAGGTGTTTTCACTTATGTTGCCTGATTAGACCTCTCCTCTAATCCAAACTGCTCTTGACTGACATCTCCTTAGTTTTGTTGCGCTTATTAGGGCAGGCCAACTTACATCTTTATCATTCCTATCACTTATTGTGTGTTAGTGTGGTGACATCATGCATTTCCCATCTTAGCTCCGCCCACCTTCAACCTGACTAAAGGTCGAATCACACAGAGGAACTGAAAATACCTGTGTGGGTGTGCAGGCCCTTTCATTTCCTCATCCCTTACTTATATCTGTCATTTGAAATGTTGGTTTATTCCCACTAATTCAAAGGACTGCTTAATGGTCATTTCTTGGTTTTGAGGTTCAGCTTAGAATTAGGTTATGGTGAAGCTGGATTTATGGTTGATGGCAAGGGGTTAATTGGAGACCCGTCGTAGATACCTACGGTGTAGATTTCACACGTTGATAGCACCACCGCAACACTAGACGGATGTGTCGTACATGATCGGGCTGCATCATGCTTTAATTAGATCCGCCACATTAACTGTGATTACTTTTTTTCATTCATGTTGTGATATCAAGTGACGGTGGTCTGCTTTGTTTCATTACTGAACGTGGTACTAATCCATGCAGTGGACGTACTTACGTTGTTTCTTTCACAGTTATATAGAGCGGGGAGCTGAAGGAAGGAGGGAAGGAGAAGATGACTTTTTCAACTCACTTCACGTTGTCTTCAGCTGGCATCAGAAACTTAGGGAGAAGGGCGGAAAGTACTCCACATATAGGCTCCTTAGCTAAACCATAACCTTTTAACACAGAACTATAAATGCACCTTTGGAGTTAGGAGCTGGGGAATGCATTATATGAATGAGGGTCCTCGCAAGTACAGAAAAGCGTGTGTGTTTTTCGGCTTTAGTGGGAACCACATGGTGATGGAGGCTTTAAGAGTGGGGGTATTTTGCTCGCCGTCACTGCTTTAAGGGGTTAGTTTGAGTTAGGACTTGAGTCTGATAAAGATTGATTTAAGGTTCAGAAAAGAGCTTAAATGTAACAGGCTGTAGTTACCAAACACTCCCACAGGTGCAGTAATACAAACACGCACAAGTGCCTGTGTGTGTCCAGACACCTGTTTGTGTGTCGATCTGCACGCTCGCAGTAAGCTGGTTGCTGGCAATGAATCAGGATTTGGTAACAGGAGCTCTGATGCAAACTGTCTGCACTCCGCTGTGCCTCTACTTGTCTGTCCCGTCGGCCAAAGGGCCATAGGATGACGCAAAGCAGGTTCAACCAGACAGGTGGCATAGCTTAGAGTAAAATAAATACATGAAAGAGACCACAGAGGGTAATCATAATTTGTTATTATGCAGTATTGTGTTAAAGCTACAGGTGTACACATGTATTAGGAGACACTATGTAAACAGAGGAACCAAGCTTGGCAACAAACTGTGGGGGAAAGTATTTGTTTCACATGAATTAATATTTATTCAATCAATTGTTCAGTTTCACTTTCAACTTCACTAAATAAATTCTCTATTGGACTCCTTGGAGCTGATTTTTAGGACTCAGTGGGGGTGGAGTGGCACTTCTTCTTCATATTTTCTCTCAGAGAATCCTGCTGTCTATTGATTTCATAATCCTGTTTATTTCCCTCGTAAGTTCTCCTCCTTTCTTTATACACAATACATGGACCTGATCAATAATTAGAACATAAACACCAAAATTATCCATTTATCCCCTCCAGTGCTCCATCCAAACACTTTAGCACAATATGTTGAGTGTTAGCAGGTCAGTAACGGCTGACATTAGCCTTGTAGATTCATACATTTAAAAAAAATGTAATTACTTCGGGGCAGCTAATGCAGCCAGATATATTTCTGGAGCCATTTTAGGTGACTAACCACATATTCATCAGAAGCACAGTGATTTTTAGCTGTATGCAACCCTTCCCCCAGTCACCCACTAGTCACTTTCGATGAAAGCAGAGAACCCTGGTAGTTCAAACCAAACTCCCACACAAAAATGCCAAATTTAGCTGCACACTTTTAAGATTTCTTATTATTATTTAGCTTTTTAGCTGCTGCATGCTGTCATTTTTTCACTTTAGAATACAATAAAGCTGCCCTCATTAAGAAAAACAAAAAATCAAGTGGTGGAGAGGACAAGAGATCAGTCTGAGATGACATCAAATGTCTAATTAAATATCCTGAAAAAAGAAACAGGCAAAGGTTTGAGGAGAAAAGTCACCATGCACTGATTGCACAGAGCACAAGTTCTTCTTGTAGCTTTCTCTTCTACGTCTATCTTGTAATCGTTATGAAATGCTTCATGTCAGTGGGAGGAAGTGTTCCTGCCTACACAATAGCAGTGAACAAAATTGCTACATCTTCATATGAGTCAAGTTGAGAGCAACTCCGAATGTCAGGAATACTCTAGTGGGTCTATGTCACTGTCGCCGTTTCTCAATGAGCAGTCATTGAGAAACAGCTTATGTAACTGTGGGCTTTAAAACGACAAAGAAAAACTGGTGTTCCCTTTGTTATTGCGGGCTGTGTGAGTTGGCGTTTGCACTTGTCAAGTCAGGATTAAGTGGTAGAGTCGACAAACAAAGGAGGACAGGGGAGGGGAGGATGTGTTTAAGTCCAAGTTTAGTAGAAGTGTGGGTCTTACTCACGATGGGTATTCCCCTTAACTCCATTACCCAGAATGTGCAGTACCCCTATCGTTGGCCTATTTTGTGTCACTGTGGCACCAGATGGTTCTTCCCAGAGGAAGGAGCCTAATTTCCCATCACCACCTGGGAACAGCCAGAAACTGATCCCGCCATCACCCCTCATTAATTAAATGCTGTAATGGCATGCAGTGGTAACTGCCTGTCCTGTCGGGATGTAACACACCACACTGAAACCCCGCAGCTCGGTGAACACGAGGACATGCAGTGCAGGAGGCTCTTTTATCTGTGTCCACTTTGCTGACCGGTGCAACATCTTGTCCCCATATACTCTCCCCCTCTTGATACAGTCAAGCAATTAATCTGTCAATTATTATTTCATTATTAATGCATGAATCATTTAAACTATTAAATTTGAGCTGAGAGATATGTCTGAAAGCAATATGACAATATTAATAAGAATATTTTCTGATATACAGTGCATCCGGAAAGTATTCACAGCGCTTCACGTTTTCCCACATTCTGTCATGTTACAGCCTTATTCCAAAAT